>JANXHW010000002.1:127728181-127848181 GCA_026170595.1 Plestiodon gilberti rubricaudatus | reverse complement strand
ATTTTTACTAATTTTGGAGTGAACACGAGGGTGTTGTGCTTGCGAGATGCCTTGTACATGACTTGGTCCTCCTTCTTTATATCTGTCCGGGACAAATATCGCTTGGAATAGCAGCGCTTACCCCCATGCTAATATATTAATACTCTGCTCAGTCAGCCTCCCCCACCCCAGCCTCGCCCTCCCTCTCTCCTCTTTCTCTCCTTCTTTCTCTCCTCTCCTCCTTTTCCTTTCCTATTTCCTCCATCTTCATTAGTCCCCTCTAGTCTTCCTCTACATTTCCAACCCCCTCTCATTTCCTGTATTTCTCTTCCTGCCGTCTTCATAATGTCTAGAAGAGACACTGTCTAGTAGTTAGTTACAAGATGCAGTATCAATGTAACAGACACACTATCTTCTCTCTCTCTCTCTCTCTCTCTGCCACTCTCTCTGCCACTCTCTCTCTCCTGTTCTCCTCATCTTTACAGATGTGGTACCTCTTCAGCCAGAAGTGAGCAGCTACCGTAGGGGCCGAAAGAAAAGAGTCCCCTACACGAAAATCCAGCTGAAAGAATTAGAAAAGGAATACGCCGCCAGCAAGTTCATTACCAAAGAGAAGCGAAGAAGAATTTCCGCGACCACTAATCTTTCCGAGCGCCAGGTCACTATCTGGTTTCAGAACCGTAGGGTGAAAGAGAAAAAAGTCGTTAGTAAATCTAAGACACCTCACCTTCACGCTACCTGACAAAGGGAAGAAAAAAATATTTCAGGATTAAATAAAAAGAATAATAAAGGGGGTGGGGTGGGGAGAGAAACAAACAAACCAAGAAAGACATACAAATATTTATCTGGTAAATTTGTATAAATAAGAATATGCATTCGAACTCTTTGATGATTCATTTGATTATTTAAAAACACAGAGGGGGGGGGATTTAACCGCCATCTTTGGTTTATTCTTCTGTCCATGTATTGCCGTCTTTAACTGTGAATCCGGTCGCCCTTCAACATCCATTTTGATATGGTTTAACTGTGCACATTTAACAAGTGGGGAAGAGAGCGAGCGAGAGATACATAGATATGTAGATTTGTTACCTTGAGGTTTTGAATGTTACGTTGCAGCTCTGTATTATAGTCCCACCCTCTCCCGTGGCCACTGAGATAAAAGGTTTCCCATTTCTTTGGCTGTTTCTGTCCTGATGATGTTTATGTTTATATACAGATACACACGTAATAATGCATCTACCTGTAAGGCAAAGGATGTGAAGGGAGCAGGAGCTGTGTGTGTGTGTGTGTGTGTGTGTGTGTGTGTGTGTGTGTGTGTGTGTGTGTGTGTGTGTTCACAGCAGTTTCCATAAAGGCACCCTAGATTTCCTTTTGTTTCTTTTATGGTGGACCTGAGAGAGGGGGGGTGGCTGCTAACCCTGAAATTTTTGTTGTCCTGATTTTAGTCTGATTGACTTAAAAGCACACACACCAATACTTTTAGTTGCTCCTGAATTTAAAGTTGGCTGGATTGGCAAATGTAATTCCTAGGGAACGATCCAGCCAAAGAGTGCCGCTTCCAAGTCCCCTTAATATTAATGGAGGAGAATTAGGCATGTGCCTAACTCTCCCATTGACATGAGTCGGATTAGAAAGAGCTTAACTCTGGCTTGATCCTACCCCTAATATTTGTTTTTTATTTTATTTTCTGGAATATGTTCTCAGTGGGGTTGATTTATTCTTCTTGTTGTTTCCGCCATTGAACTGGAATGTTTGTTCTCCATCAACAGTATGGAAAGTGCGCAATTTTGCTCGGGTTGTTTGTTTTGTTTTGTTTTTCTATATCTAGTCAGTTAATTAAGAGCAGTCAGTGTTCTTTCACCATGTTCAAGCGATCCATTTCCATTTTTTTAAAAAAGAAAACGTCTTGTATATGTATATAATGTGGTGTCCGAATGATATGTACTGAATGCAGAAATACATTTCTTAAAAATAAATCTATCTCTCTCTTTTTATTATTTAACTTTAACTTTTATTATTTGTTCTGCCTTGGAAATTAAACTGTATCACTGACCGTCTGCCTGTTGAGATATTAGGGCAGCAGAGTGAGCTACATTTGCCCTCTAGGAAAACTTTTTAGAGCAGGTTTCTGTGTATGCAAATGGAAGCAACCCAATCAGACTTGAGCTAATAGATAGGGAAGGCTACAATTCTCAAATATTTTCCTCTCTGGAATAGTTTCATCTACTCCAGAGAGTAGTTCAATCTAAGTCTATAGGACTTCTACAGAATGAAGTAGTTCTGTAGTAGTGCTTAAGTCGGTTAAGGATGGAACCCAAAGAAGAGTCCTCTCCCATGCCCAGTTATAGTCAATAGATAGTGAGATGATGAGGAAAAAAAATGTCACTGGAATTCTGGGAGAGAGAGAGAGAGAGAGAGAGAGAGAGAGAGAGAGAGAATGACGGTGATGTGACTTTCTGAGCGATGCTCATACGAAGTTTTGACCACGCTATGGCCTGTGTAGTAGACTTTGCAGGGTTGTTCCAAATTAGGAATTGATAGGTGAGGAATGGGATTCAAAAGGAAGGCTGGCAGTGATGGAACAACACACCTCACTGAGACTGGGGAGGTGCTATAGCAGCCGAATCCAGCGTTTAACGCCACCTCTTCATGGGAAATTGCTTACTGAAGGACCTGTAAACCACTCAGCCTTCCTCTGCCTCAGAAAACTCATTTAAAACTTTAAAAGGCCTCATTTTACTCAGTGTGTTTAACTCTCATTCGTCGAGGGCTTTTATCCTATGCAAACTGGTGCGAGAGGAGCCCAATTTAATTTAGAGAGACTTACTTCTGAGCAAACAAGAGACATGGAGTGGGGAACACAGTTGTGATTGCATTCTGCAAGCTTAGTTCTGAACAAGTCCTATTTAATTCAGTGGGACCACTTCTGAGTCGAGGCTCATGGGATTCAGCTGTAGATTCAACATTCTCAACCCCTATGTATTTCTTGGGCTGCTGTCCTAGGCGCACTTTCCTGGGAGTTGGCCCCATTGAACAGCTTTCTTCCGCTGTAAGTAGGACTTCCTTCCGCATAAAACCGGACAGAATCGCCTGTCAGTCCAAGGCAAGGTCAGGAACACCTCACTAAGGAAGGCTTTTTTACAATCTGGAAATCCTTTAAATTCTGTCTCGGTAGTTTTGTTTCCTTAGGCAAGTCCTATCTTCCTTAATATTTGCTCCAATTAATTACATTGTAAAATTGTCAGCGGCAACTGCTTTGAAAGAGATATAGACTAAGATAATGTTGGTTTTGCGTACATTGAGTGTCTATGCCATGGAGTCACCGGTATCCTGTACAAACCAGTCCGGAGAACGCTCAGTTCTTGTGGGTTGAGTGTGGGTTGATATAGGTAGATATAAGAGTCTTTAAATTAACATTTAGATGCATCTAAAGGTTGTGTATATCTCCATATTTCCCTTCTGGCCACATTCTAGTGAATCGTTGTGCGCTCTTTTAGTTGCTGTGCCCCCTCGAAATCAATGGGGCTTGTGTGCGCCTAACGCTGCTGGATTGCGTTCCATCGTCTATCATGCAAGGGAGATTCCCATACAAATGGCAAACTATGGCGCGCAACTGGTTAATTAATTAGGCAACAATATCCCAGTCCTGAACGTATTTACTTGGAAGAAAGTCCTACTTTGACTTCAATTGAATTTACTCCCAATGAGTATGTGGCTTTAGAGGCTTCCCCCGAGAAACATTCAAGCAAATGGAACTGAAGTACTCAGTTAAATTCTTATGGGGGTTGTCGAGCTGTAGTCCTAAATATCAGTGAAACGTGTTTCCAGGCAAATGTTTCAAAGAAGAGGGGCAGTAGGTGCGCGGCGCCCTAGTCTTCCCTAGCTTGTGCTGAATAAGCGCCTGCGCCTTGTGCGCAGCCTCGTTGATGCCGATCAGTGATGATCAGAACCTATAAAACCATTGCATGTTCTCAACACCTCACGGATTATTAGTTGAACAATCGGCAGCGTTTTGCTGAAGGTCAAGGGGAAAGTGGGGTGCATGTTTATTTCCGCTCCCTCCTCCAAACCAAGCATCCTCACAGTTAGGCCTAGGATTAGGTACAATTCAAAATCCTGTGGTTTGCTGGGATAGACCCAGTTTTTTTCGTGGTAGAAGTGTTTCTGAAATATACACACACACACCCTCCTTCTTTGTTTCCTGGCATAAAGTCAACTCTTAGAAGAAAAAAATGCGGTGGGCGCTCCTCCCTTCTTGAACCCTTAAATATAGAAACGATAAATATTCGTCTGGTTTTGTTTGGGTTTTTAAAAACAGAGGCACCCGGTGAAAAATATATCGGTTCAAGTTTCCTAACCTCAGTTGGGATTTGGGGTTTGACAATGATAATAAAAAACCTGAAAATATATGGGTTGGCGACCATCGTGAGCCTGGAAGTTCTAAAGATATCCTTCTACCTAAGTCAAGTCCGATTACGATAGAAAGCCCTGATTCTCTTCGGATGGAATTCAGGGCCTTCTGGCCCAGTTTAGTCAATTATGACCTCTCTAGGTGTGGACAAAGGTTCTTATAGCAACCTCTCTCCATGGGACGAAGGGCAGTTATTTGAATTACAGTTTGCACTTCCTGGCACTTCCTGTAAGTTCCGTTAACACATATTCAAACCCATCGCCTCGATGATTGATCAAAAAGTCTGCATGGATACACAAGTCCAAAAGATTTCAGTGGGGGAGATTTCAGGTTGAGTCATTGAAACTCCTCTGCCATCGTGCCCATTATTTGCTACCACCAAGTCCCATTGGTTTTAACAGAACGTACTCCCATCTAATGATGCTATTAGGACCAGAATATATCAACTCTAGAGAAGCTTTGCTGAAAGGGACATGAATACGGAGTAAGTGGTTTGGGACATCTAGTCCATCCAACGGGATTTACTCAAAATCACTTTAGTTTGAAAGTGGTCTCTACAAACCAATTGGATTAATATCTACTGGAGTGGAAATAAGCCAGTCGATTTCATTGCATACTTCCACCTAATGCATTTAGGATTAGGCTAGGATTTTAAATACACTTCTTTGGAATGAAATTGCCTTAAAATTAGTGAAGGTTGCTTCAGAATAGGAGGTGGAGCAGCTGGATTTCAAAGTCCTTAAGTCAAGACATAGAGACTGGCTACTCCATTTGCTACTAATATAGACAATAAATCCTGTTAAATCCAGGGATTCCAATTTAACTAAGTTGCGAATAAGACCTGTTGGTTTTTCCCAGTGGAAAATTTGCAGACTTTTATTTTTTATTTATTTTGCCATTTTTCTGCTCTTCATTCTGAAAGCAAGTTCTGTATGACCAGAAAGCAATCTATTTCTATCACCAAAGAAAGGATTTACCGTAAAGTCGGGGAAAGAAGGGGGAAGGTATAATAATTTTTTTAAAAGAATACCAGTAAGACAAAACTCGTTGTAAGAGGTATGTTGAATGTTTGTCTCAGCCTCTCTGTGATCTGGAGAAAGGCCACAATTCAATAGTTACATAAGTTTTTTTCTGGATAAAGGACTTCTGAAGTGAATGGAGGGGGTGGGTGGGCGAAAAAGAAACAAGACACCAACATCTAATTTCTGACACTAAGTAAGGTGTAAAATGGGTTCTTGGGTTGAAGTCGCTTTAACTCTTTAAATGGATCCGGTTGACAATCACATCCTGCCCTGCAAAGTACATGTACAGGAAGTGAATGGAATTTGAATGGTAATCTCATTGTATACATACACACATACACCTGAATTCCCATTGAATTCAATGTGACGTCCTCTCTACCTAGCGTGCACATATAACTGTAGTTTAAGACTCTGAATGTTGTCCTTTAACTTGGAAGAGAGGTCTATCGATGCACCTTACTTCTAAAGAAGTCTGCTGAAGATCGAGGTGTATGATTCCTCCTGGCTTCACTGACCGGTGATCGATTCCTGTGGCTCGATTGCAGTCTCTCAATCTTGCTGGGAAGTTGCTTCTAGCTAAGTTCAGAAAGTCATTCAGAGCGTTACCAGGTCCAGCAGCTTACAGGACGAACTGACAATCCTCTCAATTCAGACATCGGCAGCAAACAGCTCGATGCAAGTAGCCCTGAAGCAGCTCCCTCCAATTGATCCACTGGAGTTCATCATCATCACTTGAGATGTTACAGCCGGAAGGAGACCCTTGGCATTTTCGGAACCATTCAATGGCATCCTAGGAAAGTGACCCTTCACAACATATACTACTTCTCCACTGTGTCATTCTTACACCATACTTGTTGAATGTTCATTTCTCCCCCCCCCCCCCCATCAAAATCATTGACTGAAGTAAGACAATTCAATTGCACACCTGTATGTATAGAAAATGTGAACCTACTGCTCTGGTATCTCTTTGAGTTTTCTTGACTTTTTGGGCATGCCTTGTGAATCTCCCCCAGCCCATTGTAAACCATGTATCTTTTGGTGTTTCTCCCTTGTTTGTGCATGTGCGTCTACGCACCAAACAGCTTGAGTGACTACTGTACTAATATATGCCTCTCAAGAAGAGAGCTGTCTGGCCTAAAGAAAGCTTGCACTGCAATGCATTTTTACCAGTCTTTATGGAGCCACCGAACAGTCTGTTGTTTTCCATTACACTGGGATGTATTTCTTCATAGGCATGTTAAGGATCGCACCCACCCCTAACATGTTCTACATTGTGTAGCAACACCTGAGACCAGAAACAGCTCTCTTAGGCTACGATGGTGTGATATGCATTCTAATCTAGAACTTGTAGCTATATAGTAGTAGATTGGTCTTCGACTTCAGTGGAATGTATGATGTCAATGAGTCACATGGATGAAAAACTCCAATATTTCTGTTGTTTTAAGGAAAGGGCTATTTCCATACGCACCCATGCATATTTATGTGTCTGTCTATCTGTCTGACAATTCCTATCTATCTGTGTAATCTGTCTGTCTGTCCCCAAAGAAGGATCAATGAAGAGTTATGGCTCGGTGAAATCAAAGAATTCTGCCTCACCTAATGGTATGGTCATAGGCCCATTTCCACCATCACATTTCTCATGGCTATATAAAGTTTATTTCCTCTTCTTCTCCTTCCTCCTTCTTCAAACGTTAACAAGCACCTGTGATCATAAAGAGGCACTCATGTCTCTACAGTCTTCAAAAACTTTTGGAAGAATTGAGAGGAAGATGGTAAAAAAAAATACATGAAAAAGCAAACAAATAAAACACTAACAAAGCCTTCCCCACCAACCCACGATTCACTTAACAAACACAGCGGAAGAAATAGTGTGGTCCTGATCCTATTTGTAATGTAGTGGACGTGCTTGAATTAATCCAAAATCCTCAACACGTTTTTGCTTGGCAATGGATTTCAGACATTGATTGGGTAGCCTTGATTTTCTTCTCCTTTACACTCCCTTCTGAAATACATTGGGGGGGGGGGGAATGTCCTGTCCCATTTCCGTGAAATCATGTCCACCTTGTCCTGAATCAGGATGGAACCCCTTAGTTAGCTGGTGTTGGGTGAGAAGAACGCCAGGATGTCACTGCTGGGCTAGTAGCCTTGACCGTGACTATGCGGCCAATTTGACCTTGACATCACGAGCTTTGTGCGTAATAATCAAGAAGGCCACAGCCTTGATCTTCTCCCAACCACTCCGGAGTTGTCCTTCTCCAAGTGCCGCTGTTTACAGATAAACAAGGTGTCATTTGAAGTCTAGACAGACGGCCTAATGGCCAACAATAAAGGCATGAAAAGGAAGCTTCCCAGGTTTAGCCTTTTCTTTCCTTTGTATAAAGTGCTTTTTTAACTACTGTCTTCTCTAGTAAAAGCCAGGCGTCCCCTCTTTCCGCCATCTTCCTTTCTCGTAGTTACGTATCACTTGCACTTGAAGATTTTTTGAAGATTTTTTTAAGTTGCTATTTATATGGAGAGAGGAAAGTTGGTCTCCTACCACTGAGTTATTTGCTGAGGTAAGTTACTAAATTGCTATAATATATTTCCCTTCCCTCCCTCCCACCCACCCACCCACCCACCCACAACTGGTGCACTTATATTTGGAATCATTTTCTTCCACAATTGAGGAAAGTATCAGTCTCAAGCGGTCAAGTCATCTGACGTATGCACAAAACTCTATGTAGAAAAACAGAAAGGGGGGGGAGCAAAATACGGGACACCATTATAGTACGAATTTATAGCCAGAAAATGTTGTAGTACAAGTATATTTCGATGGGAGACACGAGGTTCAGAAAAGTTCACAAGTACAGCTTGTAGGGAGGGGATGTGTCAACATCTCACATCCAGACTGGAAAGGCATTCTCTTCCTTTAAAAAAAGAAACTGTATTGTGGAAACTAATTTAATTTTGTAACCTGTAAGTTTGAGGAAACTTTGGAGATTGGGATGCAGAACATTCTGCTTGAAAGAAAGTCCCATTCAAATCAATAGGATTTATTTCCATGAAAGTGTATTTAGGATGAGATTGATTCCCCCCCCCACTTCCAGATTATACAAAAAAAAAAAGACAGAACACTTTGATTTAAAAAAAAATAAAAAAAATTTTTGCTTCTTCTCCTTAGCTCTATACCTTTGTCTTACTGAAGATGCAGGCATCGGTTTACATAAATCCAACAGGAGAATGATAGCCTCTGCTGGCAGTGTTGAGGAAAATGTAGCTGCATCATTGCATTTAACTCTTAGAGTACACTGGGAGAATCTCTAGACAGAATCGCTAAACTTGTAATGTTGTCTTCTTTTCAAGGCCCATGTAAAACATTATGCATTTTAAACCAAACAACAGTGGAGATGAGTTCTGGAAGAGGAGCAGAGATTTTTTCAAAAAAAGATTTACCTTCTCTGCATTTCTCTTTTATGTACAGCATTCCATTTTGTGATTCCCCTCTCATCTTTTTTTTTTCTTCTGAAGCCCCTATTCAGTTGGAATGATTCAACATTCACACTCAAGTAGTTAAAATAGAACAATTTCCACAGCCTCAATTGTCATATCCACTTTTAATAAATACCACCTTTTTAGCTTCAGAAGGAAAGAAGACCAAGAATGGAACAAAGCATGATTTGAGTTTTCCCCCTCCCCCCTCCCTAATCAAGTCTCTCAATTGAATTAGGAAGGGAAGTTTTTTACTGGTTACTTATTTGCAATGGCGAATTTAAGAAGATGTCAGTTAGGTGTTAAAAGGGGGGGGAATAACAGAACACACTATTCTTTTTTTATGTTGCGGAAAGGAATTTTCCACCGGGAAGGTTAAGTTCAATTGTCGTTTCTTGCTGCAAATGGATAGGTTTTCCTAAGTACTTTTTCAATGTGCTATCTTAATAACTTGATGCGGGGAGCCTACACGACAGCCCTATTTGAAGATTTTAAGAGGGTTTTTTTTCTTTTTAAGGAAAGTTTAGAAGATGATGAAAGGCAGTAATCCTTGGAGAAGGAGAGTTAAAATAAGGGGGGCTGAAAAGATGAGAGCAAAGAGGTATGGTCTAAGAAAAAAGTTATAAAGGGTCTTATTGCAGATTAAGGATGCTGAAGATTACGCTGAACAAAGGTTTCAAGAACAAGACCGGACTGTCGCCTAGAGTGAGGGGCTTTTTCTTTTTCCTCTGGCAGTAGCTCGTGTTTTTTCAAGACAGTCATTTGCATAAGATGTAGAACCCGTTTAATACACTAGACAGTGACCTTGAACTGGCTGAAGCGCCATCGCGGCTCCTTTTAGGCTTTCTCTGTCCTCCTCTTTTCAAAGCAGCTCTTATGAATGCAAGACACTCCTGGGCTTTCTCAGAAATATCAGAGTTTCTTGCAACCTAAGGCAGGACCCTCCGAGGAATATACAGGAGTGGCTCAAGGTTTTGAAATAGATCTTTTGCTATCTGCATGTTGCCTTCATAATGGATTCCAGGACTGATTGGTCCCCCCCCCCCCATGAAGCCCCAAATAGCTGCTCTTGTAAGACCTTTTGTGGGATAGTTTAAAAATTCCGATACGAACCGGTGGTGGAGTGGAGTTCCTCTGAAAAACCATCATGGAACCCTTTATGGAGTGGGGGTATAATATGGAACCCCTATATAGAAAAAGGAATATGTGCAGTTCCAAGTTCCAAGACATGCATTGTTTGTTTTACTTAAATGAGTATGATAAAATATTAATGAGGAATCCTTAGACTAACCTTTCACGTTTCTTTTTAAGGGCTGCAGTAATTACATTATCCTGCAACAGTAAACGGACATATTTTATTTCTTTATTTATATATTTATTTTGCTCCAAGGCTGGGTAATCATTAGATTTTTCACTCAAACCGGCATCGTTCGTGGCCACAGCTCACCACACAGGCAACGCAGTCTCTAAGCAACATCGCTAAGCTTTTTTTTTTTCTTCTTCCCTCGGATCTGCGATGCAATTATCGCAGTACCAGCTTTCACGTTTCCTGAGAAATCCTATTGAGCAGTCTTTTAACTTTGTGTGTAGGATTGCAGTACAGACGTCAGGTCAATAGATCGTATAGATAGAGAGGTGTTTGTCTTTTGTTGAATACGAGAGGATTACAGCCTAAGTCTTACTGAACACAATGGGCTTACTTCTGAGTAAAATAAACAATACCGTTTTCAAACAGCTCTATTTACAGAGTAGCCCAGATTTTATTTTATTTTAATCTGAAGGCGTTTCAAATTGCTACAAACAAAATCACCGGTCACTGGGAGGGGGACCGTACTCCATAATACACAGAGTCTATGTGATGTTTTTAGATTGAAAGCCCGGAATGTCTCCAACTATTGTCTACTTCTTCCTGTTGTCGTTACTGTAGAGCGCATGTAGCAAGGAGTAAAATACCTCCTGGAGACGTCTAGGAAGCTTCAGTGGCTCTTCCAGTATCTATAAGAGAACAAAGCCACTGAAACCTTTAAAGCAACGCCTTATAGAGAATCTCGTCTAGAAAGATGAACAACACAAAGAACTTTAAAAAGGAAAAAAAATCCCCAATATATTTGCAGTCTGCAGCAATCTCATGCTTATTAGGCTGTAAACTTTTTTTCCACAGCGGCAAAGCATTGAAAGATACAAAGTATCTTCATTCCACAGAAATAGAAGGACCTGCCCTGTTGCACCCGAAAAGGTTAATTCATGTACTAACCTTAAGTAATCACGGGTTAACACTATTTAGCTGGACACAGAGACCTTGGATTAAGAGATGTGCCGGAATGGATGCCCGCTAAAATATAGGAGCATGAGAAGGCACGAGGAGAAGGGCTTTGGTATACCGTATTAGGAAGCTGCCCCTTTAATAGAAGTAGGAAAGAAAAGTGTTTATTTGATTAGCACGTGATTTTCTTCCCCCTTCCTACACGGCTTGGGGAACTAAACTATTGAGCGTGTCGGGAGAAGAGGGAGTAGCCACGAATGTAAAGGAAGCCCAGCGTGATATAGTCTGTGGAATTGCAATAACTCTGGATTTTTGCGCCTCCAAGTCATGTTTGGAAAAAAAAAGTGTGCATAGCTTTTAATTCCCCGTGTTGGTGTGTGGATTTGGGGTGGAGTGGGGGGGGGGGGTTCTTTGACAAGTCCTCCTTCAAATCCGGTTTTACCTATACATGAGTATTTACGGTAATTTGCCTTCGAGCCCAATAGTCTTGGAAGTTGGCAGGGGGAAAAATCCTTAAACGTTCTTTTTTTTTTTTTAATCCGCATTTTCTCCTCTCCCCCCCCCCCCCCCATAACTCCGTTCCCCTTTGTTCTCTAAAGCGGTGAGGTTTGACTCTTCCGAAAACCAGATTCCCTTTTAAGGTCCCTTTCCCAAGGCTAGGTCTCTGAGAAAATTGGCTTTTTGTGAAGGACGCCCCCAGCAGTTGTCTTTTCGACAGAACCGACTCTTTTCGGGTCCGCGGTATATATCCCCAACCAGAACTTGTATAAAGAACTGATTTTTAGCAGTTTGTTTGAACGGATGCCAATAGAAGATCTGGTAACGTCTCCTCACTGTTATGACAGGTGAGACGGGGGAATACCCCATTTCCTTTGTTTAATATATGTCCTTTCAGAAGGAAAACCATTCAGTTAAAACCTATCAGAAATTAGCAAAAGAGGACATTTACATCCTCTGGAGGGAAAAGGCAAATCCACCTTAATTGGAATATTTTGCCGGTTTGTTGGTTGCCTGTCTGTTTAAATAAACATAAGGTGTGTCATGGGGGAAAAGAAGAAAATCCTTGTTAAAGGTGGAAGGATTGGAGATATTTTAAAACTCTTCCACCCTATCATCTGTAAATATGAGCCTGTTGCGGTTAGACTCATTCGTCTCCTTAAAGAGCCTGTAAACTTTATATGACACAATAGCTAATAGTAATTTATTGAGATATATTGTAAATTTCAACTGTTTTAGTTAATAAAGGAGCTAATTAATGAGAAAATTGCTTAATTTTGCCAGCTGTTGAAGGGACCTTGAACGCAGCGGAGGGAGAAGGGTGTCATTTCTTTAAGGGGGAGAAATTTATAATGCTTTGGGTTTCTCAGGCCAGTGCTTAAAGCCCGTTGTTTTATTTTATAAAATGTTTTATGATTTTTTTAAAAAGCATATAAAAAACCGAAAGACAGAACTTAATGTTTTGTTTTGTCTCAAATTGCTAAAGGTGGGTGGCACCCTTTCTCCAACGCAAGTTGGCGCCCACGTGACCCCTCCGGACCAATCGGGTGGACCTTTAGGTTTAACTATGTTTAATGTCAGATAGCAATAAACTAGAAGCTCTTGGTCAGGCCCGCGGAAATGGGCGAACATAATCTCCTTAATCCTGGGTTTGTGGGACCGTTGGTGAACATCCATACGGGAGACACCTTCTATTTTCCCAATTTCCGAGCCTCCGGAGGACAGCTGCCCGGCTTACCGTCTCTCTCCTACCCAAGAAGGGACAATGTCTGTTCTTTGCCCTGGGCATCCTCAGAGCCGTGCAACGGATACCCCCAGCCCTATCTCAGCAGCCCCGTTTCCATTAACCCTTCCTTCAGCAGAGCCTGCGACCTAGCTAGAGTGGAAGAAAGCAAGTGCTACTATAGAGAGGCGTGCTCGGAGAACGCTCCTCTCAAAAGGGAAGAGAGGGTTAGGGACAATGCCTTGATGCCCCTCGAATCGGGGATCCCCAATGGAATGAACGGCAGTTTCGGCAAATTTGACTATCCGGCTACTGAGGCGGTGTCCCACGATCCCCCTTCTTGTCAGTCCTTGGAGTCAGACTCCAGCTCCTCCTTACTCAATGAAGGGAATAAGGGCGCCACCAGCGAGCCGTCCACAATGGTTTCCCCTATCAACCAAGGAAGCAATCTTTCCACAGGGGGTAAGAACGTGCGACCAGGAAAAAAAGAAAGAAAAGCGAATTTATGCTATGCCTCTTCTATTCTCTCTCTCTCTCTCTCTCTCTCTCTCTCTCTCTGTTTTGCGCGCGCGCTTGAAAAGTCTGCTCGCGACTCTTGCTGTTATAAATTCCATGAAATTAGCAGCTGGGCTGAAGCATGTCTATTTGTGCCGAGGCCACTAGGGGTAGCACTCAAATGCCTCGCGCTTTATTAGGTGGTGCTTCTTTTAAAAGAAAAGCCTATAAACATGTAAATATCCCATAAAAGAGATCGTGATGGCCCAGATAGACAGACCGACAGATTTCCATTCCTCCCCTCCTCCCCTATTCGAACAAGCCAGCAGCACCTCCAGATTATTTGCCACCGTGTGCGTGGAGCGTTTGTAGCAGAAATGAAAGGAGGTGTTGGAAGATCTGGCAGAAGTGTGAGTGAAGGTGAAGGAACTCTTGCTGGGTGAGAGAGGCGGGTTAAACTTATGCTTGAAAAGGGTGGATCTGGGCTTGATCGGAGTATGGCCACCTCAGGTGAAAGTCTGGAGAGATAGCTTTGTAAGGGAGCATGCCAAGTCTCGCATTACATCTGCTTGAAATCGCTTATGCTGTCCCCACCACCGCTACCTTCCCATCGCTTTCCCTTGCAAAATCGGGAAGGTACTATAAAAAAACCTCCACCCAATACTGAGGCGCCATTAAAGGGGAAAAAAATCCCTCTCATAAGCTTCCCGTTATATGGCTGCTCCGCTTCTGAGCAATACTTCCAGGAAGGGCTGGTTGATTCCTATCCCTTGTGATAGGCAGATACGTGAAGCGCCTCTGGCGAGATATCGCCCTTTCCTCTGCAGACCCGAGCTCTGGGACTGGAGGGCGAGGCTCTCTCGTTCCTAAATTCCAGCGTTGCATCCTTCAAACCTGATTTCCAGCCGTTGGATGCCTTAAGTTCACGTTGGATAAACGCAGCGAGTCTCTCGCTTTCATTCCAACTGATGGTCCCGGGACTTTGACCTGATATGGTCTGACTAGCCAGCTGAGAGCATTTTCTCTTTTCCAAAAAGTTTCCTTTTCAAAAATCCAACCGCAGGCATGCTAGCTAGCTTGGGTCTCCTCCACTCTCTTGACCCTAGCCGTTTCTTCCAAGAACTTGCAGTGTATGGTTTATGGGGTATGCAGCGTGACATAGGAACCCTAGATGAGATCTGAGAATCTAAAACGCAGATGTCGCCTCTGGAGGCTGAAGCATCGCCGTCAGTTCTATAGGGAAACGGGTGGCGTGCATTCTCAAAGAGTTAGCAGCAGTGTAACCGGGGAGGAGGAGGATCACAATTCCCATTTTTGAAACATGCTTTCTGTCTGTCTGTCTGTCTGTCTGTCTGTCTCTCTCTCTCTCTCTCTCTCCCGCCTCCTCTCCTCATGTGTTGTTAAATCTCCTCTCAATCACGCTGTTCATAGGTGCTCCCTGGTACCCGATGCACACAAGGTCCCGGAAAAAGAGAAAACCCTATTCCAAACTGCAGCTAGCGGAGCTGGAAGGGGAGTTTATGGTCAATGAATTCATTACTCGCCAAAGAAGGAGAGAGCTCTCAGATCGGTTAAACCTGAGCGACCAGCAGGTGAAGATCTGGTTCCAGAACCGGCGTATGAAAAAGAAAAGACTCCTTCTGAGAGAGCAAGCCCTTTCTTTCTTTTAAAATTCAAACCAGTCCATATTGGGTAACCACAGAGACGCTCCTAGCCTTCATCACAGCTGATGGTCCCGGGACTCTTACCTGATCTGGTTTGAATAGCCAGTTATTATTATTTTCTTTCTTTTTCTTGTCTTTTTTTAATCCAGTATCCTTTTCAAAAGCCCAACAGCAGGCGTGAGTGTGTGCACGCGTGTGCGTGTGTGTAAATGCTTCTCTTCCACTTTTGAACCTGTTGGGAAAGACCCAAATGTGAATACGTTGAAAAGAACCCCTCTATTGGTGGTTTCTAACTGGCCTGGGTTTCTACAGTCAAAGATTTGGCAACAATATTGAGTAAGTTCTGAATGTAAGTTTTCATTCTCCACAACAATGTCCTTTTTGCGTGTGCAAGCATTCACAGGTATGGTTTGTCGTCCCTCTAGTCTAGGCAACAGGGCTTCCTGTTTTGTTTCGGACAGACTTCTCGGTGGTTTTGTTGTTTGGTAGGTAACCCAGGTCTCAGCACAAGAACATGGGAAGCAGAGTCACTGTCCTGTAGTACATGATCGGTTTAGTGTGTTGGGATTTTTCATTCTCTGGAGTAACAGCTTAAGTGGATGTGGCATTCATCTTAAATCAACTGTAACCGTTCTTATGGAGAATGGCTAGCCATTCTTATGGAGAATGGCTAGCCATATATATATGATGTAGATTTGGGTGTATATCTATCTCTCTAAGGGGTGTGTGTGTGTGTGTGTGTGTGTGTGTGTGTGTGTGTGTGTGTGTGTGTGTGTATTTGATGCGTGTGTGTGTATCTATCTCTCTAAATATAGACAGATATACATACATACACGGATTTGTTGCTCATTGTCCCTGGCTTAGGGTATCAGAGGAATTTTGGTGCTATTCGGATGTTTTATGGGAAGTCTCAGTGTGAGGAGAGATGTGTACAGTATTCACACTCCCGTTTACATGATGCACGCACACGCTGGCTCAAACGGTTCTAAGTCTGCAATCTTTTGCACACTTCCTTGGGAGGAAAGCCCCATTGCACTGAGTAGGACTTACTTTCAAGTACACGTGCACAGGAGGATCGGGCTGTAAAAGAACAGACTCTTTGGGACACCTACATGATCAAATAAATCAGGAAGGTACTTTATTTCTCCCATCATCTTATAAACTGTCTTTCAGAAAGGCTGCCCCTCCAGTCCTGCTGAGGCAGGCTGCCTGCATTGCTCTCCCCTTCTCCCTACTCCCCCCCCCCTTCATGCTTCACAATAATTTCAATTTGTGTTCTGATAATAGCTCCGCTAAAGGAGTCTTCGGGCTCCTTATTATACTATTGTGTTTATTGATGATCAAGATGGTAGTGAGTAGCGGGAGAGATGCCCTTTTTATACATTAAACTATAGTGGCAGCCCCTTAGAGCTAATTAAGCTATTAATAGCTCCCCCCCCCCCCACTCTAAGAGAGCTACCTTCTACCATTAAGGGTTTCTTTAAAGGTTTCTATTTTTGAAATGAAGGACAAGGTCCAACCGCCCCCCTTACTATTTCTCCTATTTAGTTAAAACATGAAACTACAAAATATTATTAGTGTTTTTTAAAGAAGCAGCGGCTACTGTCCCTTAAGAATCAAGAATACGCGGCGAGTGTGTGCGCGCGCATGCACACATAGCCCTTTATTTTCATTCCCGATTCTTCATAGGCAGCAGCTGCCGACTGTGAACATTTATGGGGTGTGTCGCTTTACTTCCCCCCTACCCATCAGACTCTGCTTATGGGGATATACGGTAGTCTGCCCCAACACTTTCATTTCTCCGTCGACCCCCCTCCCATGCACTTTTCCTTATAGAGCAGCCTGGAGCAGGAGCAGTAGAGGGAAGTGGGATGGAGTTGCCTCCTCGATCGTCTGTTCTGTTTGCACACGTGTTATTTCCTGTAGGAAAATGACCGTTGGATTTGCTATTAGCTGTCAGGCTTGTGCATTCCGGCGGGGACTCTTTGATTATGCTACTGCGGGTGGAGAAGGGTAAGGACGGCGGTCGTGCAAGTAACGCCTTGGGAGTCCTACAGCTTTGTTTGGGTGTCCTTCCATTAATATCCGTGGGATTTATTTTTTTAAAATCGAGATGCAGGAACCTAGTCTCGTTTAGTTCAGTCTGCTAGTTTCATAATTACACATTAAAGAGAAAAAAAAATCTGGGCGGGGGATGAGTTACTAGAGCAAAGTAGGATGAGGGGGGGTCAAGACGGTGTCGCTGAGAGTTTTGCTACTACAAGCTTTGCTTCATTCGTTTTATATCAGAGGGGATTAATTTTATGACAAAGGCAACGTTTTCTGGGCAAGGCTCAATTGTCACCACGTGCTCCTCCCCGTCCCTGTCCCGGCGTTCATGGTCACGACCGGTGGCAGGAATGCTTTGCCTTTACGAGCTGTAAAGGATGCAGTCTAGTCCTTAAAATGCCTCTAACCCCCCCCCTCCTCTGGCAGCCTTTATTTAGGTCTGCTTCCCATGCGGTGTCAACATTCCTTCTCCAGATTCCCTCAGATCCTTAGGCTTGGGGCCCCCCACTCTAATATCCTTCTAGAGAGGAAGACCACCACCCCTTGCAAACTGAAGACCCTCCCACAAATGTCACCCCTGTATAGGAAGATTCACCTCCCTCCCATAAGGAAAGGAATAGGTAGCCAATCACAATGCTGTGCAATAAATACGTACGTGTGTGTGTGTGTGTGTGTGTGTGTGTGTGTGTGAGAGAGAGAGAGAGAGAGAGAGAGAGAGAGAGACTGTGTTTCCCAGTCAGTTATGTGCAATGAACAAGGATTGTGTGTGTATGTGGGGAGGAAAGCTAAATGTGGATGAAGTCTACCTATTTCTCCCAAAAGGTACTTGGAAGAATCAAAACGATAGCTCTGCCTGTCATTGTCCAACAGTGACCCATTTCCCTTGAACAAAGCAGCCTTTGAAATCGCTTAAGCGGCACCGACATAATCCATTGGAAGCAGTTGTCTGTCTTGTTTGTGTGTTGTTTATTTTTTTTCCGATCAAAAATCACCATCTTGAGCCACTGAAGTGTTTATATATGTATAAAGCCTTGGATTGCCGGAGGGGGGATGAAGGCGGTGGAAATTATGAAGGCATCAGACTTATCAATATTATACTATACTTGATTTACGAAGGGAAAAAGAAAAACCTCATTGTCCCTCGTTCCCCACTAAGGTCGCCTCCTCTTTGCAAACCTGTGATACGTTAGTCGCCGGCTGCTCGAAGAGGTTGCGTTCCGAAGAATGAAGGATGTGCTGGTTCCTTAGCTAGGCATTTACGGGGCAATGTCATAACGCAGTGTTGGATTTAAATCCCGTCCACCGGGAGGGGATGGAAAGGGGCAGAAGAGAGGGAGAGAAAGAATGAAGAAAGACTGTCTTGTTAATATTTTACACGCCGATAGCAATTTCTAACTACAGTGAAGGAAAAGGACTTTCTACGCTTTGAAACACAAAACACGAAAACACCAGCAAGACCCTAATGCTTGAGAATCGTCTGCTTGGCTGTAACTAGATACCCGAGACCATTCTCAATTGCCACTCCAGTGATTAAAAAAGAAGAGATAAATTAAAAAGAAGAAGAAGTTGAAATATATGCAATATTCTCTTTCAGATTGCTTTAAAGTATTATTCTGTGTGAATTCTGTTCGTCTTGTGTTAGTTCTTGGTGTCTGTGGCTCGGTTCTTTGCTTGTTATTCTCTAGTCTCTAGTTTCCTGCTGTTGTTAAATATGCATCGTTCGCAATATAGTCCATATGTAATGTTTCTTACCTCAAGCTATTATATGTAGGGCCTATGCAAATGTCTGTCATAGCACGTTTCCCCAGCTTTATATAGTCATGTAAAAAGTTGTTTCACAATGATGATGATGATGATGATGATGATGATAAATTGAATGTATTATGTGATTTCTGATAATAAATAAAATGGCTCAAACCTCTCTGTTCTGATTTATTATTGTATGAGGAGGAAACAGCAAGGTTAATACAGAGTAAAAATGAAATAAAATAAACCAATGAAATCTTCGGAGGCATATAGATCATGTTTCCCCTTTAAAAAAAATAAATGGATGTATAAAATGTATTGTAACAGGCGAGTGATGTCACTAGAACAAGATAATACACATATTTTAAAAAATCCAAGGAACAAGTAGATTAATCTCAAATTTTAGTGTTTTAATGAGAGTATGCTTGAGACTGTTACATTAATTGGAGCAGGACTGGGGACCCTGGATGAACTTGATTGTATGTGAAATGATTTCTGATGTTTTGCTCCTCCGAAGGAAAATCTTTTATTTCAGAAGGCAGGGTTTCTCTCTTTTCTAGGGAGGCAGAAACCAAGTCAAGTCTCCCCCAGCAAAGATAACATAAACGTAAAGAGTGTATTTTTAAATCACTGTGACTTTTTATTTAGGAGGGGTGTCAAGGAAGATACACTTGAAGTAAGATCTACATTGCGGGCGATGAAAAATAAATAAATGGTTTTGAACTTGGACGTATTCACACATTCCATCCTCCCAATTATTGATCTCTTGTGTTTTATTCTTCCTCTTTTCCCTTCATGATATGCCAGACAGGTAAGTGCTTCCTAGAATCTATCTATCTATCTATCTATCTATCTATCTATCTATCTATCTATCTATCTATCATCGGCCTTTGTCCACTTTTCAAGTCTTCAACCATAACGAATGAACTAATACATTAGTACGTACACACACACACACACACACACACACACACACACACACACACACACACATATACCAAGAACCTTTTAAAAAAATCGATAATTGGGCTGGGACGGGTGGGAAAGAGAGCAGAGCTCCTCCGATAGGCAAATCAAAAACAAAGTGTTCCCAAATAGGATTCTTGACTGGTTCGATTGAGTGAGTGCCGAAGAGTGTGTTTTCGCCTAGCGTTCTTTCAACTGAACCGGTTATTAGAAAAGGTGCCTCGTATCGTATTCAATACTCTGAGATTGTGTATTAGGAAAGAAAGACATTGCACGAAATCAGTAGCTGCGGATTTGTGATGGGTTTACTAAAATCCTCTCCCACCCCCCGCAACGCCCCCTTCTGAACAAATATAATATTGACACGCGAAGCGATTGCTTCGGTCTGTTGTGTGTAGGGTTTTCAAATCTCTCCATTGCTGAGAACATGAAGGATAGTTCTGAAGTTAAAACGAGTCGTAGAAAAACCACAGAGACAGATAAATCAACGGACAAATTCGTAACTAGGAGTTAGTTAAGCTTTTCTTTATTTTATAAACAAATAAATAAAACCATGTATGTGTAACATTATTTTTAAGGCTTATTGCTTAAGATCCTCCAGGTTTTGCCAGCCTCCGCTCATTTACTCATCATCAGTAAGAACATCTCACTGAATTCTGTATTGGGGGCATCACCAGTGTCTAAAAATGATGTGTTTATTCTGTTGTCTAAAATAGACAATTTGGTTGAGGTAGAAATTTGATACACATTTTTAAATGTAATAAGACCTTGTCCCGTGGTAGGGTAGTAGAGAAATTATAGTGCTCGCTCGCTCTCTCACTCACTGACACACACACACACACACACACACACACACACACACACACACACACACAGAGAGAGAGAGAGAGAGAGAGAGAGAGAGAGAGAGAGAGAGAGAGAGAATGCAGTAAAAGTTCTCTTTTTTGTTGATGGGTCTATGGTAGCCTTGTGGTAAACAATTCTGTAAATTTGAACTTAATACGTTCATATTGCATAATGGATCTAAACCCAGTAGTTTCAAGGCCCATTGATTCCAAGAGAATTTTCCAAGTAAACGTGTTCAGTCCTGGAGCAAAACTGATGTGCCAAAGGTAAGCGTCATTGAAATCAATGGGACTTGTATTTCAAGACAATGGGAGGGAGCTAATTCGACAAACATTCTGAGGAGTCAAGTTCAGTTGATTTGCAAGATTAGTCTGTTTAAGGATCGGAGGTAAACAGGATTAAATACTAATATGGCAATTTATTGAAACTGTGAGTTAGTCTCTTTGTGACGTAGATTGATGGGTTTCTGTGTGCCCCAAGTGAGTGAGTTCGTTTCCTTACAATTCTTCCATCCTAAGGTGCTTACTTGGTCAACAATTTGATACAAAAACCACAGCAATGAACTCATTAGGTAGCCTTAGGCAAAACACTACCGGCAGCATCAGTCTCCAACCTCTGATCTAATAACACTGATGACCTACCTTGCAACTGTGTTGTAAGCATCACAATGCTTTGAACATTCTGATGTGTTACTGTGCAAGGCTGCAGTTTTACACACATTCAAATGGGACCTACTTCCGGAAAAAAACAACATGTCTAGTACCATGTTGTACCTCCATGGTAAGGTCTTCCTACTGAATCTATTTAGGACTGGGGTGTCTCTTTCTGCATCTTGCACCACCATGCTCTCAGGAGATGTCACCTACCACCAATTCAAATCAATTGGAGACTTGCCCTTGGTTTCAGTAGGATGTGGAGGATTTCACTGGAAGGGTTTTGCTTGTTTGGCCATTTATTTGAAAAAAGGCACTTAAGTAAACATTATTTCCTCCTGTTTCATTGAAGGGGTCCACACTGGGCGGTGAGTTGTGGTCACAGTGGGCCTGGAAAGGGCCCTGTAGAAATAAGTAGGATTCTCAACCATGGTCAACAGGTCTGGATTGTATACAATGGCATAAATTGTGTAGAAAATTGTGGATTGGTTCACCTTGAAGAGGGAATGCCAGGTTCCACAGATGCTTAAACTCTCACCAAAATAGATAAAACTTATTTATTACCAGTGAGTGGCTAGGACAAATTGTTGCTCGCAGTAAAAGTGCGGATTGTTCCTTGGCTTCCTGGCTGCTGCTTCTTTTTATATAGGGGTGTATTTCATAGCTATGGCTTTAAAATGAATTCATTAAGAAGGGGGAAGTATATCCCCATCTCCTGAATTGCAAGGAATAATTCTGCCTTCAATGGAAGGGGAGGGGGGGAGACACACAACCTGTTAAGTTGTATTTCAGTGGAGCAAATTATTGCAAAATAAGGGGAAATATGTATCTATGCAAAACATATCTAGGCATTCTCTTGATCCAAAAATAATTCATACATTAACATTTTTAGTATAGATGTTCCACATCCTGGAAGATCTGCAAACAAATGTTTTATGGGCTAGCTGGGAAAATATAGAATGCACCCTTTGGGGTTTGACAAATGTATTTAATGACGGTTTCAGCATAAAAAGGATGCTGCATCACCGAATTCATAGCATTGAATCTGAGTTGACCCCAACGGGTACTAAGGAAATTCTAACGTACTCTTTTGGGTGCTGGAGGGTATTAGGGAAGTATCAGGGAAGTTCCACATGCATCATCAGAACTGGACGAATAACATTTATGGTTGGCTTAAAATTATTTTCCTCTCCTACATATTATACATCAAATCAATATATGAACCTTAACACGTGTTCAATGTGTTGGAGAATATAGGGTGATTCTAGGGGTACTTTCTTTCAAAGAGGAGGACCCCAGCTTTTATTATCCACTGCTCAAGTACACTGCTCAAGAAAAAAGTAAACCTGTACACTTTAGTACACTGCTCAAGAAAAAGGTAAACCTGGAGGCATATACTGTAATGTGTTTTGTTAAAAAAAAAAAAGTCTGTGCAAGTCAATGAAAGAAAAAATAATAATTTAAGAACGTCACCTCCTCCTGTGGAAATGGACAATATACACAGACCAACAAACCTATCTGTCTCTCTATCAGGTCTATCAATCTATATTATTCATCCGTCTCTCTGTCTAATCCCTGCACCCCAATATTCATCTTATATTTCGGTGAGCTTAGCCTCTGAAATGAATTCCACACAGCTATTTCCTGCCACTTCATAGCTAGGGCTATTTTGAAAGTGATAAGACAATTGAAATATTGTTTCTCGTACTTCTCAGACGCAGGGGATGTCTTCCTTCGTGACAAATGGTCCCTCACTTGGGGGTCAGTGAGCCTTGGTCTTGGACTTCACGGAGGATCTGTGGCATGTGTCTGTCTGTCTGTCTGTCTGTCTGTCTGTCTGTCTGTCTGTTGCCTTGGCCTTCATCCGGTCACAGTCGGCATGCAAAATATGCAAACATTCCCATGCTGTTCCCCTTGATATTTTGGAAATGCCTCAGGCGCTGTAGAGGAAGATAGAATAAAATAGAGTAGAAAACATAATGAAAGATCCCACAAAATGAAGCTTCATTATTTCAGACATTTGCTCCAATTTTTGCTGTATACAAATTATGTCTATTTTTGAGAAGAAAAGGCTTGGTTTTGAACATCTCTTCTTTAGGAAAACTGAATAGTTAGGGGCGATCAATAGAGGACTGTATCTGATGTGGCCAACTCCCACCCATAGGTGGCTAGAGATGCTGATCATGACCCTGTCTAAATAATAATAAAAAATAATAACAATACATAATTTTTGGATGGGTGTGTAATAAATATATGTGAATATTTTGTTTTTAGCCTTTGGCTGCATTGTTAAGAGTGGGGTTACAAGATAATGGACACTAACCAACACTATGTCCATCATCATTATACAAAATACAGTCATTGTCATTGAAACATATTAATAAGCAGGATCAACGGAAAATTAAACACTAATGTACCATGTATTTCAAACTGAGTTAAGCAGGTGTTTAAATCTATCCTACAGAAATTAATGGAGCACAAACCTGGTTATCATTAGCTATATCTGTTGTAGTGGTGGTGGTGGTGGTGGTGGTAACAACAACAACAACAACAACTTTGGTCCAGACAATGTTAATCATGTGCTTAATTTGCTCCCATTGAAATCAATGTGATTCAAAAGTGCGTAACTTTTCCTGGATCTTGCCTAGTAACAATAGTAATAAGTAGTTATGCAAAATGAATTTGTTTAATTCAATTCAATTTCATTATCATTCTTATATTAGCCATAGACCATATGACTAAAATGGTGAAGATTCACTTTTGGATGAAAAGAGCAAACAACCCTGATGATTTGCTACCTTTTGCTTACATTGTCCAGAAATTGTGGACATAGAAACCAAAGCCATACATAACCATCAACCAAACCATATATCGTATCCTGGGGCATGGCTTGCTTGTACCCTGATCCCAAGAAGTGAGAATTTAATTCATTGTAGCTTACTGCCATGTGAATTTGCCTCAGAAGAAGGAAAAGGTAGCTTCTGAAAAACTCTCAGAAGAGAACATTTGATCCAAAAACAGTGCTTGGGCACCACAGAGTCGGTGCAGGACAAGGCATGTGTTTGGCCCAACTGTTGTTTCCTCAGTATCAAAGCAGCAAGGAATTATTTTTGTGGTGGTGGCCTTGGTGGCCATCCTCCTCTTTCTTCCCATCCTCCTCATCCTCACACTATATGTGTCGAATATTTAACTCTCAAAGAAGAAATCTCCTGTTTAAAACACACACACACACACACACACACACACACACACACACACACACACCCCTACATTGATGCATTATCATCTTAACCTGTCCCTAGCGATATTGCACTCTTCTAAGTAACATGTGCCATTACCATCAATATGCCAGCACACCTTTTACTGAGTATTTCCCCCCTTTTATAAGGGTGGGTTCATAAATACACAATAAAGACAGAGTGGGAATAATTAGCAATGTTTACCAACATATGCCACCCACGCCACCTTTGAATCCATCTTATACCCAGGGATTGCAAAATGAAATAGAATACGAGTAATTAGTTTTAAAGCAAATCATTTCAAATGGAAACTTATAGGTAAAGCCTAATGAACTGCAGAAGGGGTAAAAAAAAATCTGATTTTTATATGACTTGGTAGGTAGCAAGAAGACACAGCAATATTTTACTGTTGAGGGAATAAATTAATTAATATGTCTGTAGCAACCAACTGCAGTGGCTCCATGGTTGACTGCATTTAAACGAGATATATGTATCAAGCCTCGCTGGTGTTGTTAACAAGAGTGATAATAAAGATGAAAAGGATAGGAAAGATAAGAAGATGGGCACATTTGTATTCCTTGCAGGAGCTATAAGGGCTTGGATTTTCTTATGGGCTGGCCTTGTTACTCTGTGATTATTTTAATCGATTGAGTTTATAAATCAAAATTCTTTCTGTTCAAAAAAGTAAGGCTATACATGTGCCTATCTATTATCATGCACATCCCAAGCTGGAAGAAAATACAATGGTTATGGGCACGATCCAGCTCAAATGAAGCGCTTTGGGGGTCCCAGTTATTTCATTGGAGTAGTGCCAGAGTCCAGAGTCTACACATCTTTTCTCAGAAGTAAAGAGCATTGAGCTCAAGTGCTGCTGTAGTGTTTATTCCCAAATTAAGTGTGCCTAGGGTTGCACAGTGACAGTCCTAAACAGGTGCTTAAATCTGTTCCACTGAAATCAATTACATTTAGAGCCCAATCCTATCCGTGATAATTCAGAAGGAAGTTCAAGTTGAACATGGGTGAAACTTGCCCTATCTTTAGAATCTAAAGAGTCTCTTTCCATAATAAAATCAGTGGCTTTAAAATGTCTCCTTTTATGGCGAGGCTAACGGTCAGAACACTGATTCCCTTTCCAGGGCCTAGATCAAACCATATTTGTTTCTTTAAATCTTTGTTTATGTTTGAATCAGGCACTGTAAGACATACTTAAAAAAAAAAAGGATCCCCCCTCCTTTAACACAGTAAAGGCCTTTTTATTGCTGCTACACAACCAGCCTAATCTGTTGTATCAGAAGATCTTTTAGAATCACAGCCAACATTAATCTTCACAGAGAACGCGAGGGGGGGGGGGCACCAAAAATCGTCTAAGAGTAGTTGTTTCCAGGACCTCCCATTACTGTTTCCAAAACACATGTTTAATGGAGAAGGGATTATAATTATAGGGCTAGCGGAAAATCATTTCATTGTGATGAAGTACAGTACTGTAAGTCTCTTATGAGGTTACGTGAGCTTTGGTCAAAGCGATTGTTACGTGAGCTTTTGTCAAAGCGATTATTAAGTATTAGTATTATTATATAAAACGGGGGTGGAATCCTATTAATGTACAATAGATGCCATCGACATCTATGAGGGGTTTGCCGTTGACTTCAATGAGAAGCGAACTGCACGGAAAAAAAAATTGAGGCTGAAGACCGAGCAAAGCCCCCCCCCCCCTCACGCTACCTTTGTGATAATCAAAAATGCACAATTCCTGACCTGAAAAAGGAGGGGGAAATACTCGCGTATGTTGGGTATACAATTATTGCAAGTTAGGGCAACTTGTTTTTTTGCAACTTATTTTTTTTAATGCAAGTAAGCCGCAGAAATAAAATACGTATCCGGATGCAAATTTCAGGCCCAAATGCCTGTATCTGAGCACACTATACTTAATGAAGAGGGCAATTAGAACACCAGGACACGTAATATGTGTCCCGTGTAGATATTTAGGGAATAAGAGCTAAAGAATTCTCACTCTTTCCTTATGATTACAATCAGGGTCATTTAGAAAAAAAAATGCCATCATGAATGTGTGTGCGCGCGTGTGAGTATGCGACGGATGGATATGAGTGCACGTTTGTGCGTGTTTCAGTCTGCGTTTCTTTCGGATGTCTATATCTATCGATCAATCAGTCAATCATGTTTATAAATCTATGGATATTTGTGTGTGGATCCATACCTACACTGCTTGCTGTATACACCAGTCCTTTCTATCAGAAGGCAAGGATCGATCGATATCATTCCAATATGCATAGAAGACTTACCACCATTTCTACACGCCAATACAGGAGGAGACATTCCACCCAAAGTAAAGAATGTTCAAGTTTTCGACGGTGGAGTGTTAAACCAACGTATGCTTGGCTCCCTCACTGAAATGAACTGAACTTTAAAAGTTTCTGTTTTGCGAAGGATAGTGCCTTTTGTAGTTTTTCATCTATATAAGAAAAAGGGAGTCAAGACTCATCCCTGAAACCTTTGACAAAACTTCTATTGATTCTTAAAGGTTCTGGATAGTACCGTGCCAGGGAAAAAATGGCAGAAAAACTGCCAATTCACTTGTTTTTGCTCCATGGGCCTTATTTCTGCGTAAACATGGAGAGTATAGCATAGGTGTACCTTGGCTTACGTACGAGCAGTTAGGCAGTTAAGAAGATCAAGATAAACGCCAGCTTCCCTCCCCCCTCTTGCCAGAGATGGTATTCCTTTATTTTTGATCTACAAAAAGGTATGGTGAACATATATTGTATGTCCTTGATCAATGAACTCCTCTCTCTCTCTCTCTCTCTCTCTCTCTCTCTCTCTCTCTCTCACACACACACACACACACACACACACACACACACACACACACACACACACACACACGCTCACACACACACACGCACGCGCACACGCACACGCACACACTGACAGTAAAGTCTAGCTTCAACGTTTCCGTGGGCCCCAATGCAATATGTTTCAAAAGCAAAGGTTAACATGTGCTCTTTAAAATTTCAAGCAAATTATCTTCTTGATATTATTAATAGTGGGCTGCTACAGCAATGAACAGTGAGAACATACCCATCGCCTTTGCAAAAAAAAAAAAAGAGCAAGCCCTTTTCTTGTCAATGCTTCCAATAATATCACCTTGATTTAAATTTAAAAAAAAACATTCCATAGATTAGGGTGCAGACCAAGAATGAAATCTTATTATCATAAAAGAAGATCAAGTTGATAATTCATTAAAGGAAGTGCTTATCAACCCCCCCCCCACCGCCACCCCCACCTCGCCTTCAAGGCCACATTCAACAACAACACAACAGTCCCCCGCGCTGCAAACTATACAAGGTCTGCTCCGGAGAGCTCCTCTCAATAGCCCGCAACACAGCCAGCTAAAGGAGTGGGGAGACTTTGCTGATTTCCAGGGATGGATCCTCCCCCCCCTTTCTTCCCCTCCCCCCCTCCTTGTTGGAGTTTAGAGAATATTGTACCTCGTTTGCTGCAGCTTAAAAATCAGCAAAGATCTTAGCAATTCTGTGAGACCTTGCCTGCCCGGCGCTAATCTTTTTTGTCGGATGACTTCTGTTTACAACTGTCTGTCTGGGTGGGCGGGGGCCGCCATTACAAAGTGAAGGTCAAGTTAGCATCCTACCTTATATGGTATACGGCGGTCCTCCATTTTCATGGATTTGTCACAACAGGGCTAAATGGCCATTGCATTTCTTACTCAAGTAAACATGATGTGGGTCTCTCTCCCCCCCTCTTTTAGATCACCATTCTTATTTTGGGAAGAGGGGTTATCTGAATGCAACCACCAAGATAAAGAGGAAGGGGGGGAGGAGGGTGCAATTGTGTGGGAATGAGACCAGATCCCCTCATGACGACTGCTGCTTGGAAACTTTTTTTTTTCTTCCCTCTCTCTCGGATTGCAGACTTCAAACAAGTCCTCTTTCAGCAAGATGCAAACACGTCTGCCATGGAGGAAATTAAACGTCATAAAGAAAAGCCCAATTAGGGTTTAATGTCTCAACATTACCGTTTCCTCCAGAAAACAATGAAGTTCGTTCGGTAAGGAGAAAAAACGAGAGAGGGGAGGGGGAGGGGAGGGTTTAGATTTTCTTGCCTTAAAAAAGGTCTTAAACGTGCAATCCTTAAGTAAGGGGTGGGGGGGGGGAGAGGAGGAGGAATAGAATGAGATCCAGAAATGAATATGAAATAACAATTATGAAATCGGGAGACCTTCCGAAGATAGATAGATAGATAGATAGATAGATAGATAGATAGATAGATAGATAGATAGATAGATAGATAGATAGATAGATAGATAGATAGATAGATAGATAGATAGATAGATAGATAGATAGATAGATAGATAGATAGATCTGTTATATGTATCTCAAACTGTCCGGGGGAAAAGACGGCCTCATAGAACTAAGGAAATCTGTGAATGATTTGGGGTAATGGTAATGTGGGCGAGTCGGTGGGTGGGTGGTCTTTTAAGCGTATAGGCTTAACCCCTAAGGTAATATCGCGACTGGGCTAAGAGCTGAATGTAGGAGGGAGGGAAACGAGGCGATAGTGGGAAGAGAGTGGGTGAATTAGAAAGCTGTCTTTTCTTCAAAGAGAGCGCCCCCCTCCCTTCCAATGGCGAAGCTGTTTTCAGTATGGTGGAAGATCACTGAGTTTCGCTTCCGTTCAAAGGAACAATATGACTCCTTATGAAAAATGGCAGGAGCCACTTGGCGGGGTGGATTCATTCAATCCACTGCTATGAGGGGTGGGGGCTGAGGATTAAATCTTGATCATGGCCATTTTGTAACCATTAGGGGAGTAGAGTCAGTCCCCCCAGTTTCATTTTCTCATCTCGGCATCCCCTAAAAATACCCCCCCCCAAGAACCAGAAAACAAACGAGAACAAAGACAAAACAACCTACAGACTTTCTTGAGAAAAAAATCCGTGAAATTCAGTGGGAAATTTCAGTGGGGCATTCAGTTTGCAAATAATATCCTTACCCATCCACCCACCCGAAAAAGTTTAAACACCAGAATAATTATAAATTGACCAGTTGTACAAAAGCAGTTGTATTTAGCTGTGCTTATGGAGAACGGCTGTAAAAGCCAGTCCTGTGTGTTTTCCTTAAGTCTGAAAACAACTTTTGTGCAATCATGTTTTGCAAATACCATTGTGGGATCCGCGAGGAAAATAGCAGCAACCCAAATTCTACCCCGTGAGATAACATATTTCCCAATGACACGTTCAAAAGCCACCTAATCTATGCAACATGTGCGTATGTGTCTTCCCAGACTACTGCCACATGTGCATTTTTAGCTTTATCTGCAGCTCTTCCCGTTTTGAACTTCCCGTTATAACTTGGTTGCTTTGGTGCTTGTGCGTGGTCCTGAAGTCATGGCAGTGATTTTGCATGCATTTGTCCCCCAAAGCAGCAGAGAGAACCCTGGAAAGCAGAGCAAGAAAAGGGGGGGGGGTAAAGCAAAATATATCCTAGAGATTCTCACCATTTTTTCAGTTCGCTCAATTCCATTTTCTCAATTAATTTTACCTTCCCCCCCCCCTGCGTGCAACGTTGCCTCCCTTACAATGTTACTATCGCGAGACAAGAATGCAATCTTATGCGCAGAAATTTAAACTCAAGGGGTCTTGGTTCTGAACTAAGATGCCCGCGCCGTAGGATCGCACTGTTCACATTGAAAGAGGGGGACGACATAGTTTTGAATTGCAGATTGAGTACACAATTTTTGCATGTTGTCTTCATACAGAGCTACCCCTCCCCGGTTAAGCAAATGCACAACATGCAAAGTACTGTAGTTATTGAGAATAGGCAATTGTGTGTGTTCCTAAAGTCTGGAACTTAAAATATGCTTGTGTATGAATAGTTGTTATGGCAAGTGTGTCAAAGAAGGACAGCAGGACATTTGGTGGTGTTGTTTTAAATTTTAAAAGCTGATTAGTTGAAGAAATGTAGGAATGTGCCGAGTTAATTGTACAATTCTGTACAAGAAAGAAAGAAGTATTTAATGAATAGGGTATATAAATGCAAATATTTAACTTTAGCCGAAGTCATACTCTCGACAAAGACAGTCACGTTTAAATCAAATTGATTTAAATGAAAGAATAAAATGTGTGCTCTTAAGTCTACCATTTACATCAGTGAGACTTATAAGTATTTTATTATGGCCAGTTCACGGCTGCAATTATTTCCCTTCATATATAGGACAGCATATGGGGGAAAACGTATGAGTTTTGTTCCTATATCCCATTCATTTTAGGATTTTGATTTAGAGTTTCAAGAAGAATCTCCATAGAGTTTCAAAAAGAGTCATACAATATTAAAATTTAAACATAGTGGGCACAACAAATGCTACTCACACTCATCTCTGTCCCTTCCCCCCCCCCTATATTTTTTGAGAAGCTGATGCTCCGCTGGATCACTCAGATCTTGTAACCCATGGAAGGTAATAGTTTAAATCATCTGCTAACTTTCTGAAACCACAGATGTCCTAATTATTTAAACCACACACACACACACACACACACACACGCACACACACACACACACACACACACACTGAATGTCTATATGGGCTCTGGGTGTGTGAAATGTGTGTGTGAAAGTGAGTGTGAAGTTGCATGTGAATTTTCAACTATCTGTTTCTAGAGATGCACTGTTGAGCACTGAGCAAATCAAAATATTTTCAATAGCCGGTGTATTCACATATTGAGGGACACATACATTGCAGAGAGAGAGAGAGAGAGAGAGAGAGAGAGAGAGAAAGAGAGAGAGAGAGAGAGAGAGTCGTGCGCATGCGCATGACTTCCCATACAAACAAAGAGGCTGATGTTTCATACCAGTTGCCAAAATACGCTCTAAAGTAATGTGCAAGACTTATAGCTGGTTTATATGTTTGCAGAATGTCACTACATAACAATCCCAGGCATTCTGTTTCATTTTATTCTGATAAATATGGATGCTGGCTGGGGTTGATTCCAGCACTACTGACTGACATGGGGGTGGGGGGAGCTATTGAAATTTTTTCCCCTCCCTGTAAACGTTGAGATTTTACTTTGATCACGGTGTGTCTGATGGGAACAAGGCTGCCTGCTGGTTGCAATGAAAGATATGTAGGTATCATCAAGGCATTTTTGAAAAAGGAAAGGAACCTTCAAATCACACAACCAAAAGTAAAATGTTTCTTACAACCCTTTTAGATAACGCACACTGGCAACGTCTTCTTTCATGCAATCTAACAAGGAACTATCCCGTTACATTAAAGTTTATATTGACCATACCGAGATATTTGTTAAAAAAAAAGAACTCGCGCAGAAAACAAAATGTCCTTAATGCAAAAATATGCTCTCCACTCCCGTACTTTTCAGAAAATAAAGTATTTTCCAGTACATCCAAGTCTCTTCTTTTTGTGCGTCATATATACCATACCATGGTGTTCAATCGCTCCATCACCACCCTTCATTTTCATACAATCCAATGCTAACTATAATGTTTGAAACTGACCTCTCCCACCCCGAAAATTGACTTATTTGGTGAATTATGAGGTCTCTTTTCATTTGAAAAGCAGAATAAGCCGTTAGCAAACTCCAGTGAACTTGGCTTTGTAGCCACAGCAGGTAGGTCGGTAGGTAAGGAGATCGATAGACAGACAGATTAACAGAACGATAGACTATGATCTCTTGTATACATAGACACACACAAGGTGTACTGGATTCCCTTTATTCACCCTTGGATTGTCTACTTATGCCACGGCCCTGCGATTCTTGAAGGTATTTATATTGAAGTAATGTGATGACCACTTACTTGGGAGTAAGCTCCATGGAACTCAGCGGGGGCTAACGTTTGAGTAAGCCTGGTTATAGGACTGCCAGTGCCCATCACACTGAGTTCGGGCGACTTTACTCCGAAGTAGACGTGCCTGGAATCAGAGCCCCTGAGAACTCACGGAGCTGTCTTATTCGTCGCAATAATATGCCGAGGATCTGTTGCAATTGTCTCCCTGACATCGGCTAAGCTCACATCAAGAAAGGCGCAGAGAAGAAGGATTCTGCGGGAGACAACGCGCCAGGGCATCCCTCAACGCAATGGCACCTTCTCAATGTTGACTTTGCGCGTAGCTGCGAAGCATATCGCTTATCGGCTTTTATCTTTATTAGGTCCACATGATTTTTGAACTTGCAGCCCATATCTATTGAAGTTCTGAAACCCCCTTTCCCCCTCTTTGAATCGTTTGCGGCATATGAAGTCGTAGGCTGGCTTATATCCAATTAAATTTATCTTTGCCATTGGGGGACAATAACATTTTCCAAGAGCTTCCTACTTGTAGCTATTGTCTCTGGCCCCGGATTTCCTGAACACACAGGCTGCTGAGGATAATCTGTTTACTGGCGCAGGTCTGTAGTACCCTTTGGCAGCGGGGTATTTTATTTTGCCTTAGAAAGTAATTACATTACTGATGCACAGGAAAATAGAAATAATAATAAGAAAAATAAACCGTTCTAGGCTGAGATCCCAGGTACATTCACTTGAAAGCTAGTCGCAGTGGAATCAATCAATGTGGTTTACTTCCAAGGAAATTCGCTTTCATGGGCGTCAAAAGTTTAGGTCTATTTATCGAAACAAGGTACGAATATAGCTGTTTTAAATATATGTCCACTTCATCGCTCATCTCCCCTGCCCAACCCAAAGGGGCTTTTTCTGAATTGTGATTTGTTCACTTACCATCGCATAGGTTCAGAGCGCCAGTTTCATCCTCCAATCCGATATAAAGCCGGCATGGATTCCAGTATGGTGAAAAGGCAATATGTATACAACGTCTTAAGCGTTTCTGACCCTTTTTATCCCTTGGATTTGGGCAGTATATGTCCCAATGACTCTAATGCAATAGAATAGAAATTCAGATTAGGGGGGGTATATGTATATTATTACAGAAAGTGGTCTGCAACCTACATTCTGCGCCTTTCACAGGAGAAGCTCTTTATGGCGACCTCTGGAGAAAAGTTTTCATCAGTTAGGATCAAGGAGTTAGCCCCATTTTACACTAGATTGCGCACCAAGGTTGACAGCAGAGCAGAAGAAGTGGTTTATTGGCTGCGAGCGTTTTGTACAAGCCCGGCTTGGGCACTACATACAGGTCAGCCTCCATTTGCTTAATGTACACAAACCGAAGGGCTGGAGCTTTACCACAACGCTCCCATTGCTTGGGCCAAGTTCACCACGACTCTAACGGAACTGGGTTCTTTGCAAGTTCACTTTAGCCGCAAAGAAAGAATGTTTCCTAGAAAGTCTTGCCTGAATAGATATGTTTCTGCCTGAAACAACAATGCTAGGATATGTTTTAAGCGTGCTTATTATGATGATGTCAGGCAAATTATCCGGCAGCATGGGATAGAAATGTATTGTTGCATTAAGGTAGCAAGGCCAGGCGATACAGTATTGAACCAACTACATGCATGTACCAACCAGGCATGTAACCAACGTGTATATGTCTAATTACTTATATGAAGCCCTGCTTGACAATTGACATAATCCGTTTGCCTGCTTTGCTGTGTACTAATTTCCTTCCTTCTGTCAGACAGTTTCTTTTTCTTTCTTTCTTTCTTTCTTTCTTTCTTTCTTTCTTTCTTTCTTTCTTTCTTTCTTTCTTTCTTTCTTTCTTTCTTTCTTTCTTTCTTTCTTTCTTTCTTTCATAAGAAACAGACATCTTCATAAGAAGTCACGCCTTAATCGCTCTAGTACAAAGTCTTTGAAGACGTCTTCCTTGAATTTCTTCTACATTATTTTTCCCTTACATGTTAGAGGCAATAATTTTTTAAGTCATTCCTGGCTGTGAAAATGAAATCTATCAACGATTAAAGAACTCCGCAAACCTTAAGGTTTATTTGCCTTATATTCATTGGGCTTCTTCTTCTTCTTTTTTTTTTTTTTTAAGTAGAGACCAAAAGGAATGTGAGACTTCCAGCCTTCATTCTTCTGTTTTATGGTAGTCAGGGAATTGACTTTGGTGGTTCAAATTCAAGTGCTGTGGCTCCACAGCTGTCTTTTCTGTGCTTCTTCGCAGGAAGCCAACAAATCCTATACTTTAAACCGGGCTTTAAAAAACACAACAGCACTGGGGCTGGCTTGAGCTTATATCTACCTATTAAGAGCAATAAATTACTCGCACACCTAGAGGAGAGATTCTGTGCGTTATACCCCACATGCTTTCAGCAACGAACCTTTTAGCCCTTCTGTTTGCCACCAATGAAGTCAAATAAGGCAGATAAGTAATTCTGCCCCAAGAAAAGGGGAAAGGCATTCACTCCACAATAGATGATGCAGCAACCCCCCCACATCATAAGGAACGTGGTCAGTTCTTCACCTCTCCGGCAAGTTCCAAAGCGTTGGGAGGGGAAAAGAAAATAATGTAAACAATATCCATATTAGTTTGTAGTTAGTATGACTATTACTCCATGAAAGTTAAAAAGCTCTCTAACACTTTAATTAAAAGTTTTGTCCAACAAAAGAAGCAACACAGGCGAGGGAAGGCAGATTTTTGTCTTGAGATATGCAGAGTCTAGCAGAGATATCTTGGATAGGGTTTCACAGAAGGGTTTTGGACTAGAAGGTATATTTATTTGTACACTGTTGGGAAAGCATCTTTTCTGACCAGCCCAAACTTCAGAACGCAGGAGATCTGAGAATAAAATGCACAACTTTGCTCCAGTAAAGATGGCACGGTAAAGCCGCCATGTTGTTGTGTTTACGGTAGGTTTTGTCAAAAGGATCTCCAATGAATACACTGAATTCAAAAATGATCCTGATAGATCCAGTCTGGGTTTGAATGCTGTACTTCAATGCCAAGTGTAAATACACCCATCCACCCCCAAAATCCTCTCTCTCTCTCTCTCTCTCTCTCTCTCTCTCTCTCTCACACACACACACACACACACACACACACACACACACACACACACACACACTCACACACACACCCTTTAAAGGTTCTGATCTTTTTTCGGGTGTCATCAGTCTGCTTCCTTGGACCATAATGATTTCCCAAGCATCTTCCTACCTTATTAATTTTATGTACACTTTGGTTTTCAGTAGTTCTTCCACTGAGGTGTCTGAAATAAGCCTTCTCCTCTGTTATCATTGTCTGCAAATCAACTCTACCTGCTGACTAAATCCTACCTGCTGGTTTAAAAATAAATCGACTCACCCAAATTAAAAGAAACCAATTAAAAAGAAACCACCAGAGTATATGAGGTCATCTCAGAGCATCTCCTTACCTTCCTGGGTTTGCAATATTTGTTATATTTGTTAAGGTTGTTCAAAGGAAATACTTTGGGAAAAAGCATCGCCTAGGAAAGCAGTCCTGTTTCCAACATTTTACTGTAAACCAGAGTCTCTTATGTTCCTGGACTTTGCTATTTGTTCTTGAGCGTTTAATTTACTGCAAGGCGAATTGACAGGATATCGCTAGTAAAGTCATTTTACCCTCCTGATGCTGTGTGAATTTTGTTATGGGCCTTTTAAACTGTCCAAAATTGGAGCCAGTGATGGAGGTTGTGGCGGGAGGATTCTATGTAAACAAAGCAAAGTCGTTGGGTCGTTCATCGCCCTCCCCAATTCCTTTAATAGAGCAGAATACATAGAGTGGAGGAAGAAATACCAGCAAAGTGTGTAAAAAAAGAGAAAACAATGCGATTTGAGAGCAGAAAAAAGAAGCAACAGAATATGTATGATATTTACATCAGGTGTCAACCGAAACATTATCTTTTGACAGATCGATAGGAAGTCATGAAAAAGAAATCATACAAATCGGCATGCAATTCGCAAGCAAAACCTGATGTGTGTTTGTTTGAGTGCCCAAGATAACCTGTAACACAGAAGAGTTTTAAAACACACACCCTTATTTAGGGACACTTCCATGGTTATGTGAGCGACCTCTATCTATATTTTTATATGCCTTTGTAGAATGGCTTTCTGAATTATTATTATTATTATTATTAATATTATTATTATTATTATTGGAAGAAGACACATTTGGGTAACAATTGGTTGGAGGTCATAGGAGATGCTATATAGGATACCTTCTGTAGATATTCCTTTTCACTCTAAACCTTGGTGAAATATAGAAAGCAAAAACAAGGAGCACCAAATAGAAAAACAAATGACTTTAATAAGAATCTTAATTTCTTGCAACCCCCTTATTCAGATTTCAAAGGTTGAAAGTCATCGTGAACGTACATTGATTGACAATAAAAAGCTGCATTAAAAATTCAATATACCACTCTTACATAATAAATATTTAAGCCAACATTACATGAGGTTTTCGAATATTTATCAGTCCTCGACTTAATTCATTGGTTCTATAGCTGTCTTTCGTAATTCTAATACCCTATAGTTATTAAGCCAGACCTCAATGGGTTTGGGTTTAGATCACTCAAAAAGTTTCAAAGTTTACTCTGCAAGGCTTTGGTAATTACTTTGGTATTACTGTGGAGGTGTATGTGCACATATGGTTTCTGTATACAAAGTAAATGTTCAAAGCCTGCCAATTGTTCTATCTACCTCTGTATCTACTTCTCTATCTATCCCAAAGTTCTTACACATAGTGTGTGGTTGTGTCCCACACTGCTGAAGCAAGATTTTGAGAAATGCTTCAAAACTTACTGAAGATCCGCTATCCAGTCCCCTGGGTTTCTAATAGTTGAATCGACATTATAAAAGGAAAAACAACCACCACCAAAAGAAACAGGAAAAAAGAGAAGACGAATATGCCTCATCAGCCTAAAGTGTGACTTGCATCCTGAAAAGGATCGAAAATGTGAGAGAGTTGAAAAAAAAAATTACAGTCACACATCCCTTAGACCCTCCCTCACTTCCCCCACCCCTGTGGTACCTCCACCCTACCCCATATCCGAATCCTCCTGAAAAACTGAAAGCAAAATCCAAATAAGAGAGAGAGAGAGAGAGAGAGAGAGAGAGAGAGAGAGAGAGAGAGAGAGAGAGAGAGAGAGAGAGAACTTCACAAGCCATCCCCTAGCTATCTGCTTTGAATGCTTACAAGGGGTGTGCCTGGAAGAAAATGAATACAAATCTGCGATTGATTTTCATAATGTTTCTGCGGTGTTTGAAAACCAATCGTTTGAACCTCTGAGATCTTACCTAAGTGAACCACTCCTACGCTTCTAAGTGCTCCAAACTGATATATGACAATATCTACTTTGGATCACGTGTCCTGGAGAGAGCGACTAAGACGGATAGCGCGTCATCTCGCCTTCCCAAATTTTTCCCCCTCTGCACATCGGATCCAAAACATCTATCTATAGGAGCAAGAAAAGGAGAAAGATGTTTAACTCAGTGAATCTAGGAAACTTCTGCTCCCAGTCGCGCAAAGAGCGGAGCGCTGCTGACTTTGGAGAGAGAGCAGGTTGCGCTTCCAATCTCTACCTCCCCAGCTGCACCTATTACGTCCCAGAATTTTCAACTGTGTCATCTTTCTTGCCACAGGCCCCCTCTCGCCAAATCTCCTACCCTTATTCCACTAACCTCTCGCAAGTGCAGCCAGTGCGAGAGGTCTCCTACGGGCTAGACCCCTCGAATAAATGGCACCATAGAAGCAATTACGCCTCGTGTTATTCCGCAGAAGATCTGATGCACAGAGAGTGCCTCCCGCCTTCCACCATGACCGAAATGCTAATGAAAAACGAAAGCGTGTACAGCCACCACCACCACCCCAGCTCCAACCATCCGGCTTCCACGGGCTTCTACTCCAGCATGAACAAAAACAGTGTCCTCCCGCAAGGCTTCGATCGCTTCTTCGAAAACGCCTACTGCTCCACCGAGAACCCGCCGGAGACCTGTTTGCAGAAGCCCGAGAGCAAGCTGGAGACCGACTCCCAGCCCACCGCGCTGTCATCCCGAGGCGACCAAGGCGTAGACCCGGAAGATGAAGAGGAAAACACCAACCCGGGCTCTTCAGCTTCATCCTCTTCTGTCAACAAGGAAGGGAGCAAAACCAGCAACTCGAGTAGGTAGAGGGAGAGAGCAGTAAATGGAAAGGTTAAGGGACTAGCCCGCTGTTTTGTCGGTCAAATTTTATGTGGAGTTTTATAAGCATTCAAAGGATTTTATTATAACCTACAAAGCTCTTTCTTGCAACGAGAAGAATTTTTACGATGGGAAAGGCTCTTTGAGAAAAATGGAGATGTTAGGCGCAGACACAGTATCTCAGAGTCTGTGAAATTTTAAAAGCACACCATGGTGACAAATATTAACTTTGATCATGAACTTACATGAGCATTTTAAAAGGATTTGGTCCCGGGCTTCTGAGGGTAAAAGGCAATTGGGCAGAACACTGCTTGAGCTTCCTGTCCTCTCGAGGAGGCACGAAGAGAGATGCATGCAAGGCTGTGCGTGTGTGTGTGCGCGTGTGTGTTTCTTTTCACGCAAAATGTATGTCCAGATTTAAATATATATATTTGGTCGTAATGTGAGAAGAGGAAACGCAACGTTGTTCATGTCAACAACTGATAATCCCCCCCCCTAAGATTGCACTGGTTCTTCCCTAAGCCTACATTGAATTCGTGTGGATTTGTTTTTTTTATAGATATATAATTTTATTTTGTTATCTAAGGTAGCTTAGTTTATCTTGCAAAGACACGACGTTTAATTTAAAGTATACAGGCATGAATTAAAAAATAATAATCTAAATCCAAGTAACTGATCAAGCAAGGCTTCCCTTGTGCTGATTGTTTTTTTTTTATTAATATAGGAATGGAGTAGTAAATACTGTATGGATGTGTGTACAGTAACAATAGACGCACAGCGACATTTTTTATTTACAGTTTTGTTCGATGCCTTGGGGGGGCACATTGCCTCCTTTTTTTGTCTGCTCAGATCTGTTGCTTTGATTTTCTTTTGGTGTGTTTATATGTGTGTGTATGTGGAGGGTGGCATTCAAGTTAATCAAAAACTTATGGAGAACATAATGTTCCTAGAGTCCTAGTAACATTGCTCATGCTGGCTCTATAGAGAGGTTGCAAATTTGCAGTTTGAATGTATGTTTTCCAACTGCTTACACCAGGGGTTCCCTCATGCTCCCCAGCAGCTATTTGTTGATTACAGCACTTAACTGAACAAGCTTAGAAAGCCAGGGGAAAAAAAAAACCACAATGTATAATGTATTGCAAACTTAACAAGGTAGATTGTTTTCATGGCTCTGTTATCCTGCACGCGCCTATTGGGATATTACACATGGCGAAGGTCGTGGTTCCAGACGTGTGTGTGTGTGTGTGTGTGTGTGTGTGTGTGTGTGTGTGTGTGTGTGTGTGTGTGTGTGTGTGTGTGTGTGTGTGTGTGTGTGAAACTATGTATTTGTGCTAGGGGAGTGTTACTGGGGTTTTGTGGATTCATTTGCTTAGCTATTTTCAATCCCTTCTGGTTGTATCTTTTTCTCCCCACTAAAGGTGCCCCCCGTACAAGAAAGAAGCGATGTCCCTATTCGAAATTCCAGATCAGAGAGCTAGAGAGAGAATTTTTCTTCAATGTCTATATAAACAAGGAGAAAAGGCTGCAACTGTCTAGGATGTTGAATCTCACTGATCGACAGGTTAAAATTTGGTTTCAGAACAGAAGAATGAAAGAAAAAAAACTAAGCAGAGACCGCCTGCAGTATTTCTCTGGAAATCCCTTATTGTGAACCTCTTTTGTAAAAAAATTTTTTTTTAATTCCTCTGCTCGTTGAAGTATTCTGTGTATGAAGACAGAACGTTGTTGTAAGCACGGCTTGAGTGCGGAATCTACAAGCAACCCTCAGAGTTTTAAACCTTATCCTCCCTTCCTTAATTTTTTATTTTTGGGACCTTTTCGACTTCAAGAAAAAAGGAGTCACATACACCCCCATTACCTAAATGTTGAAAGGACTTGAATATTGTATGAACTTTTTATTTAACGTTAGTCTTGAAGAATTGGAATTATTTTTTATTATTATTATTATTATTATTATTTGTTCTTCTTCATCATCACCATCACCTAATCATCTGTGTTCGGTGGAAGAAACTACAGTGCTGTGTTCAAAACAGTATTATCTTATTTGTCCTTATTTTTTATATGCAAGTTTATGATGTGTCTATGTTAAAGGCCCCCCCCCCAATGATTCCTTTTCTTCGACTAGAGGGAGGGCATTGGGAGAGTGTGCGTGCAAGTGGGTGTGTATATCCACACGTGTTCATTTGTGCGCACGCACACACATGCACATGCACACATGCACACGCACACGCACACACTCCACTGCTGCTGTACATGCCAAGGACTGTTGTTTCTTGAAAACTAATTTAAATAACCTTTCCAGGAACTGGTTTCACTATAATGGTGTAATTTCCATGGCCTCTCTCTTGTATCTTTTTATATATACATATTTTATGCAGTCCCAGGGTTTTCTTTCCCCCTCCTCTCTTTTTGCATCTGGGGGCAGGTCAGGGTGGGGGATGGTCTGGGAGGAAGGGGAATGGACTACAATAAATTTGCAATAACTGTCTCTTAAATAGTATGTAAATGCATTTTTTTTCCTGCACATGGGAGACCAACAGCAGCACCAAGAACGAGACAAAAATCGCAATTATAAATATTTTTTGGTGTGTATGTAAAGAAGTGAATCCCGGGAAACTCTGTGAAATTCTGTGGAAAATAAAGACATTTCAAGCTGTTCTACATTATGATTTTATTTGACCATTTTATTAGTATTTCCTAGTATTGACCTCTTTAAAGACTCATTGTGGTCCATGTGGTATGGACTTTCCTATAGCACTTTAAATACCCAAGTGATGAAATTGTGTGTGTGTGTGTGTGTGTGTGTGTGTGTGTGTGTGTGTGTGTGTGTGCATGCGCATATACATATATGTATGCATATATGCACTATATGATACAGCCAAATTAATATGAACCTTCTGCGTTTAACTAGACATTTGTTGTGGAGTTCATTGTTTTCATCATCTCATTTAAATTTATAGGAATTTCTTGGCCCAATAATACAGCTCTGTGCTTGGCTCCAGATGTCTTTGTCTGTTTTTCCAATGCAGTTAATCTTTTCATTTCTTTTCCTCTTCCCCCCCTCACATGAACAATATATTGCAATATGTTTAAATGAGCACATCTATGGCAAAGAATTCGAATTTTCCATCATGTTTGTCAAGGATAAGGCAGAACCCTTTCCGCGTGCAATACACAAATACAAAGTCAAGTACTTAATTCCTTCTCTTAAACAAAACAAGTTCAACTACCCGACACTGGTATAGAAGTGCAGTTTTCTGTTTACACAGTAACCCCCCTCCCTGTCCCTCCATTAAGAAACTCGGTTTGCTTGCAAAGCAAAAGAAGCAAACATTCACGAGTTGAATGCAGGGGGGGGGGGTGTCTAACTATTTGGAGGCTGATTTTTTTTCCCTTCCCCAGTGTAAATCTCCCATTGGTTCCTGACTCACATTTGGTGTCAGGGTGCCTCAGGATTAAGGAACAAGCAGTAACAAAACTAGAGTATCATCCATTGGCAAAGTCCTTACGATTGCTTCTAAATACATTCCTGTTCAATGAACATTCTTTGATGTGCTTTTTTGGTTTGATTTGTCAGCGATGGGGAAACCCACAAAAATGTGCTTAGTTTGCATGGATGGGGGGGGGGGAGAGAAGAAACTTCAGCTTCCTTGATAGATCCATCTCCCATTTCTCCATGATATTATCTGAAAGGGTTATGTTAACAGGAGTGTTTCTCATTAGCTGAGATGGATAAAAAAAGATTAAACTGTGTGTGTGTGTGTGTGTGTGTGTGTGTGTGTGTGTGTACACACACACAAAGAGGAACTATTTTGTGTTTCTCCCCCTCCCCCTGGCTTTATCGTCTCTCATTCTCTTCTTCCTCATTTTTTGTTGTTAAACACTTGCGCAGGGCCTATATAACCTTCCTCTGGCTTAGTTTAAATCCTGAAGACATCATAATGTAAATATTTCTTTATAATGAACGATTTCGGAATGAGCCTTGTCCAAAGCATGGAAGGATGTTGGAAGACAATGGAAGAGAAGAGGGCCATAGGCGTTAAAAAGCAACCAGAGGCGAAGAAATGGGGCCAACCATACTGGTATACAGTCGGCGATCTGAGAAAAAAACAAAATGGCGCATCATTCAGGACGCCCCCTCTCCTTAATGAGTGATTGCTAAACCTTCCCAAGGTTTGGGGAAACTTTAAGCGTAGGTGCAATAAGGTGCATATCACCAGGTCTGAAAGTCCACTTAATACCCGGGAACTGCGGCGGTTGTCTGGACAAAGGGGGCGACCAGTCTAGACATTGTAATAAAGACTGCAGCACTAAACAGCTTAATTTTTCCTTAATTACCACCGTCTGGCCATAGAAAAAGACTTCCGCAGTAAATAGTAAACAAATAAGGGTGTCTTTGCTTAGCTTTCTTCCAGCTTCTTCCCCTCTCCCTCCCTCCCTCCCTCCCTCCCACACGCTCTCACTCCCAACTCTCCCCCTCACCTCCCCCCCCTTTTGCCATGTCTTTTGCTGGGGCTGCGACACAATGAAACTGGAGGCCTAGTTCAAAGTTTTCTCCAGCTAAAATGGAATGCCAGTTGTAAAATCCAAGTTTATAGACCATGTGGGACTTTACAAGGGTATTAAGCAGCAGTGCGAGATAGGGATAACCCGTTAATGTTCTTCTGTTGGGGGGGGGGAGGGGGTATCTCGCTGGGGAAACAGGGTCCCGTGATGAACAAAGTTGGGAATATGGTGCAATTTTTACTCCAGAGATTAAGCTCTGCCCCTCCCTAAAATCGTGACATCTAGCGGCAAAAGGGTCCGCTAGGCAAGTGCGCGTTGTACACTAGTATTAGGCACGTTGCATTGTGTGTGTGGGGGGGGGGGGGGCGAAGGTCCACAAGAAGAAAAATCTGAATATATGATGTCTTTGAACTTCAGTGGAGTCAAGTCCATCACCTTTAACCCTTTTGTAATAAACCGGAATCAGAAAGGCACTCCGTCCCCTTTTCAGGGTTCCCGCCTACTGAGTTAGAGTAGGGGGGGGGGGGGAGAGAGAGAACTAGAGACATAATTTTTAAAAAAAATTAAAAACATTATTACAAATTTCGAACCAACCGTGGTATTTATGGTACTTAATATTTAACTCAGCCGCTCAGCGATTTAATGTATCTTGAAGAAGGTTAACACACACACACGCACATGCACCCAACACAAGTCACACACCAGCTTTATTATTGTTATAAACCTTTTGATATCTTTAACGCATGGAAAGTTTTTATAACTTTGTTTGGCATAAAAGTTTTACAAGTGTCCTCCCCCTGCCTCTCTCTCTCTCTCTCTCTCTCTCTCTCTCTCTCTCTCTCCCTCCCCTCCTCCCCCTGCTCCGTTTTCCCTTCCATCTAAATTCCTACCACGCATTTGGGGCTTTGCATAGGACAACTTTATTTTTCGCTCGGAAGGTCCATCAGGATAAGTGATCCCACATAGGTTGGGGATTTCGGTGTAAAGCCACGTTAATGACGCACAGACTAATTGCGAAGGACGTGTGACGTGGAAACACAGCCTGCGAACCTGTTTCCTGTCCCTGCCTGGAATCCCTCCATCTCGTATTGGAAGCCAGTAGGTGACTTGGTTGTGTGGCATAGCTCAGCTTCAGAGTGAGGAAGGTGAGGGGGCAAGTTCCTAATTGGCTTCTGGGCATGATAAAAATGTTCATTTGTGTTGGCTGGAATGCTTTAAAAAAAAAACCACCCTCCTCCCATAAAAAAAATGTGTTGGTTTGCTAAGTGCCAACTCCCTCCCCCATCCTTTTAAATATCTGTAAGTGAATTCCCGGAGGGGAGGGGAAAGAAGGTGTGTGGGCGCGCTGCTGTGTGTTGTGTGTGGTTGTGGGGTTCTGTGCTCTATTCGATGTGGCTGTTCACACGCACTCAGACCCCTCCACGCTGCGCAGAGCTCACCTATCTGACAGGGGTTCAATTCCAGCAACTTATGAACCTTGAGTTCTGGAGTTGAGGGACATACACTTGACTCTGTAGTCAGCTCAGCTCAGACTCCCGAGGGCGAGTTCTCTTCAGTGTAAATTAAAGCAGTCCTCCTGGTGAGCAAAGACCCGCAAGACAATCGCCTTGGGCAGCAAGCTTTCCACTGAACTCCGCAAAGAGGCAAGAGCAAAACTCTGGAAACTTGGCCACGATGGACCTGGAAACCCCGAGGAAGAAGAAGAAGAAGCAGTGACTTTGGAAACTGGGCTTGAAGCTCTGCGCACCATCTCCTTGAGCCAATCTGCGCTTCATTGTGGACCATGGAGGGATGTGTGTGACTTTTTGATTTGCTTACGAGTTACTTCTGCGAGAGGCGCGTCTTTGAGCCCCTACGGAGAGAACGAGTGGTGGTTCCCGTGTCTGTAAATAAAATACCCTCCTATTCCCATTTTGCTAGGGCGCTCTGAGTGAGGCTAGAGGCTCTTGTGGGTCGTGGTCGTTAACTGTTCTCTGTTTTCCCTTCTCTCCCCAACGCATAATTGAATGTCCGATTAATTTTGTCTCCTGCCTTCCTTTGCACGTTTGACGGGCACAACATTGGATAAAGCTGGCGGTAGAATATAAGGCCTTATCATACTTTTATTGAAATCGTGCATTGTGTGTGCATATCTCTCTCTCTCTCTCTCTCTCTCTCTCTCTCTCTCTCTCTCTCTCTGTGTGTGTGTGTGTGTGTGTGTGTGTGTGTGTGTGTGTGTGTGTGTGAGAGAGAGAGAGAGAGAGAGAGAGAGAGAGAGAATTTGCAAATGGCATTGATCTGAACAAGTAAAACGAGCGATAGCTTTCATTTTGCAATCTATGTAACATTTTTATACAAATTCGAACTTTCTTTGCCAGAAAAGTGAACCAGGCACCCCCTTTATATTAATATATTTAAGTAACCCCCCCAAATGGCGTCTCATTAAGATCCTGCTTATGCTATATTTTTTAATAAAGTTGGAAAGTGTGCGGATGTTCAGCATATGTTAGACCTAAGCACGTTTCTCTGCTTTTGATAACCCCCAAATTACAACATGAAACCACAAGAATGTGGTTTGCAGCTTATGAGGCTTTCGAATTTTCTCTGTACCAAATGAAAAGTGATCTTATCTTGGTTTTTGATGGTAGTCATACAGATGTAATTCTATGGTGTGTGTGTGTGTTTTGGTCAAAAATAAAAAAATAAAAAGTGAATGCAAAGATTGCAGTTGTTTTTGGACTAGAAGCAGAATGGAAATATGTTGCTTTGGTTTAAAAGGAAGGTGACAACATTTTAAAAGAAAGGATTAAGCGGTACATGCACAGAACCATCTGTAGGCATTTTTTTAAAAAAAATTAATGTAAACCAAATGGTTGCAAAAATAGTTGGATATCCTTGTGACGATTGAATTTTGCACACCATTTGTGACTAAAAATGAATAAGGGCTGCTGATATCATCATTATAACTAAGAACTGGTTCATGTGGGTGAGAATGTGTGCAAGTTTTAAGACAAGACGTTTCCCCTCAAACTCCTGTGTCACCTCTTTTGTTGCAGTTTCCTACGAAAACACTTATTCTGAAATAGAAGTTAATGGACTGAAATAGAATCACCACATCCTTCTGCAGATCTTTGGAACACACCGAGGCAGGATACAGATTTAAACTAGGGTATCATTTTAAAGGACAGTCTGTAATTGTAGAAAAGGGGGTTTCAAGTTAAGAGAAATGTGAGGGAAATACAGAAAAGACCTGTTTAGGGAAATCCGATTTCACAGCACGTTTGTACTGAAACATTTTTAATGATCAATGCTGTTTGGAGGAAAAGAAGATTCATCCACTTTCTGTAATCAACAGTCACCTTTAAAATAGTAGTTTAAAAATAGTATTAATTCTAAGTATTTAACACTGGGTTCTCTTTTTGTTTTCCCATTAAAAAAAAATAAGAATACATGACCTAGCATGCATTTTCCAAACACTGCATACTAACCACACTTTACTGTAGGAATACAAGATAAGGCAGTTCAGTTGTTTTCGGGGGGGGGGGGGGAATATGATTTTTTCGCTCTCTCTATATATTCATGTATATTCTTCCTTCATATTTTTCTGCTGATTTATCTAGAAGTAGTCACACTTCTACAATTGTCACACGTGCTATATTCTCATTGATAACAGAAAGATATTCCTAATCTCTCTGTCTCTGTCTCTGTCTCTGTCTCTGTCTCTGTCTCTGTCTCTCTCTCTCTCTCTCTCTCTCTCTCTCTCTATCTCTATCTCTATCTATCTATCTATCTATCACAGAGAGAGAGAGAGAGAGATACAGAGAATACGATTAGCCCTCATCCTTTCCATTTTAAAACTATTTTCAAAATATTACCAGGTCCCCTTCAAACTAGAATTGAAACAATTGGGACTGTATGAGGAAAACATGGATAGTGAGTAGGGTATGCGGTTACTGCTTCATTTCGCGAGGTATGATATAATCATAATTGTTTTTCTATATCCACATTAGGTTTGCAGTCCTTATACTTACTAAGCCACTAGATAAAGTATTTTACACTGCGTGCTCTCTCGCTCTCTCTCTCTCTCTCTCTCGCTCTCTCTCTCTCTCTCTCTCTCTCTCACACACACACACACACACACACACACACACACACACACACACACTGCAATAGAATCGGTGGTGTGAACACAAAGCATTAGTCTCCCCAACCTTTGGCTCCACCATCAAAGAAAGGCAGCCCAACCCAAGCCCGAATATTGGTGACTGAAAATTCTATGTTGGGGGTAGAAATAACTTGAGCACAGTTTTCAGTACCACCTCAAGGAACATAATATCATTCCATAATTCTTTGACTTAAGTTACTCCGAAAGAAGGAAGCAGTATAAGAGGGATTGTAAAGTTTGATAGATTTCTTGTGGTGATAGTTTACAGTTTCTAAGCCAACATCTAAAGGCGTGGGTTTTATTTTTGCATCACTGTTATTGTACTCTAGTGTACTTTGCCATAAATCAGAATTATTTCCGCCACAACATGGGGCATAATACCGGGCAGAAATACAAATTTAAGGTAATCATTAAAGTGTTGCTACCAAATACTTCCTAGAAGTGAAAATGAATGTTTGCAATAAAAACGTTAGGGAAAAGTTGGTTAAAAATACAATGGACATAAGAGGCCCTTTCCACGCATAACTCAAGGTTAAATAATTAGAAGGAAAAGGGAACAGGTAAAATATTATGTGCTAGTTTGAAATGTGCTTTGTCTGAGTTATTAGACACGTGCAATAGAAAAAAATAAAAAATATGCTTTAGATTTTAAGGGAAATATGCAACTCTGTGCCCCCCTAGCAGCCGCACAACAGAGCTCCAAGAGAAGCAAAGAGAAGATGGTTTCAGGGCTCTTCTTTTGGGTCAACTGAAGTGTCTGCCTTTGGCATTCAGAAAGAGCAATCAGACACCAAAGACAATAGCAGACCGTCTGCAGTTGGCTTCATATAGCCAGACAACTGAGGGAAAGAAAGGGAGAAACCCCCACATTTTCTCTCCTCTCCTGACTTTTGATTCACTTCCTGGCTTTTACTTCAGCTAAATAATTTGGAAGAGTCCCCAAAGAGGACAACAACGCCCTGATGAACCCCAGTTTACACATGAGAGCCTACATAAACAGTATTGTTGGTATGATAACCTAACCCCACCCGTATCATTTTCTCCTGTCTTTTTTTTAAAGACGCTCTATACCTTCTCTGTTTCCCTTGCATATAGATTTCTAAAGAAGTGTAAAAACCCAGAGCAGGCTATTATGGTCTTTATTATGTTAGGCTTTCTCCTTTTAAGTTTTAATAGCATTTGTTGGTATTTATTTTCTGCAATTAGAGTAATGCATTTTTCCCAACGGGGGTTCTACTTAGGCTGATGAATTTTATTTCTCTTCCCATTAATGGCCCGTGTTTATCATACTTCTAATTATTTTTAACTTTAAACAATATTCGGTTTCCTGGAGCCATTCTCTGGCGTTCTTTCCTGGCCAGACCAGCCAGATACCAAGGATATGGGTTGAAGTAAAGAAATGCAGTGCATTATTTTGTAGGAGGAAGTTGGTTTCTCCCATCTTCCCGCACACCTCTTGGCCATCTTTTTTTGAAAGACTTTGACCATCAAGACACTGGAAATTCTTAGCGCGCGCACACACACACGCACGCACGCACGCACACAGACACACACAGACACACACAGACACACACAGACACACTCCTTACAAAAAATATCAAGAATCCCCAGTGACAACAAATGACAGTCAACACCAGACACCACCATTTTTTTCTTTATTTGATGAGCACCAAGTGTTTACACATTTGAAACACCCTGTGTCTTGTCTTCAAGGATAGGGGTACAAGAACATCATATCTGCTGAAAACTCCTAGGAGGTATGTGGATCTGTGAAGAAGATAAAAATCAAATTCCTTGACAGGTTTCACCACAGTGCGGTTTGTACATTCTTCTTCCTGCTTCCTAGAAGGGGGGGGGGGGGATGGTGGAAGATAACACATGCAAGAATGCAGGGCAGTAAATAAGGATATAAAAGTCTTGGAAGCATATTTTCATTTCTCATGACCATCTAGGAAACGAGGTCAAAATTTGGTCGCCCCCTAAAATGCACGTGTGAAAACGTGGAGAGTTCTACAGGCTAAAATTATTGAGTTAGCCACATGATCTGCAAAAATAAAGAGGGAAAAAAGTGGGGGTGGGCGGGGTGGGCGCAATAACGGGGGAGAGCCATATAATGCCAAACTGCATTGGTCTTTAATTTCATCACCTATAAATGAGGAAGTATTGGTTCCCATGCTAAAGTTTTATTCTTTGCTTATAAATATTATGTGGAATTTTCGTTGGATATCATAAAACTGAACGATTTCTATCAAACTGTTTTAAAAAGACCTATGCAGATAACACAAATAGAGGCTATAAAGTAGCAAATAGCTTTCCAGAGGAAGCAAACGGGCATTTAAAGTGCAGGAAAGCTCTTAGCAGGCTGCATTTCGGAGTGGGGGTGGAGTAGGGCAGAATTGGGGGCTGAGAGACAAATAGAATTATGTCGTTTAAGACTTCCTTGGCCTAAGATATTAAAACTTTTCACCCTTGAAGATGGGAGGAGGAGGATAAATTGGGGGCTCCAGCCTGCAATTCTCTTCAAAGCAATAGCAGATTGACATTGTAAAAGGGTGTTGTGGAAAACATTTTTTTTTTTTTCTGGGGATAAAGATCTGGTGGCTTAAGGCAAGGAGAGCACACTTTTAGAAACTGTTTTTCTATGTTTCTATGACCGAAATTGGTCAAGTTCCATTTTTCTCCTTTCTTCCCCCCCCCCCTCCACCTTTTCCTGGTGTATTTTTCCTCCCTGTTTCTCTTTTTGAAAAGACTTTCCTCCCACCCCTTGAAAATGACTATGAACCCTTTAAGGTTCCTAATGCTTCGTAATGATCTTGAGATTCCGGCCGTGGTTGATTGTCTTCTTGGTGTTGCTATTATTATTATTAGCATTATTATTATTAGTAGTAGCTATTAGTATTATGCTATTTAACGTCCATTGAGTTAGAACTGTCTAGTTCCTTCCAAAAACCTATAAACAGCATTGTCAAAGAGGGATTTTAACAGGTTAGGCAATTTAATATACACTAAAGAACAATTTGACTTAATTGCAGCCCGATTTCAAAAGCCTCTAATAAAGAACACAGCCACAAGGAAAACACCTACTTCAACAACATATCTTTATATTTGAAATACCCGTTATTATTCTAAGATCGTTAAGAGAGAGAGAGAGAGAGAGAGAGAGAGAGAGAGAGAGAGAGAGAGAGAGAGAGAGAGAGAGGCTCATAAAGAATAAATGAGTTTAGAGCAGGAAAATTAACTAAAAGGAAATAAATATTTTTACTTTTATTTTTGGGCTAGGAGTGCCATCATTGATCAAATGAACATGTTTGATTGGACAAATTTTCTGTTGGAGATAAAGCTTTCCAAAAAGATTTGATCCACCTATAGTTTGAAATGTTATTTCATGTTATGGTAGTAATTTCCTGGAAAAAAATTATTCAGACTTGCACCATCAAGTAGAAACCAACACTATGTTTTCTCCTATGGATATATTTATTTTGATGCAATCCTGCAAAGTTTCTTTACAACCTGAGCAGAGTTCTAGAATTCTGGGTGAATGAAAATAAGAATGAGGATTTATTCTTTTAAAAAAGAAAAACAATCCGTTTCATTCAGGATTTGGAGGGGGGGGGAAGTATATTTTTAAAAGGACTAGAGGGGAGAGAGCTACAGACAGGTCACTTTTAAAACAGAAAACTAACCAAAAAATAACTTTCAGAATAAAATAAAGTCTTAGAAAGCTCCAGTTTCCATTACTAACCTGGGGTGGGTTGTTGTTTTTTTGGTTGTTTCGGGGTTGCTGGATTTTGTTTTGTTTTTTTACGGAGGAAGTGCCCTAATGTAACAAAAATGACCCAATAGTACTGTCTGACTCCAGAAAACTTTTCAAAAATGAAATGCATAAGAATTCTAAAGATGCTTCGACTTTCTTGCTTTCACTTTAGGGAGTGATACTCAATACTCCACATCTAAATAATGAATCCCCCTCCCAAACATTTCTGAAGGAATAAAAATATTTTTAAAGAAACTACCTCCAGGCATTTCAAGTTTAGCTTTAGGTGGTGGTGGTGAGGAATTCGAGCTGGGGGGGGGGGGCGATGAAAAAAGTTCATTTAGGGTTTGAGATTGATTAATTATTCCCCTCCGCCCAAAATTAGACTTGCTTTAAGTGGGGGGGGGGAGGAAGAGGAAAGAATGATAAGGATGAAAGAAAAGAAGGTTGATTATTTGCTGACCTTTTAAATTGAATTTGACTTTGCTTCTATTTACGCGTTCGCTTCCTTTATTTTCCCCCCACTCTGCTGTAGACACGCTTTCGTTCATTGGTAAACAAACTCGAGGAAAAGGGGGTCTCTCTCCTTTGTTCAACGTGAAGGTCCTGGGTTCTCTACCCTTCGGAAACTGATAGATGTCGCTGTTGCTCCACGCTGGTTTTCTCCTCTCCCAACAACTTGACCCCGGTGACGTCACCGGCGTCTGAATCATCAAGGCCATTTTCAATCCTCATTGGCCTGGCCGTCACGTGGTTGGGTCCAATGCGTGGATAATTATGGTGCTGATATTTTTCCCTAAAAAAAAGATGTCAGCCCCTGGCTGTAGTATTCCTCTTTAAAATCCCTCTCTGAAAATGTCATGTCCCAACAATGTGACTTCTAACTCGTTTTTGATGGACTCGTTAGCCGGTACCTGCAGAGGGGAGAATTATTCCTCTAACCAAGGAATGTATATGCAGTCTGGGAACGACTTCAACTGTGGAATGATGAGGAACTGTGGAATAATCCCGTCTCTTTCCAAAAGAGACGAGGTGAATAACGCCAGCCTCTCTCTCAACACCTATCCATCTTACCTTTCTCAGCTAGACACCTGGTGTGACCCCAAAAATACTTACCGAATCGAACAACCTGTTGCGAGACAACTCCCCTCCTGCTCTTTCCCAACCAATGTCAAGGAAGAAAATGCTTGCTGCATGTACAATGCTGACAAAAGGGCTAAGAACGCCACAGAGGCGACCCTCTACCCTAATCAGATGCCAGAATCTTGCCTAAATGACCATGAAGTCCCCGTGCCTAGCTACTATCGAGCCAGCCAAGGCTATTCCTCCATGGAGAAGGCGTCAAACTGCAACAACTCCAGCGAGTTTGAGGCAAGTTTTGAACCCAGGTCGAGCCTCAACCAAAGGAGTGAGCATCTGGAACAACCTCAGCCACCTCCACCACCACCACCGCCACCACCATCATCTCAGCAGCCACAGCAGCAGCCGCCACCGCCACTGTCCCAACCAGGAGCTAAAGTGAGCTTCCCTGAAAACACAAAGCCAGAGAATAACCCTCAGAGCACATCCGCCAGCGAAATTAAAACCGAAAAAAGTCTCCCCGTGGCCAAAATAAGTCCATCGGAAACCGAGAAGGACATGAATAAATGTACAGACACGAGCACAGACAATTCTGACAATGAAGCAAAAGGTAAGGGGACTTTTCTGTATCCTAAGCAACTGAATTATTATTATTATTATTATTATTATTATTATTATTATTATTATTATTATTATTATTATTATTGCTGCTGCTGCTGTTGTTGATGCTGCTGCTGCTGCTGCTGCTGTTGTAGTTATTTTTATTATTAACATCTCCTCCTCTTCAAAGCAATGCCTATGCTGGTAGATGTAGTTTGTTAGAGTGTATTCATAATTTCTATACTGATAACGCTTTCTGCCTTTCCTAATAATAATAATAATAATAATAATAATAATAATAATAATAATAATAATAATAATAATAATAATAATAATAGACCAAATAAACTCAGTTAAAATGTAGGCAATATGTAGCCGCAACTATTGAAATTCAAAGACCATGTTGGTGTAGTTTTTGCTTTGGAGTGATTTTGTGTTAGATGTATATGCTTAGGGTGAAGTTGCAAGCAATGTCGTCCGTTTTTATTTGCTAAATTGAGTCCGTGTTAGGAAGCCTCTGATATGAGCTTAAAAAAATGAAAGAATGAGTTTTTGACCTGTATGTTTTTTTTAATGCTATTTCAGTCAGAAATGTGCTTTCTGTGAATGACTGTCCATCCTCTTTCTTTCCTTTTCCCCTCTTGGGTAGCAAAATTGTTCTCTCTCTCTCTCTCTCTCTCTCTCTCTCTCTCTCTCTCTCTCTCTCTCAACTTGCGGAGTCTAGATTGCTGGGGGGTGGGTGAGAGGAAGAGGGGGTCGTGGAAATGGTTTGCCAAACACTTCAAGCTGGACTTGATTGTTGAGTTTCATGATCATGGCTGAATCCCCCTTTGGTAAACGCGGTTCCCGGCATCAGGAAACATGTTGTGCTGAAAACAACCCCAAAACCATTTTCGTTTTGTGGAGCATCTGTTTGAAGTTTGGGGACCCTAGCAAACAAGGCTTCTAGTTTTTGATGGAGTGTGTTACATTGGAGGTGTTGTTGTTCCCTTGTGCATGTAAAATAAACAGCCAGCCATGTAGGTGAAGCTTTATGTATTAGACCGTCTTAGAAAGGAGCGGTTCTAAGTATTTATCTAAGGGCGCAAGAGGAGAGAGGCGGCGCAAAAAGGTGTTATTTTCAAAAGGGAATGAAATGCTTGTAGATCCAAATACTAGGCTCGGATTGGGGGGAGGGAAGCAAAGGTTCTTATTAGTATGCTTTGATGTGCTGATTCAAATCCTCTTAGAACCTAAGCATTGGGGAATATGCTTAGAAATCAAACAGGAGCGAAAGGTATCCTTGGGGTATATATGTGTAGGCGGCAAGTGCATAAGATACATACATGCATACCTGTGATACGTATGTATGAATGTCCTCATGCATACATAGGCATTCATACATTGGCTATTTGGGTACCAGAAAAGGAAGCAGGTCTGTTTCTCACCTGATCTGATATTTCACAGAATTCAACAGAATATCATTTCACACAGAATATGTTTTATACACACACCCACACCCACTATAGAATATAAGATATTATATAATACATAGTAAAGATATGTATATATTTCACACACACATTACGTGTGTGTGTGTGTGTGTGTGTGTGTGTGTGTGTGTGTGTGTGTACGAAAAACATATCTTTACATATATACGTAAATGACCTAAAATGGATTTCCCCGTCTTTTTCAGTGCCTTGAACAGTACACAATTTTATCCGCCAGTTCAGTTACACTATAGGAAAAAATTGCAAAGTCAAGGTTATGAAAAATCTCTACACACCTCTCTGCAAAAGGCACGTCATCTATGTCACATGAAGCCCTCGTTTCGTGGCAGTCAAATTAGCAAAAACAGATAAAATTTTATTTTTTTTATTTGGAATTGGGAAGAGGGGGGGAAATCCCAAATTGCTTTTTCCTTTCATGCAGATGACGCTCAGTTTAAACAAATGATTGTCACTTTGTCTACCAAATGTCTGTCTAGATTTCCAAACTTTTGTGTCCTATTTTCTCCCATAAAAAGCACCCTGGTTTGCCATGAATCCAATATTTCATGTATAGTGCCATTTTAGGGTCAGATTTTATTTTGAATGTTTTCCTCCTGAGTTTTGTCATTCATCGTCTCTCAATTTCCATTTCCCTTACATCACCCATGCCCAAGCTAAGATCCAAAAATGGAGTTTAAGATCTGGGGGTTCAGGGACAGTGGTGAAGAATGTGCAAGAGGTTTCGGTGGAAACAAACACAAGTTTGTTTGTTTGTTTGTTTGAAGTTTGGTCTGCTACCATTTCCCCCGGAATTTCTAAGAAAGCGATTGTATGAATTTGGCACAAATAGACACTCCTGGACTATACTGGTTGCAGAAGAATCCCCCCTGAGCACGCGCATGCACGCTTGCACACACACACACACACACACACACACACACACACACACACACACACACCTTAGATAAATGTTAGCCGGCTACAGCTGCCAAACTTCTTGCATGTCCAAATTCAAATCCGAGGTGTTTATGTCTGTTATGTCTGTGTATGTGCGTCTGAAGTGCATTGCAATGGCTGCGTTACATTGGAATTGCGTGTGTGTTTCAGAGCTCTTTAGAGAATGTCAGTACTGCATCTTGCAAAAGCAAATGTGTGTGGCTTTATTTTACTAATGCCCAAAGTTCTTCACCTATAATGAAAGATGTGCTTAGCAGAGGTTTGATACTAAAGAAAAATGGAGGTTGGTCCAATGAAGACATAGCCACAGTCAGCCAGGCATACTCCTTCCAGAAATGAGATTTTCAGGCTCTTGCTTTGTTGTTGACTGTTTTTAAATATCAGTAGATACATTTAAAGTAAAGTCTTTGTGGCACAGGCGCTGCAGCTAGCTTGGGCAATGGTTAAAGTGCTGGGATTAATTTTTAAAAGCCTGCATGGAGTGCTCCAACTCCAGGATCATTTCACAAAATTATATCCTGTTGACATCATTGACACGTGGAAAAGCTCTACACCCAAGAAGAGTGCAAACAGTCCCAGTGACATTTGTGTTTCACTAAGAGTCTCCCCTTATGTGAAATGTGCAGGTTTTAAGCCTATAAATCGAGGTCTGGCGCTCTGCATCTTGACACCCAGGTGAATATTGGTGAATGCAAGGTTTTATCCACCTTTGTGGAAAGACATCGGACTCTGTGAGCTGTTATTTAATTTGAATTCTAAAATCTGCAAATAATGAACAAGAGGGAGCTGGAAACATCACCCATTTGTTTGATTATAGGAGAGAGATTCTTGTATTAACAAAGAAGCTGCTATTTTAAAAAAAAATCAGTCTTTAGCCTAGTAAGCTCTCTGTGCTATTCCACGGATACTTATATAATAATATTATTTTTAACAGAGGATATAAAGGCAGAAAACACTACAGGAAATTGGCTGACAGCAAAGAGCGGAAGAAAGAAAAGATGTCCTTACACTAAACACCAGACGTTGGAACTGGAGAAGGAATTCTTATTCAATATGTACTTGACCCGTGAGCGCCGCCTGGAGATTAGCAAGAGTATTAATCTAACAGACAGACAAGTCAAAATCTGGTTTCAGAACCGCAGGATGAAACTCAAGAAAATGAACAGAGAGAACCGAATTCGCGAACTGACTTCCAATTTTAATTTCACTTGAGTGTTCACTAAGAGGAAGGGGTGGGGAGAGGGAAATCATTACAAATCCTGTGCAGTATTTTTTTTTTCCTTTTTCCTGGGTATAAATACAATGCGTATGGGAGTGGGGGGGGGGGGAGAGGGAAAAAATCAGGACCTCAGGCTACCGTGCATTTCTATGATTTGGGTATTTACAGTTTGTAGAGCGAAGGTGCATCCATCGGTATAAGCATGAGAATATATATATATATATATATATATTGCATCAATGTTTCTATGTAAAATAAATAAAGAGTAAGGTGGTTGCTAAAAAAATACACAAACCCAGCTTTTAAGATGTTTTAAGTTATTCACGAGCAGCACAAAGAAAAGGAAAGGGGGGGAGAGACTGAAGAACCTATCTCTATGCCTTTTTATGTTTAGGATACTAGGTGAGTCTGAAAGTTTGCTTTTCATATCCTAGTGTAGTCTGCCTATTGTATAATTGAAAGAAAAATGACTAAAATGAATTTCATCTGTGTCTGTAAATGGAAGTGACATTGGAAACATGCTCAGATTGTGTAGTTATGCAGTCTCCTTCCAATGAGGTGGTATTATCGGCCATTATATTTAAGAAAAGAAAAAATAAATAAAACAGTATTGATATCTTATTATGGGGGGGACGTCCAGGTTTTTTTTTGTGTGTGACTGTTATTTAAATATATTCTGTATGTGGCATCCTTTGCATGTATCTTCCTTTATGGAGCCAAATAAATTTCTTAGAACCGTGTACAACTGGGTATTTTTCAAAGTACTCTTTTTTTTTTTTTTTGTAAAAGAAGCATGCTTCTCTCTCTTCCCCCCCCCCCCCCTCCTCTATGTAGAGTATTTTTTTTCCTGGGACTCATCCTTTTAAGGCTTTCAGGAGAGTATCCTAGCGGGTTTAATATAAGTGAGAGACCATAACGTTGATTTAAATATTATCCAGGTGACCACAATAAGTCAAGGTCATAAAACAGTAATGTCAGGACAGTCTTGGTAAGCGCTGGAGGTGGATTTTATGATCTGCAAATATAATGTGCTGCAGCAGTAAAAGATGCATTTAAAGGTGACTGTGGAGGAGGGAAGCAAGTCAGAAGCTGAGCAGCATTCTTGGGATGCACACTCCTCATGGCTTTGGGTCTTCTTCTTCTTCTTTTTTTAAAGGAAAGGCACGCTCCTTTTGCCTCCTCTGGAAGAATCACTCTATAAAAATGGGAATACACTTTTTTTAAAAAAACACACACACAGAGAGAGAGAAAATGGGATGTCACCGTAGAAGACGTGGAAAGGTAAGACAGACGATTTCTTGGCTAAGATGCATGGCTGAGGTACAAGTGGATTCTGTTTTCGTGTGTGTACCCAAGGTAGAGGCGGAATGGATGTGAACTCCACTTTGAAGCGACATAGCTTTTACACAGATGGGGCGTTCGGTTGGGTTTCTTCGGAGTTTGTCTTTTGGTTCGAGTTTTCTGATTCCTGTGTGACAGCTCGTTTTCGACCAGAATATGCCTGGCTGTGGAACGATGGTGCATAGATTTCCATTTTTGATCCCCACTGCTACCAATACCCCACCCCACCCCACCCTTAAAAAAACTTACTTGTGATGAAGTTGGGCTCTTGCTAGGGATAGACACGGAGGTCTTTCGGTCTATTCCCCTTCTTTTTGGTGGAGGATTTTGGAAATCCTAATGTTTCAGTTGGCTATTCACCTAACATGCCTTTTGATTTCAGAGTTTGGTAGTCATGGGCTTCTGAGGACAGTGGAAGACAGGGAAATGTGGTGGCATTTTGGAAATGTTGTGGATCCACACACCCACCCACTCACACAGGCACGCATATACCTCCCCCGTTTCTGGATTTTCCCTCTTTTCTCTTCCTTGAGAGAGCCTGCAATAGCATTTATCCATGCAATTGAAAATGGATAATGTCAGAACAGAGCCACTTTGCCAATGAAGGATAGCGGAGTGTGCTATAATTCAAGATTTTCAAGCAGCTCAGTTAAACGTTTCAACCGCAGAGACACAGACAACTAGAGGGAGAGTTTGACTGCAGATTCTATTAAAGGGGGAGGAGGACTAGGAGGAGGAGGAGAAGGAGGAGGACACGGGGGATCTTAATGAAGAGATTAAAGATGTTGCCTTAATTTGAGGAATGTTTTCCTGGGGACGATGATGGTTTAGCTCTGGCGTTCCTAGGCTTCTGACTGTACTTAGGAAGACAGCAGTGACACCACACAGAGCCCACAAAGGCACTGAACGTCTTCTCTCTCTCTCTCTCTCTCTCTCTCTCTCTCTCTCTCTCTCTCTCTCTCTCTCTCTCTCTCTCTCTCTCTCTCTCTCTCCTCTTCCCCCCTCTTCCCCCCTCTTCCCCCCCTCTTTCTTTCTTTCTTTCTTTCTTTCTTTCTTTCTTTCCTCTTCCTCCCTCCCTTGTTGTCTTTCCTCCTCTGTGACAGAAATGAGTGTGGATCTTCCGCCCTTTCATGTAGCTGATCCGTGGTTTAGGTAGTTTCATGTTGTTGGGGTTGGCTTTTAACTCGGCAACAAGAAACTGCCTTAATTACGTCAGTTAGTCTTCATCAAGGGCAACCTTCCTTTTTTTTTTTTTTTTTTTTTAAACACACACACGCAGCGAGACCAGAGCTGAGAAACGGGCTCCTTCCCTAAACGCAGAGGGAGAAGCGAAAAGGACAAATGGTTTCAGACAGAATTTAAAACCATGAAAAAAGAAAAGAAAGAAACGGAGGGCACAAAAAGAGGGCATAGCTGGGTATGGGGTTCGGCAGGTTCGCTAAATACTATAACCCCCCACACACATTCTTCCCCAAGCGTTCAACACCCCCCCCCCACACACACACACACACACACCAGCTGCACCACACACACACACGGTTACTTATGGACTTAGATGAATTCTGTTTGCTGCTATTGTTTCTGGCAGACGAAGCTATCCAGGCGGACAAAGGAGTCCCTCCTTGAGAATTCCTCATAAAATTATAGGCCGGAATGCTTGTCCGATTGTCAACTGCGAGTTTTCGGCGCTCTCTCTCTCTCTCTCTCTCTCTCTCTCTCTCTCTCTCTCTCTCTCTCTCTCTCTCAAAATCTGTGAGTCCTTGATATGCAGTCTTTGGCTATTTTGCAGGATTCGGTGTTCCAGAAGGGTTTTTCTTTAGAGCAAAATCTTTCCAAAGAATAACAACATTGTGATGGAGACTGTTGTTAGATATATGTACGTGTGTATGAGTGTGCGCGCTCAATAAACCGGCACGTTGATGGTGATTGGAAGACTAAAATTACCTAACTTCTATGGCAATCTCCTGTTGCCATATCCTGGCCAATACTCCGAGTATTAAATCAGATAAGTTATAGCATATTATGTTCCTCGAAGGTGCATTGAAGAACAAAGCAGTAAATAGGAGCCAAGCCTGGCTGTGTCTCCTTAAGAACCCAAACAGCTCAGGTTTAAAATTTAATAGCCACAATCCAGGGTGGGCTATCACTTGCTAGGGCTCAAGTCTCACTCTGGCTTTCTGGACACAGGCTGGAATATAATCGGCTTGCTTTATTTCTTTTTTCCCCCACTGAGGAAATCTGTGAAAGCTAAGTAGCTGTGGACTAAGAAAAGGAGTCTGCTCGGTTATGTGATGAACAAGTTGTTCTTGTTGTTGGGGAGAGAATAATGATGGTGTTCAACAATGTGAGACTGGCTTTTCAGTCGGAGTAGAAATCTTTCTTACGCGTGTGCGGGGAAAATGCTCTGGTATTTCTACAGAGGCAAGATGGCAGACTATGATTATATGTCCAAATTCAGTTTCCAAATCGAAACTTTTCCAAAAAAGTCTCTCTCTTCTTTTGCTGGAAAGCTGTTGCATGGTGTGTGTGTGTGTGTGTGTGTGTGTGTGTGTGTGTGTGTGTGTGTGTGTGTGTGTGTGTTCTTTTCTCCCTGTAATTCTTATGCATCCAATTTTTTTGCAAACTTTCTGCAGGAGGAATGGGAAAATTTGATGCTTCCTCGACTTAAGAGACGCATTCGGTGTTAATATCCAGAAGAGATAAACATGGCCTTCCAAAGGTGTTTGCAGACAAGGCAGACTGGTTTTTAGCTCCCAGCTTTATAACGGGTCTTTCTTTGTTTATTGTATTAGAGAGCCCCCCTTTTTAGAGGAAGCGAAGTGCAAAGAGTTTAGATCTTGTCTCAAAGTGAACATTGTACGGAAAATGGCTGTTTTCGATGTCTTCCTAAGGCTGAACATTCACACAATACTACTCTCTAAGCTTTCAACATTTTAATAAGCAAACGTGAATACAGAGATTCAATTCTTCCACTTTGTTACTGTAAATGAACATTTCAGGAGATAAATGGTTGATCATACATACCATAATTATTCGCAAAAGCCCTGTGGTAATTGATTGATTTCACTATTCATTATTTATAGAAAAGTTTCCCCTTCTCTGTATTAACAATTCTCAGATCACCTCCCATTTTATATTTTATAACAGCATGAAGGAGGGTGGGAAAAATATATATCTTGCAGTTTATGAAGTTTAATTTTATTCTCTCCCCTCCACACACACATAGAGAGGGAAGTCTAAAGTAATATATGTTTAATCGACCCAAGTCAAGAAATGTAATAAAAGTTAAACCCTCCCCTACTGTGTTTTCCCCTCTGTAAATGATTCTATTAGATCTAGATGAAAGCGGAGAATTTACTGACTTAAAATATTATTGCGGTGTGCTCCTTCAGCTCTTATGTGAGAACATGTGTAATTATAAGAATCTCGTGCTGTTTCGGGTACATCTCTCACTTGACAAATATTGTTTTGCCGTTCTCTTGCTAAACATGCTTGTCCTTTCTGGGGCTATTGTTATGCTTATAAAATATTAGCAGCATTCCAGTGTGCTTCCAGGGTCGCTTCATTTTTCTTGTGTATGTTGCTGTAATTCTGAGTTTCACAGCAGGTGTAATTTCAAAAGGCTTCTGTCTTTGTGTGTGGATCTATGTGTGGGGTGGGTGGGTTTCCAAGCAGTTTTATCCTCGTCTTGTTTCTGATAGTTTTGAAGGTGCTGAGGGGGGCGGGACACGTGTATGTGTGTACATATGTGTCTCTTTCTCTGTAGTATTTATCTATCTATGATACACATGCAAATATTTACATCGATACACTCCTACACACAGAGACTATCTATCTATCTATCTATCTATCTATCTATCTATCTATCTATCTATCTATCTATCTATCTATCTATCTATCCACGCTGTATATACGCAATATTATATTAATATAGCTATTTATATGCACGCATTCTATGGCCACAATCAATCAGAATGAAATGCACTTCTGTGCTTTGATTTCAAAGAGTGTAAACTCCCTTATACCTATGTTGGATTGTATGGGTATACATGTATAAAACATAAGTATATTTACATGTCTATAAAGTATATACACAAATAGTATATAGCATACAAATGGTGTGTGTGTGTGTGTGTGTGTGTGTGTGTGTGTGTGTGTGTGTGTGTGTGTGTGTGTGTGTGTGTGTGTAAAATGCTGAGTAATGAACAGAAAGTTTATCTTTATTTGGGGCAGGTAATCATTGAGGTAAAGATAATTTGCGCTTGTCTATTTTGTTTTCTTATCTTCGTGGTTCACAAAACTATTTGGAGTTTTAGAATCTCCTTAAAAATTCCCTCGACTGTACTGTACTGTATAAAAAATATTTAATCTCAGCAACCTGGTTGGTCCCTAGATATCAGGAACTGTCCAAATAGCTTCAGCTAGTACGAGGAAGGGTTGTTGTGTGTATATGTGTGTTGGACATGTGACTGCGTGTGGTTGTCAGGAGAAAGTTCCCTTTTTACTTAGCCCTGGGGGAGTCTGGTATGCCGAAGGCAGGTATAATTAATCGGGGCCTAGAGGAGCTGGTGCGTGGGGTTTAAGGTTCGGGCTGGAATGTGTCCGCCTTCAGTTGAAACTTGCCCTTGTTTATAAACGCCGTCTTCCCTGTTTATGTGCATCTAACACCTTCTCTTCTAGCCGACTGTGCGGTGACTTTACAGCAGCGTAAAGCAGACGACGTAACTTGCATCCTGGAAGTAGCCAGCCTTATCTTGTGATGGAGATAATTACACCCACCCTGCCTTGATAGAGAGGAACATCAGAGTTATAGAAATACGTTGAGTTTCTTTTCTGTTCTGTTTGTGTGTGTTTTCTCAAGCACAGCACTGGGAAAGTCTAGGCTTGCTGTCTTTTCAGTTTCTTTCATTTGGAATTTCCTTGGCCCAGTGTGTGTGTGTGTGTGTGTGTGTGTGTGTGTGTGTGAGAGAGAGAGAGAGAGAGAGAGAGAGAGAGAGAGAGAGAGAGAGAGAGAGAGAGAGAGAGAGAGAGAGAGAGAGAGAGAGAGATTAGGCATAAGATATGGCTCAGGGGACTAACCATTTTATTCTCGTTTAAATTTTGTTGCCCCCTCGATGCTCCAGCCGTCCTAGACCTGTGAACCACTTCTTCCTCTTTCTCATTCTCCTAGTGAAAACCTGAAAAATTGGGGGAAGACAACGCAGCACGGTGAAATTGTGAGGTTTAATGGCACTTTGGAATTTATTGTCTTCTACCCCCACTTCCAAGCACTAGAGTCTGGAATCCAAAGTCATAACATCTGACAAAATTCTTAGCAACCAGCAAGGGGGTGGGGGAAAAGAGAAGGCCATTAAACAGGTACAAACTCCTCCAGAGTAAATTTAAAGTGAATGTGTATTTTAAGCTGCCTACTTTATCCCCCCCCCCCCTAACCTTGGGTAAACGTAAAGATCACGTCCATAGGAAAAACCAAACAAAGCAAAACAAAAAACCAACCAAACCCCTTTAAATACATAATTCCCTTCAGTAAATTGCTGGTGTGGGGGCAGAGGAAATTCGTCCCATATATTTAAGGAATGAAATTCTGATTTTAGGTAACCAAAGAGTATATGGTTTGTATTATTATTATTATTATTATTATTATTATTATTATTATTATTATTATTATTATTATTATTATTATTATTATTATTATTGTGTGGCTAACGTTTCTTTTTAAAATAAGAGACAGTGCTGATATAAGACTGCTGTAAGGCAAAATGGAATCAAGTAGCAGAGAAATCTTTATTGGCAAAAAAGATGAGAGAGAGAGAGAGAGAGAGAGAGAGAGAGGGAAATTGCGACGAAATCACAACTTAAGGAGGCGAAGAGACAACTGAGGCCACACCCCAATCCTAAGAGCGTTTCCTTGGAAGTAAGCGTCTTGTATTTCAGTGTCATTTCCTTCCAAGTCATTGTGCAAAGGATCCGACCCTGAAAGGCTTGGAAACCGAAACGAGGGAAGGCGTCTCCACTTGGGGAAACTTCAAGGGGTGGCTTTATGCTTAGTTTGCTTTCGCTTATGAAGGGTTGTCAACACTGCGACGCCTTAAGCTTACAGCTGTGGGGGCCTGCAGGGGACGCGAAAACTGAGCGGGGAGCTCCCAAGAAGAGGAGAAAAGTGGATTTTTTAATCCGAACTTGACGGTGTTTATTGAACCAAGTGGAAACTCGGAGAGAAGGAATGCGATTTAAGAGACGCCGCTGGTCTGCGTGTCAAGGGTGGCGTGTTTGTCTGCTAATTCCAGGGCCTCTCTCGCTGGAAGTTTGTTGATGCAAAAAAAAAAAATCTCTCTGCGTTTCTTGTCCGCCTCGGTTCAGTCAGCGGCTCATACAGAAGCTATTTATATACAGGACAGAACGGTGCTCCCCTTCCCGATTTCTTGGCAACTCCCTGGTGCGAATCCAGCAGCTGCTCAGGAGTTCCCTGTGTGTGTGTGTGTGTGTGTGTGTGTGTGTGTGTGTGTGTGTGTGTGTGTGTGTGTGTGTAGGGGGAGGGTGGTGGGGGTTGTGCCTCCTTGGGTGCCCTAGGCCAGGAATCGCTGCACAGGAAGAGATGCGTGTCAATTGTGAGCAATTCAAGGTAGCGAGTGCTTCTCTTCCAGGGAACGAAGGTGCTTATTGCTTAAGGATGGTGGAACTGGAAGCCAGGGACTTTCTCAATTTAGCCAGGGCTGTAGGGTTGTTTCCTCTTCCACCTATTCTTTGCAATCAGGGGGAGGATTCTCATCACAGAGGCCTTAAGAGTGAGGTGGGAATCACATCCAGTTACAGTCTGTGCAAAGGTGGGGGAAAGTCAGAGGGAGGGGTGTGTGTGTGTGTGTGTGTGTGTGTGTGTGTGTGTGTGTGTCTGTCTGTCTGTCTGTCTGTCTGTCTGTCTGTCTGTCTGTCGAGGTGAGTGTTCACGTTTCCTCCGTCCACATAAAAGCTTGCTTACATATAATGCAAAAATAGCGGAAGTTGCCTAGAAGATAATTATTTTTAGTGTCAGGTCCAAACTGTAGATCAATAAAATCACCAGTCAGGGTCACTCCTCCCCCCCCCCTCAATTCACGTCACAGATGACGATCCAAGCTTTAAAAAATGCATATAGAATATAACACTTAAAGATTCATTTTTTAAAGCCACCCCCCTTTTTTAAAATATTAAACTTCCTTAAATATAAAAGGAGTGGGGATTGATTACCTTCTTTCAAAAGGAGCAAGATTTTGCTAGAAAGATACTAGGCTGTTGCTGAGACACTGGTCAGAACTTGGAGAAATGTAGTCCTCTAATTCTGCAGGTAACTACCCAAACCTTCATTCACACCATGTGTATCACTCTCCAGTTGGAAACACATCTCAAAAGAAAAATACTTCAGAATACTATTCATGTCTTCTGGCAGAGGTCAGCCTAAATTGGCCTGTGCAGATAAAGCCATAGGGATAGAATTATGGATAAACAGTCTATTTTTATAGAGAGCACAGGTCTCACATGTTGTCCTGCGGTTATGAATGCATGTTCAAATGCTCAGATCCTTCTGCGCTATAGGCATGTGGTAGTTTCATCTGTGGAGAAATTGCTCCCTTCTCTCTATTTTCAGCATGGTGGACTCCCAGGCACAGAGACCCCTTGAACCAGGGATATTTTGCACTGCAAGCTTATAGGATCATTGACTATGAACAACCTGCATTGCTGGTGGAAATTATTTTTGTTTCCTGAAGGGTGGAAGGCAACCTTCCAAATAAAAGACATCTTTCGCTGGTAGATTTTTCTTTTGTGTAAACACTAAAATGCTCCCTCCACGAATATTTTATTTTATTGACCTTGCTTGAAATTGCAGAAAGGTTGCCAACATTGTGTTTACTTTTGCAGGCCCTTCTTTGTCAGGATCCATCATTCTTGGCATGGATTCATATGTTAGATCTTCTGTATTTGTAAAAAAAAAAGGGGGGGGGAATTCTTTCTATTATTTTTTCTGCTGTGTTTCCCTGTCCTACTCTGAATAGGAAGGTTATATTTGTATTTGTGTGTGTGTGTGTGTGTGTGTGTGTGTGTGTGTGTGTGTGTGTGTGTGTGAGAGAGAGAGAGAGAGAGAGAGAGAGAGAGAGAGAGAGAGAGAGAGAGAGAATCTCGCCTATTCAGTATGTCTAAGCAACTACCATTTTGCTACGAGATTTATTTTTGTAAAGAAAATTGTATTTCTTCTTCTGTGCAACTATAGCGATCGTTTCATCCCCCTCGACAGATTTTCTACCTCCCTGCATATTTATTTCTGTATGGAGGAAGCCTCGAAGAAGGATTAGACCAAGGCTCGGTATTCTCTTTCTCTCAAACATTAAGAAAAAATGAAGTCACTGGAGACTTTTGATTGACAGAGAAATTGAACTCAAGAAAGGCCAAAGGACATATTACCCTCCTATAGGAATACTTCTCTTAGAGAACTCTCATAAAGTGCTCTGTTGAAAACGGTATGAGAATCTAGTGGGTAGAAGGGGGTTAGTTCAGGTTTCACAGCAAGACTATTTTCAAGTTTGAATTTCTTGCTCACACACGCGCAGAGGCACAGACACAAGCACATCCAACTCTATTTCTGTGTAAAGGGTGCTCCTTATGGAATGAAATACTGTTTCTCTACACCAGTACAGGCTGGGCTCCTGAATTAAGATGCAGGCAGGAATCTTTAATCAGTTCAACTGAGCAACTTTTGCAGAGTCTTGTAGAAGGGAAGGAAGAGAAAGAGAGAGAGCAAATATTGATTGAAATTTCTGCATTGGAACTCTGCTTGCTTCCTCCTCACCCCTTAGATTTCCAAAGCAAGGTGCCTCAAAATCAATCCACTCCTGCTCCTGTGTGGGTAGGGGACCTGCATACTCTGCAGTGAGAGTAATGTCACTGGTGGATACTACATCCCTCTGGGGCACATATCCCCCCTGTCTCTCCCTGTCTGTCCCCTGCCTTTCTCCTTCAAAGAAACCTCCATAACCTTCTCTTGCTTACACTTTTCTTTTCTCCCCCTCCCTTGTTGCAAATTTACCGCACTTCCAAGTCGCCACTGCTGCTATTACACTGGAAATGTTGGGTCTTCTGTGACAACACCACAAAGCGTTGCTGTTGTTCTTGTTGTTCTTGTTGTTGCATTTGAAAAAAAAAATCCTTTTTCAGGTTTCTTTCCCAGAACAGGCGACTCACATCATCCTTCCAGACCTCTAAGAGTGCAAGCTATATACCTACCCACCTTACTCTACCGAGCACAGCTTCCTCCTCTTCTTTTTTTTAAAGAGGAATTAAAAAAAAAACTTCTTCAAGTGAAGTTCTGCCATCGACTTGATGAATAAAAGGGCTTCAATGACATTGTTTTTTTAAAAAAAAATGATGATGGTTATAATTATAATGAAGCCCAGAAAACAAAATAAACTCTTCCAAACATGAACCCTCTGCCTTGCTCTCTTCACATGCAAAAGGTCCCTCACTCCCAGCTATGCCTTATCACTGAAACTTACTCGTACAGTTTTATTTAATGAACGACACATTTATGAACAATCAAATGATCCTCGTAAAAATTTTATTGAAGGACATAAAAACATCCACGACTAGTTGCCGAATAATGTAGCCTCTCGGAGAGCACCAAGATGAGAGCCACTGTTGTTATTATTTTCCACTCATGTTTTACAAGGTCACCCTCCTTCTCCCAGAAGATCCTTATCTTTTCAAAAATACAGAGATGGGGGTGATAGAGATAGAAGCAGATAGACAGAGAAAGCACATGACCCCAAGATTTCTTGCTGCTAAGTAGGCTGTCGAATATGCATCGCAGTACAGATGACAAAAGATCCTTTTTTTCAGGCAAAAGGGAGAAAAAAAATCATAATGATCATAGCCATTCATAGGCTGGTGCTGAAAATGGGGTGAGCCAGCAGCAGAACTCTGTTAGGACCTTGAGCCGACCCCCCATCTCCTTTTAAAGATATTCCATGTAATGTATCCATGATAGAATACAAGCTGTAGAAGCAAAGAGACCAGACAGAGACAAATTGCGTCAAGAAATAGTTCCTGTGATACCTTGCTACACCAGATACCTTGCACACTCATTAACAGCAGGGCTATGGAAAAACCAGGTCGCAGAGCCAGCGAGGCAGCGAGCGAGCGAGCGAGCGGGTCGCCCTTCAGCTAATGGCACGTAAGATCCAACTGCTGCTAATAACTGCATTATTTCAAGAGTTTTATGAAAACCCAAGTCGCATAGGCGCTATTTAAAAAAAAAAAAGGAGCGAGGGGGGAAAAAAGACCTGCGGATTGATCTACACTGTATTTTTGGGTAAATACAATCACGTGAGAGCTCGGAGCCAATGACAAACTAGGAAAGGCTGAAAAAATAATTACCTGCCCTGATTGTTCTATGAGAAGATAAAAAGTACACATACAGTTCATACAATAATCTTATGAATGTAAAAGAGGGGGGAACAATGTCGGCTTCTGGTCCCATAAGCAACTATTATGTAGATTCCTTGATTAGTCATGAAAGCGAAGAACTGTTGGCATCAAGGTTCCCAGCTACTGGCTCTCACCCTGCAGCAGCCAGACCTTCAGGATTAGTACCGGAGTGTGCAGATTTTCCATCCTGCAGCTTTGCCCCCAAACCGGCCGTTTTTACTACTTCGTGGGCTCCCGTGCATTCCCAGTCGTCCGTGGTCTACCACCCGTATACCCACCAGCCTCACATTGGAGCTGACACCAGATATATGCGCACTTGGCTGGAGCCTATCTCCGGCGCTGTCTCCTTCCCAGGTTTTCCAGCCAGCAGCCGGCACTACGGGCTTAAACCCGACGCCTTCCACGGCCGCAGGGACTGCGGACCGGTGGATGGACGTAGTTATCCGGATTATATGTACGGATCCCCGGGAGATCTCAGGGACAGAACCCCGCAGACTATTCCCTCCCCGGAATCTGAGGCCATCGCTTCCAACAAACACAAAGAAGAAAAGACCGAATTGGACCCTAGTAAGTCGAAGTCATTCTTGTTTACAACCGGGAAGGCATTACAGCCTCCTGCACAGTACTCAATAAAAAGAAATTACCTTGCTGTTTAGAATTCTTGGCGTCCTTGCCTTGAAACTCCAAATGTACAGGCTTAAAAACCTGACTTAGAAGATCATAAGAACAGCTTGTAGTTTGTTTGATTTGAAGGGTGAAGGGCGGGAGGAAAGGAGAGAAGAGGGGAGGGGGGAAGTGTTTATTATCGTTATTATTTTGTTTTCTTACCTTGGAGAATCCATTTGTTGGATCAAATATTCATAAGCTCTCATGCCCTCATTGGCTTACCTTAGTTTCTTCTGACTTTTCGAGGAACAAGTCTGGCTAATGCAATAATTTGGGCGTGTAGGAAGGAAAATAATATTCATATGTATATTTAAACAGGAAACAAACCCTTAAGAAAAATTCACACTTATGTCATGATTCATAAAATCTCTGCATGTAGCCAAAGGGATATGTGGTGAATGGTAGTTGTGGAAGAAAAAGAGTCTAGGTTATCAAAAGCTAAAGAATTGGACTGGGGAAGAGTGTAAATGCCCACTCGAGTATGATAGTTGTGTGTGTGTGTGGGGGATCTTTAGGAAAGAGCAGTGGACCATGCACACACACACACACACACACACACACACACACACACACACACACACACACACACACCAGTTAAACTTGCCAGAGAAAGGAGCAAAAGAAGAAATACCCTTGGTCATTGTTAAAACAGCAGATAGGACATTGAAAGGACTTGTGTACGTTCGTAGTTTAAAAAGTAATAATTCCTCTGCACAGTAAAATGTTCACTTCCTAGTGGACACATGCCATTTAGGGTGTGTGTGTGTGTGGGGGTGTCAATAGATTGGAGACCAAGCATAGTAAGCAAAAAAATTGAGCTCCCAACCAGAACCACACTACCCCAAGCATCATGCAACTGGAATGAATGTCAATTTATGTGTGTCTGTGTGTGTGTGCACATGTCTGTGTGTGCAATTTTGTTTCCCATAGACATACCACCCATTTCCATAATTCCACTTCAGTGCCAGATGTTTACAAAACCTGCAGGCCTAACATCTGATCAAATGCTGATTTTGTCCTGATAACTTTTTGTACCTTTGTATCTGAGCACGACTCAGACATTTGTAACCATATGGATTGCACAGAGACATTTGTACACACAGACCCCCGAACAAACACAGGCTAAGGGCATTTTTTTTTAATGTAGCCTAGAATCAGGAAGATATTCCTTGGCTTCAAATTTCTCCAAAGAAACAATGAATCCAAAATGTGTGCAATTTGACTGAGTTTCTTTCAACAAAGTTATAAGGAGGTTTAGATAAAAAAGGTGGTGGTTTAAGGTGGGTGGGTGTTGGAATGTTTTTCTTGGAGTCAGAAGGCTTATCCTGGGGCAATCTCAAGATATTACCAAAAAAAAATTGCCAGCAGTTCCATGAGTGGGGAGGTTATAGAGAGGGGATTGGAGAGTAATGGTTGTAAACAGAGTTTATGGGCCTGTGAAGTGGTGGGAATTTTGACTTTTTATGACTACGTTCTTGGATTACTCCTGCTTGTGTTCATGTGCAGTAGTATATTGCTATTAAACTCTTTGCTCCAGTTTTGTTTTTAAACTGGAACTTGCAGGAGACAATGGTGACTTAGTTGAAAATAAAATTAAAAGGTCAGAAGGGGTGCAATCCAGGTCTGGTGAAATTTCAGTGAGAAATGTCTCTTTGCCTTCAGTATGGACGTGGGCTGCACTCTCACTTTCTAGTAAAGAATATGCATGCCCTTAAACTATCCTGAAGGTCACCAGATTTGCTCAGATAACATGGCCAAATAGAAGGGAGTTTTAAACATGATTAACTGAAGAAGAATTGGCTGGGTATAGATCCTGGGATTTGATAACTGAAGCTAATGGAAGATATAAATGCATATGCATCTCTCTATAGATATACATATATATGTATTACATGTTCAACTGTTTCTTTTCCAGACAATCCTGTTGCAAATTGGATTCATGCACGTTCTACAAGAAAGAAAAGATGTCCCTACACGAAGTATCAAACGCTGGAATTAGAAAAGGAGTTTTTGTTCAATATGTACCTAACACGGGACCGCCGTTATGAAGTGGCCAGGGTTCTTAATCTCACGGAGCGCCAGGTCAAAATCTGGTTTCAGAACAGGCGAATGAAAATGAAGAAAATGAACAAGGAGAAAACCGATAATAAAGACCAGCAGTGAAATTGGCCGAGTCTCTCCAGTGAAAGGAGAAACCGAGGCGCTGGCTCTTCCTTGGGTTTCGAAGTGTTTCTGACTTTTTTCAGTGTGCTGATGAGTGTTTAGAATTAGTTAAACACAGCAACCATTCTGGAGCAAAAGACATAAAGAGTGCTTTTCTAAGAAAAAACAAAATTGCAACTCAAAATAAACATTTCTGTTCTTTTCAGAAAACAACAACAAAGTACTTGAATTTTTTTTTTTTAGTATTTTATTTCGTAAGTTAAATTTATCCAGTGAGGTTTTTTTGTTTTTTGTTTTTAAATTTTCATGACGTGGCTGCATACTTTGTACAAAAGGAAAGAAAGGGGGGAAAGGAAGAAGAAAGATTATAAAAAGGGGGGTGATCACTCAAACAATGTTTCTGTCATAGTGTTGGACGTTTCTGGTGTACTTATTTGTGTCTTTTATGATTGTCACAGAACCGTTCTGTAATGCTGTTATGTTTTGCTATAGTAGAGCAGCTCTCTGTAAATATACCTAACGTCACAAAAAAAGAGAAAAACCCATTGATAATCGAGGTGTCTTTTCTTTTTAAATTTAACAACATTGGAAAAGTAATAACCCCTGTTGTAAATGGGGAATATTAAAGGTGCAGCCTCGGAAGATCTGTCCATGAAATTAGCACTGATAGCAATCTCAGGTCCCTTGGAAAACACACACACACACACACACACACACACACACACACACACACACACACACACACACACACACACACACACACCAGATGGGACAGCAAAAGCACAGAACTTCCGCTTGCAATATTTCCTTTCTCTACTGCTATCTATATCTATATCTGTATCTATATAATGGGAGACTCATAAAAGAAGAGCTTTGGATAAAGGCAAGAGCACACTACACATTTTAGTCTGAGATAATTAATTGTACTAATTTATGACCCGGAGCAATCAAAGTATATGTACAAGATTAAATATGTGTGGAAGGCACTCGTTGCTCACAGCAACATTCTTACCTTTGTTATCTGTCTGAGACAACTCTCTTGGACCTCCTTGGGGTTATCAATGAAGTGCCAAAAACGTGTTAGTGTGCTGCTTGGGGGCCCAGTCGCCTAATTACGCTCGAGTGCAGCGTACCACCACCAACTCCTCCAAAACCAATGGGTTATGTGTAATGGTGTGGAGGGGAGGGGATGGAGGTGTATAGGGTGATAATCAGATAAATTAAAAACATCTTGTTTTAAAGACGAAGGAAGTGGGGTCGCGAGGGAAGCTTCTCTTCCCCCCTTCCCCCTTCCAGAAAACCACTTCCTGGACAAAGGGCTTTCTCTAACTTGCTCTGGCAGGCACAGGGCAAGCCTAACAGTGTTAAAAAAAATCAGATGTTTGTACGGCTTAGGAGTTAACTAATACGGGGCTGGGGGGGGGGGGGAGAGGCAGGGAGTTCTTGTTTTTTTTTTTAATAGTCCATTTTAACCTTCCCTACAAATGGATGCTTCCGAAGTCCTTTCCAGGGCTGGTTAAATGAAAGTCAAGGGATAACAAATGAGCAGCTAGGAGATGTTTCAACGTAAGAACTTGTTATGGGTCTCTTTCTTTTAATGAAATGAGCCGAGCAGCGTTTTAATCTTTTTAATGATAAACAGATCGGAGTAATAATCGTGGGTTGGGGTTTCTTCACCGGATCCAACCTTTTCAAGAAATAAATACAATTTGGGGTGGGGGGAATCTGGAAGCCATTATCCCCGCTGATGTCATAAAATATTACTCCGGAATATTTATTTCGTCGGCTTCTGCCTTTTCGTTCCATTAATGCCGGTTTGCAGTTTCATTTATTTATTTTATGCTCAGGAAGACTTTTTTGTTTTCTTTTTTCACCTCTCCACTTTAAAAAAGAAAATGGGCAGAAGAAATTCGCTAGAGTCTATCCGCCTAAATAGAATACACACGCCGCGCGCGCGCGCGCGCGCGCACACACACACACACACACACACACACACACACACACACACACACACACACACACACACACACACACACAGCTCTCCCGTAAGGTCCTTCAAATAGTTGAAGGAGCACCCAGGAAGTACAGAGAAGCAGAGAGGCGGGCCATTGGGGAGAGGAGAAATCGTGTTAAAAACAAATCTTCCACCCAGGGACAACGATTTCTTTATTAATTTCCTTTTTCTTGTTCTCTTCCTTCCTGATAATACAATGAGATTTAATAATATTCATCATATTAATACTCAGGCCATGGAATCTGAGTATATCGTAGTGGGGAATAGGGGAATAAGGGGAGACGAATGCTATATTCCTATAATCTTTCTTTCTCACTACAACCACCTCAGTACAGTACTTGCGGCCCACCGTGAGGCCCTTTTCCTAACTTTGATCCTTCACCCTGCTTGGAGAACCCTCTAATTCCACCAGACCTCATTTTCAAGATGATTAGAGAGATGCAGTCTCTTTCACCTTTCCACCCCCTCCCCTCCCCTGCTATCTTCAGCAAGGCTGAACTCCCATTGGAGCTAATGGGGACGAAAAGAATGTAAGTTATGCTTCCTTTGTCTCCATAAGACTGTTGTTCTCTCTTCACCCTCCCCTTCTGTCCCCCTCTCTCTGCCTCTCTCTTTCTTTCTGAATTGCTTTGTTTTATGTAAGAAAACAGTTACAGTTCATGTGCAAGGCTTCCGACTAAAATGCAGGATGACTGAACGGCAATATCTAGAGGCCGGTTCTATGCACGTCTACTCAGAAGTAAGCTCCACTGATTTCAAGGCGAATTACTCCCAAGTAAGTGTGCATAGGATCGCCGCTTTTGACACCTTCTCTGAACAGAGAAGATCAAATCACTGAGCTGTTTTATTGCTGCAGTATCAGATCACCCTTCAGTCAGGCTTGCTTTGTGCATTATTTTTGAAACAAAGACAAAAATGCCACCAATACTGTCCCTACCAGAAGCTGTGGAGCCCTGAAATGTAGAAAAAAAATCCTCCTGGTTTATGTATTATGTTTCTATAGATGGATAGATCACACATAGGCACAGGCACATAAGTATTAATGGGGTGCGTATATATACACCTACAGATACGTACAGATATGGATATTGGGGTGGGGGATCTGGGAGAAAGAAAGCGCTCTCATGCTTAGCTTTAAAACGAGCCTTTTGTAGTCGACACAAAAAAGACAGGATACAGCAGCTTTGAAAGCAACCTATAGGTACATTTCCGCAGCCCAAAAATGCCAGTTTTACAACTCTGTTTGTCTCACTGCTGTGTGCGCTGAATAGAATGGAACAAAACAGGACCACAGAACCGGCTAGACGTCTGGCCTTAATTGTTTTATGGGTTAAATAAGGTGGGTGCTCTTCTCTTTGAAACGGGGTTATTGGAATGTTTTGTCTACCGGCGACAAACAACAGACGCACACACATGCCCCATCTCCCCCCCCCCCCTCCACCGCCAGAGGAGGGAGAGACGGAGAATCTTTTAAAACAATCATGTGCAGAGAAAGGTTGGTAGGAGAGGTGAGCGGAGGAACTGCTGCATTTTGCTCGAGTATCCGTGTAAGTTGTGTGCACGCGCATGTGTGTGTGCATTGTTGTCATTGCTACGATGATGTCTAGTTTTATGTAGTATATGAGACGAGAGGTGGGGGGGAATAGAAGGGAGGCAAATAGCTTGCCATTAGTTCAATATCCACTAAAAATAATAATCTAAATCTCATTTTTGTCAATTACCAATAGACGCTTCAAAACATCTTATTGATGGTAATTTCTGGTCATCACATTCACGAACTCATTATTACGTAGCCCATATTTGGTAAAATCAGATGTGTTTGTTTGTTTGTTTCCTTTGGACTAAATCAGGCGGAAGTACTGGGAATGGGGGTGGAGGAGTAAAAAGAGGGTGGTGGTGATTGGTGAGAGGAGATTTGTCTCCATTTTTTGACCGAAATGTTTTTGTTCTGAAGACGCGTGCCTTGGGGAAAGCTGGCGCAAGATGGCGCTGTTGCTCAATCTTAGAAGCGATTAGCCGATTTACTTACAAAGCCTGCGGTTAACACCTTTAGGCCTGCCTCTGAGACTGCAAGAAAAGCAGACCTCGACAAATATCTATATATAAAGTCCCTCACCTGCGATTATCAACGAAACCTTGTGAAACTAGCGTCTAATCTGGGTTGAAGCAGAAGCATGCTTCACATCTCCTGCGTGACCCCATCCATTGGATGAAATTAGGTTTTGTGCAGTCCACCCCAGCCGTAAACAAAATGTATACAGTATATCGACATATCAGTAGTGAGATAAGGAACCTTCAGTCATGAAATGGTGTGTGTGTGTGTGTGTGTGTGTGTGTGTGTGTGTGTGTGTCTTTCTTTTCTTTATTAAAGCTAGTACCTGATATAAGTCTTTGTGATAAATGAAGAGCAGCAGTATTTTAGTCTTAGATCTTGCCTCCATGTGATGCCAAACAACTAAAAACAATTAAAACATACAGCACAATCGGATACATAAAGCACCCTACTGAAAGTGCTACTTCACACATATTCGAATGTTACCATTGCGCCCCCGCGCCCGTGCACACGCACACACAAATTCCACCGCTGTTTTCATGTGGTCTGTGGGCAAAAGTAACAATAAAAACAATAAAAAGGCATCTACCTGACATTGTATTTTAATTCTTTTCTGCTTGTCGATCTTGGAACTGAGTAGTCTTTCTAAGGTATCGGTATGTACATTTCAGAGTATCATTAAACTTTTTTTTCCCTCTATGCGCCACTTCTGTTCCCAAAACAATTGGTGCTTTTTCCCCTCAAGGTCTGAGTGGGAAATCCACATTTAGCAACTCTCTGCCATTACGTAGTCCATTTCAGAGCACACACAGGAACACCTGAATTCATATACCATGAATTCAGTTATCTTAAAACTGAGCATGCTGCAGTAAGGAAAAGGATTACCCGGGCGACTGGGATCTGAAAACTCTTGGGCCCTATTGATCTGAGAAACAATCCCATTGATCCTTATGTGCCAGCTAAATCAGGTCTAACCCTATCAGTTGTTACATTTGCTGTTTGGGAACTCCTGAGATTGGCTACATTATTATATTATCTCATTTCATGTTTGACAAATTAACCCTTCCATTTTCTTACTGTTAATTTAGTTGCCACATTGAGTGCAATCTCTTCATCGCTATGGGGGGGAGGGTGTTAAAAGATTGAAAGAAAAAATTAAACAAATCGTTGGCATTTGTGGGAGAAAGCAAGGGGACCTACCCCCACACACTAATTTCTTAAACATTTTAGGAAGAGGAAAGCCATCTATTTATTTCATTTAGTGAATAAATAAAAAGGCCTTTCCTTGCTCAGACTAAGCGTTTGCTGAAAAAAATGACAACTCAGAGACACAGACTTTGTTATTGTTGTCTAAATTAGACGAAGAACACGAGAATTAAGGCTATCTTGTTAACAAAAGGAAAAGAGAGAACAAGAAAGCAAAAATATGTTCGTGGATTTGTTCTGAAGAGTGTTTTACGGCTTTGCACACTTCATAACAGTCGAGCTTCCCTCCTTCTGCTGAATTTCCCCCCCCCTAAAATTCACTTACTTGCCATTTTTTGGGGTGGGGGGGAAGAGAGAGAAACACCAGAAGATATTTCTAGAGGGAGGAGGGTGACTGCTCCTCAGTTTATGACACGACCGTGCGGAGAGTTAATTTATAGAAGTGAGTTTGATTTTTGTCATTTTTAAGAAGCTTCAAAAAAACAGGTCAGGAAATATTAATTTGCAAACTTTCGAAAGAGGGAAGGCTGCTGGTTTTATGCCTCTGTTTAATGGCTTGAGCTCTTTAATGCAGTCATAAAAAATGAAGTTTCCCAACTGAAAGGTTTCAGCCAATGGTCACTTTGGAGTGAAGGAAGAGAGTGAAAAAAAAATGGTAGAACAAGAGGTCTTGGCAACACACATACTACTACATATATATAAGCTATGTGGACAACTATAGACCATTTGGTAATGGCGATGGGGTGGGGAGGGATCCTAGGCTCTTCACCACCACCAATACCCCCAGGAAACACTGCATATCCTGTGGAATACCCCCCCCCCCATTTCTTGGGCAAGACGTTCCCTGTATATAGAGTTTACTTGTTTCCTTCAAGTAATGCCTTCCAGTTATTTTCAGATGGGAGTATTCAACCACTGGTTCAAAGAAAGAAAGAAAGAAAAGATAATAATGTTCCTGAAATCTTTATTAATTTTTAAAGGCAAATAGATACACATTGGTAACCAGCTGAGGAAAATCAGTGACTTGTTATATTGCTTTTTAAATCTCTCATTAAAAAAAATCCGGGCGAAGCCCCCCACCGCTACTAGTCATAACACCCCCCCCCATGAGTGACAGCCACATCGCTAGAAACAATTCCACTGTTAGATCTAGGGAGGGGCGAGTAATTTGGGGGTCCCCTTAGTATCTCGTCATATGACCTCCTAAAGATATCTGATGTTTACCCCCCCCCCGCCAAAAATTGATCTCGATTGGCGTTTTATACCTATTACCTGTTGAAGTAACCTAAATTGACCTCGCCGGCGCATGTATTTGCTCAGATAAGTGAAGAGGCTCCGTTGCATAGGGAACGAAAAAAAAGAGCACCTAAGGGTATTACTGCGCACCTTTCATAACCCTGTTTCATTCACTAGATATGAGGGTGTGTGTGTGTGTTTTTCCCTTTCCTCCTTCTGAAGGGCTGGTTATTTCACCTCCCCGTCACCCCCCGAGCCCCACGATTTCCTTGTCATTTTCTTCCTAGCCTGTCTTGGTGTGGTGGATTGATGAATCCAGATCGCGTGTGAGAGCCTCACCACCGGGATTTTGAGGAATTTGCCTGTGGTGTTAAAGGGAAGGGAACAAGTAAGAGAAACTGAGAGAGAGCTCTACCTATCGACGGATATAAGAGAAGTCAAGAGCATTAGGCATAAGCAGCCATACCCACTCAGGCACTATGAAACGTCTTTGAGAGAGAGCGCATAAAAAAAAAAAAAAGCCACAACCAGCCACTAACCAGGACTTTCCAGAGTCCAGGGAGAGCGAGAGCGAGAGTCTTTAGCACTGATCTCCTATAGAATTAAAGACTTTTTTTTTTAGGTTGGCTTCTTTCTTTCTTTCATGCGAGAGCCATGAGTTCCTACTTTGTAAATCCTCTTTTCTCCAAGTACAAAGGCGGCGAGTCCCTGGAACCAACTTACTACGACTGCAGATTTCCACAAAGTGTAAGCAGAAGCCATGCTCTCGTGTATGGTCCGGGCACCACGGCTCCCAGCTTCCAACACCCTTCACACCACGTCCAAGAGTTCTTCCACCACGGAACCTCCAGCATCTCTAACTCTGGATACCAGCAAAATCCTTGCGCCCTGGCGTGCCACGGAGACGCTTCTAAATTCTATGGATACGAAGCCCTACCAAGGCAGTCGCTTTATGGTGCCCAGCAAGAGGCAGCCGTGGTACAATATCCTGACTGTAAATCCTCTTCCAACAGTAACTCTAGCGAGGGACAAGGGCATTTAAATCAAAATTCTTCTCCCAGTCTCATGTTCCCATGGATGAGACCTCACGGTTAGGATCTTTTTTTTTTCCTCCTTCCTCCTTTAAATGTGTTCTTTTCTATTTAAGCAGAGAAAGAAAGAGGGGTTGGGGTGGTGGAATATATCTGTATTTGAAGAGGCAGAGAAAGGCAGATAGAGGAAATAATAGGCTTGGTTGCAATAATGTTTCTTCTTCCTGTTTGGGGGGGGGGGGTCCTTTTAGAAAGTAAACAAGGCTGGAGTTGGCTTAGGAAGCCAGCAAGGTGATTTCTGGGTTTAAATCACAGTAAAGTAAAACTTTTTCTTTTATGGCTTGCCTCGAGGAGAGCAATAAGATACAGCTCCCACGAGGTTATTAGCATGTTGATAATACACTGCTTTTTTTTTTCTTAAAAGGACATCGAGCAAAAGGATGGGGGGGGGGTTGTTTTATTTTTTATTTTCTCAAGACCGTTTGGATATTTTGAAAGAACCTTGAAATTAAAAGTTTAAACCTTCAAGGACAACTTTGTTCAGAGATTTTTTTTAAATAAAAGAAGGAGATGCACAGTGGAGAATTGTGCATCAGAAAGGTGATGATGATGATGATGATGATGACAATAATAATAATAGTATTAGTAGTAGTAGTAGTAATGGTGGTGGTAGTGGTAGTAGCAGCAGCAGCAGCAGCTATATTTAGTCTAACTTTGCTGAAAGGAGCTATATATAAGTGCCTCACAAACTACTATAATACTACCTCTAGCACAAGTTTCACCCTGGTAGAATGTTACTTCGAAGACTTCTTAATTCAAAACATATGAAGGTTAGGTGATTTAAGTGGGAAATTACAGAAAGTTTAGTCGTCAAGTTCCTCCTTCTTTAGAACAGAGTTGTGTAAACCTTGCTAGGATGTGGCCCAGAAAGACTTCAAATCCAGGCATATTTACTGCAAAATAAAATATATTGTTATGATTGCCAATTTTGACTTCTAGGGAACCCCCTGATAGAAAAAGTTTGAGAGCAGGATATTTGTGGGGGCTTTATTTTAGTAGTATTTATATTTATAGATTTGTTTTGTTTACTATAGTATATAGTCATTTATTGTTGGATTTGCTCTGAGTATCTTCTCAGTGTTTGAGTGTGTCCATGCATATGGATTGATAAAAAGACACTCCCACACATATAACAGAAGCACAATGCAAAAACAAACAAAAAAAAACCAAAACCACACACACAAAAACCGAACAAACCCCCAAATCGTAGGGAAATGACTATCCAACAAATACCGAGAGACTGTATTTTTTAAGAACTGCAGCAGTTGCACTAGGAGGTCAAAAGTAAATATCGCCCAGAGACAGAGAAAGAGAAAGAGAGGAGAAGGGGGGGGGGTGGAGGGAGAGCTTCTTGAGAGCTCTGATTACTGATGCTATTTTATTTAAATAAATCTTTCCTTTCATCTAGTCGTTAGAATGCTGTACAAGAGATGTAGGAGCTGGAGACACAAAGAGGGAGAAAGCAGTTCGCTGTCTTTAGGCGAGGAGGGGAGGCAGAATCAAAGCAGAGAGCAGAGCCTAACAAGTTATTTTTGTTGCTGTTCCACAGCTCCCGGAAGGCGCAGTGGCAGGCAGACTTACAGCCGGTATCAGACCCTGGAGCTAGAAAAGGAGTTCCTCTTCAACCCCTATTTGACACGGAAGCGGCGTATTGAGGTCTCTCACGCCCTGGGACTGACAGAGAGGCAGGTCAAGATATGGTTCCAGAACAGGAGGATGAAATGGAAGAAAGAAAACAACAAGGATAAACTCCCCGGAGCCAGGGACGAAGAGAAAACGGAGGAGGAAACCAACGAGGAAGAGGAAAAAGAAGAAGAGGAAAAAGAAGAAAGCAAGGACTGATCTCGCTCAGCTCCTTGAAGTCTTCGTTTTATGGCAGATGATAAATCGAGATGTTTACGACGGTCATTCGCTTTTATAGAGTATAGAATGGAGAGACTCACACACAACAGTAACTACCTGTCAAACAGTTGTAGCCCCCCTTTTTTATTGTCACAGAACTTCCTCTACTTTTTCCCCTTATAGCAGCATTTTTTTTTGCTTCCCATAAAATAAATATAGAGTTGGATTCACTACAGCCCAGTCCAAATCCAACATTATCTATTTTCAGACAAATGGACTTCAACATCCCTACCATCCCCACCAGTAGCAGGGACCCCACCCCTTTTTACTCTTTGCTATATTCTAATGATAAACCACCCATACTTGCATCTTATGTATTTGTTTGGAATAGGAAGGACTCCTGATTCTTTTCGCCCTTTTATGCCCCCTCCCCAAGTTTAATATTATAAAGGGAAGTGAAGGGAGAGTAGGAGTGTATGATAATGCTTTGTGCTTAGTCTTAACCTTTTCTTCTTTTTAAAAAATCGATCTACCTATGTATTCTTCCACACCCTAAGGTCCATTTATGAATTTAACTTTTATCTGTCAGTCGGTACCTACTGAAGAACTTTTTTTTGTGTGGAAGATGGAGCCTTCCTGACATATGTCTGAAGACAGATCCACAAGCTTACTAGTTATCTATGAATATATCTGTATGTAGAGTCTACCTATATATGCCCTGTGATATGGCAGGAAAAGGCTGCAACTCTCTGCATCTTGACTTGGAAGGAAGACCCACTAAAATCAATGGGGTTTACGTCTGAGTAAGCATGCTTAGGAGAGCTGTGAAGGACATGGATCCATCTAATGACTTCTATGGACGCTGTTTACTATAATACTTGTGTGAGCACTCGAAATTCTTAACATACTACCTAATGGGAAACCTGCAATAATCTATTAGCAACAAGGTGGGAGCTTACACAGACTAAAAAGAAATAACTTGGTCGAAATCATTTTAAAAGTTTTGTGTATTGCCCTAATGCAAGCTACTAAGTAGCAGAAAATAATAATGCTGATGATGAAAAAGTAAAAAAAAAAAATACAAAAAAACATTGTAATGTATCTTATCACTACCTATAGAAGGAGTCATGCTTTGAAAGTATTTGTAATGCGGTTTTGTTGTCGTATGTTGCTGCTTATTTTTCTTGGAAAAAAAAGATTAATTCCCAACAACTGAAACTGCCTAGATAAGAACGCACAGTATTGTATTATTTTATTGTGCTTATAATGTAGTTTAGGACTTAAATTGCACTGAATGTATAGTTATCTATTTGTCTTGACTTATCTGTTAATGCAACATGCTCGAATTAAAAAAAATGTCATTTGTTTTTATGTAAACCATAGTTCTCTACGTGTTCAAAACTCTGAATGTAGCAATTTCTGCCAGAAATCCAATTCTGGCAACCGTGGATTTGTATTGTATACGTGAGACATTACGTAAATAAACAATAAAAACTGAGGGGAAAAAAAGAGGATTGAGGTTTCTTAAACAGCTTGGCAATCATTTAGACTCATACACGTCCACTAGCTCAGGATGTCCTGGTAAATGCCAGGAGATCATTCATACGTTCAAGTTACCCAACAGCTCAAAATCAAGAAAACTTCCAAAGCAACCAGACGGTTATGATCCTAAGCACTTTGACTTGGAAACCAAGACCCATGGAGATCAATGAGATATCACAGAAGGTTCAACATCTCTAGACAGTAAACTGAGTAAACAAAGAAAAAAAAAGGAGAGCCCAGGGATAAGCCCTCATATTATCATTATCAGCCCACCGCTGACATTATAGATCCATGGAACACCAGAGAACACCAAGAACACTATGAACACCAGCAATCCAGTATTTATACTTCCATCCATGAATTACTCCTTTTTAGAGATTCAAGGATTACTCCCCTCCCCACCAACCCAGGTTAAAATTAGCTTCTGTTTCTACTTTCCAAATTACTACCTTTTTACTATTATTAAATTTCTTTATTTCCTATTAAATATATGTCCTTCTTGCAGATTTTTTTTTTGCATCTTCTTACAGTAATTAGCTTCCTTTCGCTAGCATTCACCTGAGGGGGAGTGGAAAATATCCACTGAAAATCGAATAGCCTGCTATTTGTCTTATAATATTCTGGTGTGCTGTGTTAATGTGCAAAGGAGATAGAAAGAACTTGAAGGAATTAGCACTTCTCAGGACCCTTTGCAAGACACAGGTATAAAGCCATTGGGATACTAGAAGATGTGTTTAAATGAGCTTTGCAATGTTGTGCATTCATATACTTTGGCTGTACAGAATCAGCAATCTTTCCATTGTGTGTCTGCACACACACACTTGACCTGACAAAAGTGCTATTGGAAAGTATATGTGTGTGCAGTATATGTGTGACAAAAGTGCTATTGGAAAGTATATGTGTGTACATTCATGTGTTTTTATATATGTGTGGAGAGAGAGAGAGAGAGAGAGAGAGAGAGAGAGAGAGAGAGAGAGAGAGAGAGATTCTATATCTGGTCTGCTAAGAAATGGACTATATCCTACATTGGTATTTGGTATGAAAGTGGACAGGTTGTTTACACTGATATTCCAGATAAGACATTGCAAGATTCCTAATCTACTTCCTGGCTTAGTAAACTGAATCTGGAAAAGATACTGGGAGACTGAGAACATTCTTAAGTTCGATACACAAACCCTGAACTCTTTTAGCACTAAGATGACTCTCTCTCTCTGTGTGTGTGTGTGTGTGTGTGTGTGTGTGTGTGTGTGTGTGTGTGTGTGAGAGAGAGAGAGAGAGAGAGAGAGAGAGAGAGAGAGAGAGGATAGGAGGGACATTGCAGCTGAACACTGTGGAAGGGGGTGCTGTGTAGCGTACACCCCAAAGTGTGTGTGTGTGTGTGTGTGTGTGTGTGTGTACACATACATACATACATACATACATACATACATACATACATACATACATACAACTCTTCGGAGTGTTTTGTGTTTTGGGGTGTGTGTGTGTGTGTGTGTGTGTGTGTGTGTGTGTGTGTGTGTGTGTGTGTGTTTGGTCATTCCAGTTGAGTGCTTATGCTTGATTTCACAATCCTGGGATTGATTCTGGCTATGCTCGAACAGTAGATGCATTCTCTGTTTAGATGCAACAGGGAATGAATGGACCTGAAAAATAATAGCATCCTAGTGCAAGTTGTGGGCAGATGAACAGGCTTTATCCAACCGCAAACTGCACCGTCCTTGATAGCATAATGCACACTTTCGATGATGAGCGAAGGTGGCTCCGCTTTCTTTCAAAATTCTGGTAAGGAATATGCTGGATTGGGAGGGAAGAAGACAAAGCTTAAGGGTATGACTGCGCACAGTGCCAGAATGCGCGCACAATAAAGGCAGACTTCTGCACCAGCTGATATAGGATTCGAATCCACAACACCGAGTAAGCACTCTTGCCCAGACATGGAGGCACACCCCCTATTATTAAGCGGCATATATCCTTCCGTGGACATTGCAGATTGTCCAAGGGGTGGACTGTAAAGCTTACCACTGTATAGGCTTTATGAGGCTGCAGAGTAGAAAGGTAAGCCGTTTTATTACTAGTCATAACTAAGGCACGGTGAGGCCTAGTTATGAATATATGAATAGTTATTATATATATATATATATATATATATATATATATATATATATATATATATATATATATATATATATATATATATATATATATATATATATATATATATATATATTCGGAGCTGATCTGTCTCACCAGCCAGTAAAATTTTGACTTTTCCCTTCCGCTGGGCTACCCAAGAGCGATGGAGCTCAAAGTTTACCTACACCAACTAAAACCAAGTTGGGGAACAACTTATCCTGTTAACTAACCCAAAGGTCTTCCCTTTACACTTCATCTTCTCGCTCCCCTTCCACCATATCCCCAAAGGTTTTAGGAAGTCCTTGAATTGACAATTCTACAATGAATTTTTGTTTCTTTTTTTTTTTAGTAATAGCTGCAAGAAGAGGAGAGAAAACTTAGTTAATTTCAAAAAAAGGAAATTGAAGAGAGGGTAGGGCTAAAAGAAAAGCTGTATCTGCAATCTATCCATCATATTTAAGTCCATAATCCTAAGTGGTTTGATTTGAAGGAAGCTAGCAAACGATACTTATCTATCATAGGGTTAGAAGTTAAATTATTGAAATGGCAAAGAAAAGCTGTTACTTTCGGGGGTAAAATGTTTATGGCTTATAGTCAACACAACTGAGTCGCATCTTTAGAAGGCACACAGTGTGTGTGCGTGTGCGTGTGTGTTTTGTAATCACTTCATCATTTCAAGATGAAGGGAAAAAAGAGAGAGGGAAAAGGCCATTTTTATGGGGCGAAGTAATTTGAAAGAAGATTACGCCTTTCACAAAGTGGCTGATTCGGAAATGATCATTACTTCAGTATTACTGAAATGAGATTCATCCACCCGCCTGGAGTAAGAAATATCATCCTATTCTGTGCTTTTTTTTATTAGCCAATCAAAATTCCTTCAAATCTCCATTTGTGATTTGTGAAAAATATAATTCCTCGAAAAGCTGTATTGCAGCATATTGCTCATTTTCTCTTAATTTATTATTCTAATCACAGCAGCCGTTACATGATAATGCATCCATTAAGCGGGCGGGGTGTGTGTGCGGGTGTGTGTGCGGGTCTATGTGCTAGAATAGTTTCCATTCGATACTTGGAAATGTACACAAATGATATTTCACACGCAGAACAAAGTTTGGGGGTCCAAGTTTTCATTTGAGAAAAAAATATATGAAGGGGAAAAGTTCAAATGATAAAGTCGGGGAGAAGTGAATCCACTCTTCTCTTCTTTTCTCTTCTCTTCCCTTCCCTTCCCTTCCCTCCACTTCTTTCAATCTAATATAGTTTTCTCGTCTTACTTAAGCTTAGGTAACCTTACAGTCTTTTCCCTTCCACCTTTCGCCACCAGATGCGACGTGAAATGCACCTCAAAGAAAAGAATGTGCGTCAATTTCCATAAACAGGAGAGTTGTATGAAGGGAATGCGGAATAGATAGGAAAAGGGTGGGGGTGGAAATGTGGTCAAGCTCTCCTTTGCAATGGATGCAAACATGACGGACAGGTTATGCTCTTGTGCAGAGATAAAAAATTCCTGTTCCCTTTATGTACCCTTTTCTCCCTGGAAAACGCGGAGTCCATTGTCTCGAGAGCCCACTGTTGTGACGGTTCCTTCCTCGTCGTAACTTTTAACTACCTGTTATAAAATTTATTGGCGGTTTGTAAAGTGAAAAAAGTAATTTCCCTTCCATCCGGTTGGATTACAACCTATAATGTGGTTTCAGACAGACACGCACTCGTACATAGACAGAGAAACACACCCAGCCACTCCTTCTTGCTCCCAAGAAGAATTTTGAAACATAAAAGGAAAAGTGAAGTGCCATGAGGTATTAAAAAGAAATATATGGGAGCAATCCCTATTAACATTCACTGGCGCTCAGGTAAAGCCGGACCAGATATTAGGATAAGAGGTAGCTTCCCTCTCAAAATCAGTAAGCCTCACTCCAGATTTTCCCCAGAGTTATGACATTTTAATGACTTTTCTGCTTAACCAGTAATGTAAACATTTTATCTAACACTTTCAAGAGATTCTTTCTCACTTTCTGTTTCTGTGCTATCACTCGCTCTAACACTGAAACTCTCAAGGAAAATTATTTTTGTCGGTTTCTTGGTTGTTCTCCAAATCGGATACCATTTCTCGCCCAAGCTGAAATAAATATTTCTAGTCATCTACAATTTCAATTTAATAATAATAATAATAATAATAATAATAATAATAATAATAATAATAATAATAATAATAATAATAATAATAATCTGTCTGAGAGCAATATCTAAATGTAATAAACCAAGGCCGCAGATCTCTAAAAGGTTTCTTGGTGATCAAATCTTCAGAAATTCTGCAGGTCCGCTAATGCTGAATTTTTATAAATGCAGATAACATTGAGTCAGGATCAAGTAATTTTTGAGAAAGTGCCTAATTTGAGGGGAGCACCCCCATTGTCTTTGAAGGCCATCCACTAGACCCCCATTTTTGCTGTTTTCAACTACTTTTAACCCCCATCCATAGCCCAGTTGAATAGAAGTTCTTTGGCTAAAGCCGAGGGTCCCAGTGAACAAGGCTTGGGTCTGGGGGTTATGCAATTATTATTTAGATATCTGGTTTCTGGAAGCGTGAACATGTGGGAGTAAAAAAAATTAAAAAGAGGGGGTTGTGGGTTTTCCAAATATCGCAAAGGACGCATCTTTGACTAACAGGAATATCCTTTCAGAAAAGGTCTACTTGGGGGGCTCAGGTGGGGAGGGGGTTAAAGAAACCCCACTCCAGAAGACGTTTAGTGTGTGTGAGCATGTAAATATACATACATATGCATATATACATATGCGTATACATATACATATAAGTATACGGCACACACACACACATAACTATTCCCTGGCATTCATTTTATCCCTTTTCCCTCCTTGTTTCTCTGTGTTACAATTCTTCACCCTTTACTTTCCTCGGTTGAAGGTGCAATCCAGCAATTTAAAAATCAGTGGGAGTGTGGCCATGTGGGTTGCCCCTTCAATACGCAAATAAGAGCCGGATTGGAAACAATAAGCAAATTAGCCACAATAATAGGAAGGGTAGCACTGCATGCTAGGCGCATGAACCCACCCTCTCTCTGTCCCCGCCCCCCCCTCTGCATATTAGCTTGTTTTAAAGAAAGGAATAAATAGGCTTAAAAACGAAAGCAGTCGCTTCTCTGCCTCCACTCGTCAGATCTCTCCAAATGTACTAATGTCCCTTAATGAGGGAAAATGTGGGTGAAAATAGGAAGAATTCACAAGCAAAGTGTGAGTGTGTGCATATATATATCTACACACACACACACACACACACACACGATCTCATACACGCACACGCACACATTATATACACACACGCATGTAGATCTATAGAAAGAAGAATTCTATAAACATGGCGACAGAGAAGAGCATTTGCACTCGTCACAAAAATGCAACGCATTCTTGGTTGTTTGCAGAAAATTTACAGCTGAGCAATAAAAGTTTACGACTGAATCACAAGTTGGATTGGCCACAGGAAGTCATGTGGACTCCATCCATGAACGTGAACTTTTTATTGTGGTTTCTCTTATGACTCTTTCGCAGTAGTCCTTCCTTTAACAGTCCAAGCAGTGCCAGTGAAACGGGGTACGATGGTATCTGTAATTTTTTTCCTTTAATTATTATCAGTATTTTTGTGGGGGGGGGGGGAGAAAGCTAGATTTGTCTCTGTTCTTTCTTTTCTTTTCTTTTCTTTTTTCCTTGGGGTTGGAATTGTTGGTTGCTCTGGGCATTTTAGGAATAATGAGTTTACTGCTGCGGCTGGGTGCCTCCTCCTCCTCCCATTCTCCACCCCTAGGGGCAAAACGCAACACATTTCCTTGGGAGGATGCAATGACGAGGGGGACAAGGAGTTGTAAATACCTTTAATTTTTTTTTTTTTAAGGAAAAAGATATGCTAGCCCAGGCTTCTCCCCTTCCCCCCATGTTCAAATGAGAAGGACTGTTTTACGTTTTGGTTGATTTTCTTTCTTTTCTTTATTTTTTCTTCTTTTTTGTTTTTGTTTTCTTTCTTTTTTAATATTTCTGTGGAGCTGAACACAGCGTCAGCGGAACAGAAAAGAGACAGAAAAGAAAGAGAGAGAGAGAGAGAAAGAGAGAGGGAGAGAGAGAGAGAGAGAGAAGGGGGAGAGAGAGTCTGGTAAGTGTTCCCTTATTGGCTAAAATGTGTAACTAATGATCCATGGCGATGGGTGTTAAAGATAATGATGCATCGTTTTCGCGAGGCAGACGAAAAGAGGGGTGTAGCCTGGTTATGATAGAATATGATCAGGAAGGATCGGCGCAAATGTGGTTAATTCGGAGGGAAAAAAGGGTTTGCTAGTGGTGATGTCACTGCGGTCTGGTTTGCTGGAGACGGAGGATGCCGGCTGCAGTCTGCCTCCCCTTTACAATGGTGCAGTGTTTACTGGGGTGGGGAGGATGGCGGGAGGGCTGGGAAGGAAGCGCATGGGGGGGGGGACGAGAAAGAGCTTGCGATAATAAAGTCCACTGCATTAGGTCAAGAGAGTGGCTGGATCGAGCATAAGATTGGGCAAAGGTCACGTAATTCAATAAAGAAAAAAGTGTTTTTGTTTTGTTTTTTTAAAAAACCCAACAAGAATCGAAACTTTTCATAAGAGCAATTGAGCGCAGTGGGTACTTCAAGCACATGCGCAGTGCAGCGCCTCATTCAGGAAACGGCGTAGAAGCCCCCCTGGTGTACAGCAAGCTAGTAGGCAAGAAGGAGTGCCATTTTTTAATGAGCAATTATGGGTTGGCTCTATTTGTTGTGTATCAGGAGGTTCCTTACCTTTCCACTCCCTTTCCCCCAGCACATGGTTTCAATTGGCTCTGCTGGAAGCTTATAGTTTTAGACATGAATTTGCAGATTATTTTTAGAAGTTGATCCTCCCCGTTTCTAGTGTTTCTCTTTGCCTGATGGTGTGTCAGCCTTCCGTCTTTTCTCTCCCCCCCCCCCCCCCCAGGTGTTGTTCAATATAACAAGCAATAGTTCTGGCTTTAATAATCTTTATTCGTCTGTTTGGTGCCCATTTAAATATTTTACCAGGTAACATGCTTTTCAGTATGATGGCTTGCAAGGGGGGTCTGTTCATTCCAACGTTTTTACCAATTTGAAGTGGCTTGCCTGTTTTGAAAGCACTATCCAGAAACAACTCAATGTGTTATTCCGTATTGTACCTCTTTGTAGAATTATAATGTTCAGTAAGAGGTTTTTCCAACCAACCTGTACCACAAAGTACATTGGATTCTTTCTTTCTTTCTTTCTTTCTTTCTTTCTTTCTTTCTTTCTTTCTTTCTTTCTTTCTTTCTTTCTTTCTTCTTGCTAATTTCTTGCTAGCCATTTGCTCAATTCATTTCATTTCAATTGGAATACAGAGCACACAACCTGAAGATAGGTTTCTGTCTGTCTCCTTCCTTTCAAGACCTTCCTCAGATTCCTCCATTTATTTATATATAGTCACACACACTGATGAAAGACTAGCGAGACAGAGTGTATGTGTACATCTTAGCGATTTTGCCTGTAAATGTGGCTTACTAATTGTCATTGTCATTGATTAATGTTGGTGAAGACTGCACCCCCAATTATTACAAAATAATCAGAAGAAAAATAATAACAAAATGAAAGCCATGACAGTCACTCTTATGACAAAAGGCTGGGGGAGGGGAACAAAGAACAAGATCTCTTCCTGAATTATTATAAATGGCTTCCTCTTGCCAATATTGTGTGGAAATGCAAATCTTTGGAACGGCACCCTGTTTGTCTCCCATTCTAAGGTCCTTCCGCTTGAATCCTTAATGAAATATTTAAGACATGCTGCATCAAGGTTTATAAAGGCCTCACCGCAATTAAAATTGCCGCTGAAGAACGCACCGTGCGGGGCTTTCTGAAGGGTTACTGTGAAACGGTTTCTAATTGGATTGCTACTGGGAATGCAATGAATGACTATTGTTTATTAAAGTGGCAAAACTAACTTGTCATACTGTGGGTTGGTGTTAAGAAATGCATCTGCTTTGCTCCTGCCATTTTATTCTTGGGGGAAACAAGAGTCAACAGCAAACCTTCTTTGGGGTTCTGTAAATAAAAGAAGCCAAAACACAGCAACTGGTAAGTTGTATACCTTGTATATGCATAAATCTATATGATAGATAGATAGATAGATAGATAGATAGATAGATAGATAGATAGATAGATAGATAGATAGATAGATAGATAGATAGATAGATAGATAGATAGATAGATAGATATGGACAAATACAACTCCCACTTTGTTTCTGGGGCATGACGTATGGCTCATTTGGAATATACGTGCTCGACTGTACAGCTTGTACACTTACTTGGGAGTAAATTAGCTTGGACTGCATCCCGTGCACTCTTCAATGGAAGTGGGCTCCACTCAAATGAATGGGAGTGACTTACTGCCTTTGTCAATGTGTTTAGTATTGGGGTGTTAAAATCCATGGGGGTTTGCTTGGAAGTCACGGGTTTAGGAGCAGGGTAACAAACAAGAAGATCCTCTCCCTCGATTAGCTGGGGAGAATGTGTCTATATTCGTTGCCATTGCTGCCCTGTAACGGGGCCGTCGTAAATACCTCTTTATGAGCAAACAATGATGATTGGAACCACATGGTTGCAGAAATTTCTTCTTTTTTCACCTCTCATTGTTTCCGGAGTTAATATGTCTGTTTTCTCCTGTGCAGCTAGGTTTGCTCAAGCAAATGAGCCTCTCTGACATGTTGTTCGTGAGATGTATTTTAGATATCTTATAACACACCTAAAGTGCTATTTGTTGTGTCTGTCCCTCCAGCCCTCTACAACAATCAGCCTCTCACTCACTATCTTAGGGCTGAGGATCGCCCATACAAAACACACTTTAATGTATTGATTTTATCCTTAAACTGACATATGGCCATTGTTCATAAACTCAGAACATTTGAGTAGATATAGAAGGAGAAGATCCTGATTTATAATCCCTGCATTTTACACACTGATTTATAATCCCTTACATTTTACACACTAAACAAAAGGAAATGAATTGCTTCTTTTATCTATCTATAACATCACCATAGATGAGGGATTATTGTGAAAAGGCCCAAATATTATTGACATATATACCATCTGATCTGAAGAGAAAATAATAGATTGTTCACAGCACAGGAGGACAAAATCCAATAGTATGTTGGTTCAGCACATAGCTTTTAATTCTGGATGTGTATCATAAGCAGTATAGTAAACGTGAAAATTGAAATGCGCCCATTTGACATAAACATATACTGACAGGTGGATACTACAGGATATATATATCCTGATTTATAATGATGATTGGAACCATACACACACACACACACACACACACACACACACACACACACACACACCATTCAAATATATTCAATTATATATGAATTGCAAATAATGTTATACTTTTACAACAATAACAGTGGTAAGACATAAAATAATACATTTCAAAACCATGTTAGATACCAATATTTTGTTCAAGAGAAAGAGATAAAAAGGTAGAGGAAAAGGCTGGGGAGGTTGAGGAGCTGGGGGTGGGGGGTAGAATATATTTGCAGTGCAATCCTGTACATGTTTACTCAGAAGTAAGTCTCCCTATGCCCAATGGGCCTTATTCCCAGGTTTAGCATTGCTGCGTTATTCAAAGTTTTAAAAACGACCATAATAATGATGATATTATTAACAATAATTTGAAACCTTGTGTTATGCCAACTGAGATTCAGTTGCAGAGAGAGGGTGTGGGAGTGGGACCACCAAGTATATAAAAAGCTGGCTGAAAATCCACAGCCTTAAACCTGAATTAAGTGTATTATGCTGATCAGAGAGAGAGAGAGAGAGAGAGAGAGAGAGAGAGAGAGAGAGAGAGAGAGAGAGAGAGAGAGAGAGAGTACTAACATCAATTTTCAGTGGTTTGGTGTTGTCCTGGATTTGGGATTTTCTTGGGATTGTGTATGTTGCTTTTTAAATGTGTATTAGATCCCCCGAACACTTTTAAGCACCGCTGGTTTCAATTAGATATTATTTAAACACTGCTTGACCAATGAGAATCAAATGTGTTAAGATTTGGCTGGATCGTGACCAGAAATATTTAAGCGGAATCATTCAGAAAAGAGGAGCAAACAAACGTATAGTGGTCAGAAAGACACCTCTGGTGAATGTCAAAAGTTTAAAACGTTAGTTACAGAAATTTGGAAAAATGCAGGAAAGACACAGAATAAGGAAGTGTATTGGTGTGCCGAAGTGCGTGTGTGTATGTGAGTGTGTGCGCTAACGCACATTTCCCTACTGCCTCAGTCATTTGGCCTCTTGCTTTATAGTTCTTTTAGAAAGTGCAACGAGATTGTTTGGTTTGTTTGACATTGCAAGCTGATTATTGAAATCTTCCCATCACTGCGGGAAGTTAGTCGGTTGCACCCCAATGCGCAGAGCTGGAAGTGGCCTTCTTGTATTGGACGCGAGAGAGAAGCGTGTCCGCCGGAAAGTTCATGTGCTCGGGCTTGTGCATACTGTACACGTTGTTGTTCTGTATTATTGTTCATATGCAAAGGGAGAACATGGTAAAGGATTAAACCTGAGAGTCTTTTTTTGAGCACCGGAATGCATAGCCAGGAGGAGCTACAAAAATCATATGGCAGGTTGCTGATGGGGGTCAGTCAGATCCACGGGTGTTTCTTTAGGGTCTCGTCGTGGAACCAACCTACCGCATTGTCAGAAAGTGTGCGGGAGGGAGCGCGCTGGGTGTTGTGATAGAATGAGAAATGAAATAAACGCGATGAATAAGAAGGCGCGCACTCACAAACCAATCAAAGGATGGGTGTCATCCAGCTGCAAGAAAATCCTTTGGCGTCCAGCCATTGATTTAAATGCGATTTGTGGCTCCCCCCCCCCTCCCAATAGTTCTTCCCTAGACCCTTAAACGGCGTCAGGGCGTGGCACGAGGTTTGGGGCAGGCCACAAACCATTTTCCTAGTAAATTAGCAGCAGTTAGTAGATTCCTTACGTGTGCCAGTCTCAAAAATGAGCCTACAGAGAAGTTTTAGAACGATTCCGATCCTCCTAAACTTATTACTTGAACGCTAATCCCGCTGATTTCATTTGGAGTGACATCAGCTTAATATGTCAGGATCGGGTGGGTCGTCCTGCTGTTGAAGACCGTGTGTTTGCCCTTCACTCTCCTGTGACGGTCATGGAACTGATGGCCAACGAAGATTGTTTCATAATTGTAGATGTGTTCCTAGATTTAGGCAACACTGGATATTGCTAAGACAAATACAGACACATCTCTTTATATCAGGACAGGAGACTGCTTTTTATTGGAGACTGCGTCTCTCTCTCTCTCTCTCTCTCTCTCTCTCTCTCTCTCTCTCTCTCTCTCAATTGCTCCTTTCTTTTTGTTTACTTATTTTGTATACTGCCACCAAGTGACTGAAACTTGGCAAGCCAACAATTTTCTAATTGGGTCCGCTTTCACCCCCCACCCCACCCCCGCCAGTCTTTTGGAGGATAGAGGGTGGGTGGGATGGGGGGGGGAGAGAAAAGAGACAAAAATAACCTTATTTCACGACTGGAGAGTTCAAATGCTTGAAAAAAGGCTAGTCTGCCATAAAGGCCGGAATCAGAGGGACTTTTACTACTTTCAGGCTAGCTACCTCCTCCCCTCCTTTCCTTTTGCTGTCCCATAAACAGCCCCCTATTAAGGTGCTGGACGGACAGCTAGTACTTTAGAAAGTTTGGTCTCTCAAAGCTGTTAGAAAGTCGACTGTCGGCGATAGTATCTGTTCACTAGAAGTTTCTTCCTCGCCTGTTCGGCTGTTGTTTAAGCCCCCCGCCCTGCCGCCGCCCTCCGTGTTGTCCTAGAGTGCCATGTTTTAAATCACTCCCAATCTTCATGCATTCATAAAAATAGATAAGGCGCGCCAGGTCGGGGACGCCACTGCTTCCCTGCTCCTGGGAAAAGGATGAGTGTATTTAAGCAGATCCTAAAATATTAAATCGTAGTTCCATTAAAGGCAATGCAAATTGACTGCATTTCCCAAAGTGCAGAAAAGATTGCCTCTCCAAATATATAGTTTAATTCTGTCTAAGTGATCGCCTCTTTTAAAAACACACATCATTAAGGCAACTAATATCGTGTCCTGACTTATTGTTTCTTTTCCTCCTTCCCCCCCCTTTCTTCTTCTTCCTGGCGTCCTAAGATTAATTTTCCCTCTCCCCCACCCCCATGTGCAAACAATAAAATAAAATAAGAACTCATAGATAATGACAACCATTTCTCATCGTTGAATTATTCTTCCTGAACGTATTAAAATCGTATTCTTCTTTGTTTAATCTGTTCACAAGCGTAAGTAGTTGCTTATATCCATATTTTATGCTGCTGTATAATATCACGCTTTATAATTTTTAAGCCGGTAGCTATTCTCCATGACAACTCGGCGTGACGTCACGATCGCAACTCTCTTGAATGTCAAAAGGAAGGAGGGGGGAACGGGAACATTGCAGTGAACATTTCCCTGCCATAAAACGGCGTACGTAATTCGAGTCAACCATAAAGTTCGCTAAACTGAACATCCTTTGGTGAAGTTTGCAATGGTCTCGGACCATAACAGACATTACGCACAGTAGCAAGAAAAAGCTTCCGTTGGTCAAACCGCTAAGCCTCGGTACATTTATTTATCCCCTTGACTATTCGAATGGGGACCCTGGATCGTTACAAAACTACTAGGAATGTGTTTAGAAACGGAAAAAGCTACCTATATACTTTTTAGGGAGACAGTCCCTCCCCCCCCCCCCCTCTCTACCTTCCAGTTGGCTACTACCGAGAACGTTCAAACCGTTGTTGGGTGGAAGAAGCGCCTTTAATTGACAGAGGTTGAACTCAAAGGTATATACTGGGTGCAAATGCCCACTTTTTTCACCCTTGCTTTGTTAGTTGGAAACGATTGGCTGACGTGAAGTTCCGTTAGGAGTCCAGAAGGTTTGGATCTTGGGGTGGAGGAGTTGCCACCAAGAGATCTGAAATGGAAAAGAAATACATGAATCAATAAAGAGACACATGGGTGGTTTAGGCATCAACGACGTTTTGACTGGGGATCGCTGCATAAATGCTTAAGAACATCAGCAAAGAATTTGAATCCTGGTCAGGAAGGGGAAAGACGTTGCATTTAAATAATTATTATGAGCATTTCTCTGCCCTCCTGCTCCGACACCACCAAGCCCTCGCCACAATTATTTTGCCTTTTGCAAATGTAACACCAGAATTCCCATCCATTCCCCCCCCCCAAAAAAAAAAGTGTGTGTTGTGATCAGGATAATGTGTTCGGTCTCAAATCCCCAACTTTTCATATTCTTCCTCTCAACACACACACACACACACACACACACACACACACACACACACACACACACACACACACAGAGGGAACAGTCCCAGTAAAAACCACTGGGGTTGCTTTAGAGTAAGTGTTTGGAGGATGTCATGTTCAGATTTACAACTAGTAGTTTTCATTTTGGGAAGATAGCACTGGTTTTCTTTGCACATTTGGTGGTTCCTACGGAGTGGGGGTGGGGCAGCAAGCCCAGTTTCTTCTTAAAACAGAAAGTTATAAACTCTTTTTTTCATTAGTCCTGGAGTCACAGCAAACCCACCACAAGCAAACCAGGACTTCACCTAACCGTAAGAGACTTGTATTATTATACAGTATATAAAATGGAGTGGGTTTTTATTTCTCTTTCTCTTTGCTTATTGTACAAACAGGCTCTATATGTGATGGGGAGAATTCTCTTGGAAAAATGGGGGGATAGAAATACAGAGGAACTTTCTATTCCCCTCAGTTGGTCTTATTGGCAATTATTGATTGTGCATCTTTGTCAACAAAGAATTATTTCTTTCCCTGTTGAACCTCACCAAGTCTGCCCGCTCTAGTGTATCGTTGTAGGTAACATTGGGATAAAGTTTGAGCAATGTTATGACAGAAGCAGGAAAATAGGGGGGGGGGGGGCTCTAGTACTCATACTTAAAATAATTAAGATGTAATTCCTGTAATATAAGAGGTGGTCAAAACAATGTAAACGTATCCGTCAGGTGCAGTTGGCTTGTGGCGTTTATGTGCCACGTATGCTGGGTTGACTTTAAAATATATATTCAGTTATTTACAGGCAGAGGCAACATTTGATTAAGAAGGTTATTCCATAGGAGCTGGGATAACTTCAGTGCAAAGGCTCTAAGTAAATAATTACAAGGCAAGAAGCTCCCACATGTAATAAATGTCAAGTCTAAAAAGGCAGAGATAACATATATAAGGTGAGATCAGCTGAAATGAGGTATACAGTTAAAGGCACCACGTGTAGAACCCACAAAATGCCTTAAAAATACGAGTTTCTCAAATACAAATCTGTTACCTCATTTAATATGATTCTAAAGTATGTTTCTATGGTGTTTATCTGTTTCTATGGTTCTCTGTAGTCCATCTGTTTCAATGGATTTATACATAAACATAAATCTCTCTTCTTCCTTTTTTGGTAGAAAAAAAGGGAATTACCAAGTGTGATTTGGTTACTTTTGAAATATATACATTCCATGCAAAACTTGTATATTTTGTATGTACAAATCCTTATGCTCACACAAACACATGTACACAACTTGCATCCTGTTACAGTATCCTATGCATGTTTACCTGGGAAAGTCCCACTTAGTACAACAGGACTTACTCCCTAGTAAGTGTGCATTGGACTGCAACCTAATTTGCCTCTTCAATGTATAAATGGCACACAAATGGGAGAAGCATATCTAGAATGCTAAAGATAGATATGATCACCAAATAGAAATAGAAGGTGTGGTGTGGATTGGGGGTGACTGGTTGGAATAGGAATTCTTATTAATCTGTCAATGAATAATAATAAGCTATTGCAGACAAGACTACAGGCTAATTCAGCACATGTACAGTAAGCATACACATTTGACCTAGGGCAACTTTGGATGCATATTAAAAGTCAACCAGACACAACCTACATTTATGAATAAGCAGTTTTCTACACCTAGGCAACAGACTTGGCTGCAGTTGTGTTAACAGTCTCAGCTGATCGCCCTGTCATTAACATCCAACAAAATCCATTCTCTCTCTCTCTCTCTCTCTCTCAACAAACAAACAAACAGACAAGCAAACAAACGGGTCTGGATTTGCATTCCAGATCTCTCAGCAAAATCAGAATCTGACAGTATCATACTGGAGCTGGAAGACTGTTGTGTGTGTGTGTGAGAGAGAGAGAGAGAGAGAGAGAACTCAAGGATTGCTCTGGTTGCCTTTGAACAATTAGCGAGGATAGAAAACACATGTGTTGAGTGTGCATTTTTGAAGCTTTTCTCTAAATCAGGTCATCAATTCGCTAATTACAGCTGAGAGAGAGAATTCTAATAAGACATTTCTTTTTTTTTTCTTTTTAACATCAATGTGGGGGTAAAGTCCAGGGTAAAAACAAAAAGGGAAAACAGCTCATGAGTGAGGGGATGTTATTGCAGCTTTCTGTGGGCTCTTTAACTCCAGGGGGCGGGGGAAGAGACCCAACTGCAATTCAACAACTACTCGAGGTCCTGTGCATATTTTCACTGCTGTGTAGCAGTTTTAATAAAACATCTGTTCTTGCTTCTGCTGATGAGTTTACATAATTGTTTGCAGACCAATTTAACCAGAAAGAGTCCTACACATTTCCCCATACATGTTTTTTTTCGAGCGAGGTGGAAAGGGGAGAAGGAAGAGTAATCTTCCTTTGATCAAATGCATTGTAGAAATCTTAAATAATGAATTAACAAAAAACCCAACCAACCGCTTCCAAATAAGTAAACTATCCATTACAGTTAAAAAAAAAAAAATACTTCGCTAGGCTCGTAACTAATTCATGCCTGATCTATGCGTTTGCATGCATATTTCCTAGCATCTTCTTCCCTATCCAACCAAATTTTAAGAGGAAGAAGATTTTATGTGAAGTTTCCTTTGCGCCAGCTGTTTTCTCTTCCCATAATTCGACCAGACATTTAGGTCTTCTCTACTGTTTAGATAAGTAATAAAAGACTTTACTTTCTTCTCTTCAAGTCACTGGGTACTTAGGTCTCTCTAAAAGAGTAATTTAGGGGGAAAAAAACCTTCCAGACCTTAAACCCTTTTCTATATATAATCTCACTTCATCCTAGAACTTTTAAGCGGTTGAGATTAGAAATACGATAGAAGTATATCAATCTAGAGGTGTCCTTCAGTGACTCAAACCTGTGTGACTACGTGAACACACACGTAGAAGAAGTTCTGCAACTTTTAATGTATCCTTCAGTTGTAGTAGTAGAGGGATTTTATTTAAATTTAATGTCCAGTCTAAACAAAAACAAACGCACAGATCTATTGGGGAGGAGTTTCAACACACAGGGAATTGTAGCTCTCATTCAAGAAGAGGAAGGAGAAGGAACGGGGTGGGGCGAAGATCTCCTTTCCATCATTTCAAGTGGATTATGCATAAAATCATTTCCTATGTTTTAAGCCTTAATTAATACAGCTGGTTTTTAGAGTAACCCGGATTGCAATGAGCAATCTATGTTTCTGGCGATCCGCCTATTTGTCTGTCTGCCTGTTTGATCTACCGGCCCTACCTCTCTACCTACATCTACCTAGAGGGACCCTCATTGTTAGATGTATTGTTATGTATATCTTTAAGTGCGGGGAGGGGTAACGTTCTGGTGCCCCCCCCCCAATGACAGTGTGTGTCTCTGTCTAGAGATTCCCCGCGTGTAATGTGGTAATAGCTGGGAAAGGGAAGAAACGAAAGCAAACCAAAGATTATGTTGAAAATTTCCATACTAGTAAATCTTTGCCCATGTGTATCAACCTTAAATGTGTGGAAGTTTGGGTGACAACTACTTCAGGCATGAACATTCACTAGGGAGGGAATCAAGCCAGAAGCTCCCTAACAAGCTGTACCCTCCCTTGCTCTCGTTTTATATTCCCTGATTTTTTTAAAGGAAACTTTATTATTATTTTGTAATACTGATACTCCAGGAGCACCTAATGTTGTACAAGAGTAATACTTCAGTCCTCTTTTTGTCAGTTGCAGTCTCGTTTATGGTTTTTATACTACCATTGATTACTTTGTTTTGTTGCACAGAGGAAAAAGATCATAAAATCCTTTGGCATCCGGGTTCTTGTGGTGGGGGGGAGGTTGGGGGATGTGCTCCCCCTCTTTCTCAACTAAAACCTTTTAGAGATACTTCACCCCAAAGAGAAATGTTATTGATTCATTGTGTGGAAACAGAATGAACATTTTCCAAGCTTTCCAGAAATTTCATCTGATTTCATTTCTTGGACCATCCTATACCCTTAAAATAACTAAACAAAAGCCTTCTTCTAACATGTACATGGAAATAAGGCCAAGGCTTCCTTGCCCTAATTGAATTTTTAAACAGCAAGCCAATGGAATGATGGAGGAACCTTGCTATATTTACAGATCAGCAGGTATATTTTACATTTAAGGAGCAATTTATGGCACGGGATTGGAAATTAAAATTAGATTGGCTGTCTTCTTTTCAATTAGTGTGTCGGTGCAAATCCACCAGAGGAGGAGGATATAATCCACTCTCTAATCTAACTAAATATTTCAAGGGGCAGTTTTCTAATCAGCGACAGATATTTGGAGTCATACATTTATTTTCTCTACCAACATAAACACAAGATGCTCCGTTCTAACAAACTCCATTCTAAATGGAAAGGCAAAGCTGGGGGGGGGGGGGTTGTTGTTGACACTACACAATGTAAACATCACCCTAACAGTTTCAAACTCTGAAAAATGACAAAGCAAATATTCCAAAGAGAAAACGTCCAGATATGCTCAATGAAAGGATTTGAGTGGACTCAACATTTATATATACACAAAAAAACAGAGCCTCCCAAAGTTTCCCAGATTCCAGAGTACAGGAATGTTAAAAAAAGGACACAGTATCTGTCCAGCTGTCACCTTCTTTCCCTTCCTTGCTCTCAAGATTGTCTTATAAAGAACACAAGCACTCGGTTCCACATTTATTGACCAACAGTAAAATTAGTGGAGGGAAAGAGAATTTATGGTTTAATATTTTATGCACACTTGAGATTTTATGGCTATAATTTCTGGGCTATTTGGTTGCTAGATATTAAGCAAGCATTTTCAAAAGAAAAAAAAACTCCTGACCTCCAAGACCATTTCCTTTAAAAAAAGAAAAAAAAAAGGAAAGGAAAGCTCTGTTTGGATTGTGAATCTTTTAAAAAGTCTTTCTTTCTTTCTTTCTTTCTTTCTTTCTTTCTTTCTTTCTTTCTTTCTTTCTTTCTTTCTTTCTTTCTTTCTTTCTTTCTTTCTTTCTAAAACTGTGCCCCTCCCTCCTCGTCCCTCTCCCACACTCCTCCCCCGAACCATACTTACTATTTTCCCCCTCTTCTTCTAAACCATCTTATATTTAGAATTTCGAGACTTACTTTCAATGCATACTTAGTTTCAACTGGGGAATCAACACAAGCAAAAGCAATTTTTCCGTGTCTTGACATCTAGCTTCCTATTGGCTCACAACGGGTCAGCTGACTTTGTCATTTTGTCTGTCCTGGAGTGGAGCCGTCCCTATAACAATCTAGTTCAGACTACAAACTGGAGACAGAAATAAATATTAAAGAAATCATACAGCCAGGTATAGGGGGGAAGATATGAATTCCTATTTCACAAACCCGTCGTTATCTTGCCACCTCACCAGTGGTCAAGAGGTACTGCCCAACGTGGCTCTCAATTCCACTGCCTATGACCCAGTCAGGCATTTTTCAACTTATGGAGCAGCGGTTGCTCAAAACAGGATCTATTCATCTCCTTTTTATTCACCGCAAGATAATGTTGTGTTTAGCTCCAGTCGGGGACCATATGATTACGGATCTAATGCCTTTTATCAAGAAAAAGACATGCTCTCTAGCTGCAGGCAAAATTCTATGGGACACAATACACAAACTTCCATTGCACAGGATTTTACAAGTGACCAAAACAGGAGCACATCCCAGGAACAGAAAACTAGCATTCAAATATACCCGTGGATGCAGCGCAATGAACTCCCACAGTGGTAAGTTTTACAGCTTGCAGAGATAAATTAAATAAACTGAACCATCTTTACGACCGTCTCCCTAGCAGAACAGGCTCAGCTACTTTTTATGGCCCCATAAAAACAATAATATAGCTTCCTCACAGTTGCCGCTACAGGCCTTTTATTTGTTAAGTTGTTGCAAGCAAATATGGCTTGTTATGCTCTTTCTAATTAAAAGACTTCGGGAGTGTAAAATATCTATAATAAAGTGCAATCAGCTCTGGGTTGTATTTTTTTTTTTCTTTGAGGGGGTGGTGGAGGAAATAAAGTATAGAATAGAACTGAGTTTTATTTTTGTCTTTTTAAAATCATAATAAAAAAAATGAAGTTTCCTTGACAGGTGAGAGAGGGCATTTTTATGAAGGGGAAAAATGCAACGTGTCTTATCCAATAACAGGTTTGGAGATGGGGATTTATGAAGTAGCTTGACTTCATAATGTATGGAAGGAATGTCTGTTCCTAGTAATTAAAGCAGCATTGGAGTAAGATCTAATTAGATTTTTTTAAGTTTGCAGAAATAATTAAAAAACAACACATTCTGAATCTTTTCAAATAAGATAGGAACATGCATTCAATTAGACAACACCCCCTTCCTTCCCTCTCTCCATGTGTGCTGCAGGATTTTAATGGGGAGAAAGGCTTAGGCACAGCATTAGACTGATGGGGGGGGGCGACAATGAAGGCAAACCATGGAGGTTAGGGTTGGAGAAGAGGTGGGTGCTGGTCTTCATTTTGCGTTGTGTTGTGTTGTGTTGTGTTGTGTTGTGTGTGTGTGTGTGTGTGTGTGTGTGTGTGTGTGTGTGTGTGTGTGTGTGTGTGTGTGTGTGTGTGTGTGTGTGTGAAATGAATTTCTTTTAAAATCTGTAGCTAATGATTTTTAGTTTGTTTGGTTTCCGAATCCGTAGGGGTCGGCTATGGAGCAGATCGGAGGAGGGGGCGTCAGATCTACTCCCGTTACCAGACCCTGGAGCTGGAGAAGGAGTTCCATTTCAATCGCTACTTGACACGACGAAGGAGGATTGAGATTGCCAACGCGCTTTGCCTAACTGAACGCCAGATCAAGATCTGGTTCCAAAACAGGAGGATGAAATGGAAAAAAGAAAGCAATTTGAGTTCCACCCTGTCTGGGGGAGGTGGCGCTGGAGCAGCTGCGGATAGCTTGGGTGCAAAGGAAGAGAAAAGAGAAGAGACAGAGGAAGAAAAACAAAGGAATGAACACTGAGAGCTGAGCTAGCTTTCCCCCTACCAATACATACAATGTCCCCCCATTTTATCTTCGTCCTCCTTTCCATTCTTTATTACCAACTGGCACAATGTATACATTTGGCTACATTTAAAAGGAGAGAGAGAGAGAGAGAGAGAGAGAGAGAGAGAGAGTGAGAGAGAGAGAGAGGGAGGAAGAGAGAGAGAGAGAGAGAGAGAGAGAGAGAGGAATGTGGACATGAAAGACCTCCCCTCCCCATCTTCCCATCTCCAGAACTGATATACCCAGTTTTGTTAATTAAGTCCAAAATCGTCTTTACTTTCCTCCAACAATGCCCCACACCCCCCACCTCACCTCCAGCCCCACCCACCAGTCCTCTCTCCTTCCATTTGAGCCTATTTATCTACCTTTGCATAAGGACTGTATTTAATGCAACGCCCTATTTCTTCTCTTTAGAAAAAAAATTGCTTGAAAAAGTCACAGCACCCTGTAGGGGCTGCCTTTGGCTGTGCTGGATCACCCCTTGTCAGAAATGAACTCTATGCAGTTTTGCTTCCAAAATAAAATAAGGAGGATGATAATATTGATGGTGATGATGATGAAGAAAGACCATTGAATTGCCTACCCTTGTGAAATTATTTTTCCCTCCATAATCCCCCTTTCTCACATCCCCAAGCGATGTCTACCTAAATATAAGCATTTTTCAGAGTAAAAACTAATTGTATTTAAACACTAACTGGGGTCATTATGCATACTACAAACTGTGACAGTTTCTGTGTGAATATTTTTAGCTGTATTTGTGGTCTCTGTATTTATATTTATGTTTAGCACTGTAATGTTCAAACAGTATAAAGTGAATGGAATTCTATAGCAAGTAGGAAAAAAAAATCTTGTGTTACGCCCTCTAACATGTATAAAGGTCACGTCCAGAGGACTATGGTGAATATTTAATAAAAACTGGATATTATTTTTAAAATTTACTAAATGGTTTCTGAAATTCAATGGGGAAGGTCTCAGATGGAAGTTTTTGCTCATGACCCCATGGTGTGTGTGTGTGTGTGTGTGTGTGTGTGTGTGTGTGTGTGTGTGTGTTGGCGCGCGCGCGCTCTCGTGTTTCTGCGAATGCCCCTTTTTCTACACACCGGTATCCTTGATCGCTTGTCAACACGCTCCTGTCTATGTTTACTCAGAAGTAAACAGAATGATGGATGTCAATAATTTACTTCTAGTTCAGTATGTTTAGGACAATTTTTAGAATGCTCATATCTTTTACACGCACATGCACACATCCACCCACACACCCAACACTAGCACACACACAAAGTGGAGTCTCCTTATTTGGCTACATCTCCATTCTCGCTGCTGTATCTCGTGATAATTGCACGAAGAAAGAACTTGCTTCTATATGTTCTGGCGTTCTAAACAAGTGTTCAAACAGAAGGTTTCATTGCAGTATCTCTGAGGTCAAATGCTATTCACACACACACACACACACACACACACACACACACACACACACACACACACAACAGAGAGAGAGAGAGAGAGAGAGAGAGAGAGAGAGAGGCGCACGGGGCTCTCACAATACTCCTTTCTAGATTTATTTCGGCATACGGAACAGGCTGTTAGGCGGAAATATTTTTGTGTAGACAATACATTGGGCGCATCATTGTTGCGTTGTGGCTTAGGCTCAAGAATTGTCCTCCTACATATAGGCATATTTGGACCAGATATAAGCATTGTGGGGGAAAAAAATCTTTGCATCTGGTTACATACATTTGTTTGGAAGACTTAGCGACCCTTTAATACTTTGTATTGAATCATCCGGATCTAACAGAACCACACAAAAGACCGGTAGTGTCTTACAACCCCACTATCTGCTGATATCATCCCGTTTGCCCATAGCCTTTCCAAGGGCTTGCGAATATATGTGTATTTCTTTAAGTAAAAAAAAAGTCTAAGTCATACCATACAGAGCTGATATAATTTAGATATATATTTCAAAATATGGACGTGTGTATATGTTCACACACGCATATGTGCCCGTATGTGTTCCTCAGTATTAAATGACAATTCCTACGCATTTTAACCAGGCATTTCTAAACGCTCTGAGCGAGCTAACAATTAAATCAATATATTATAATAAAATTACCGGTTTTAAAACTAGAAGACTATGTAAGTTATTACAGTATGAGCAAAATAAGACCATTACACACTTGATCTTACAACTCACACGGGTCCCCCTGTCTTAAAACCCAGGTAGGAAAGTGGAAAGAAAATACTAATGTTTCGAATTGTTTCACTAAACACCTGGGAAGACATTATTTCATTTCTCAAGTCATTCTGCAGAGCCAACCGCATGTTTGCAAGCAGTAAATTGCAATGTTGGCACATAATACTGTACCTTTACCTGTATGATGCAACTCTCCCCCGGCCCCCCCCCCCAGCTTTTTAAAGAAGCTTCTCACGTGCCCACGTAACATTCATACAACGAAAAACAAGGTGAATGTTTATTCATTCATCCAAGGCACAATGCTGATTTATGGGGAGGCCGACTTGATTCACAACCTCCACTGGATACACCACACGCGCGTTCACACACACACACACACACACACACACACACACACACACACACACAGAGAGAGGGGGGGGATTTAAACAGTGCAAGTTTCCATCTGCTGCAGAGGTCTGCATAAAAGCCTTTCGGAGGGGAACCAATCATACAAGCACCCATGTGAACGGAGAAGTCTCTCTCTCTCTCTCTCTCTCTCTCTCTCTCTCTCTCTCTCTCTCTCTCTCTGTGTGTGTGTGTGTGTGTGTGTGTGTGTGTGTGTGTGTGTGTGTGTGTGTGTGTGTGTGTGTGTGTGGTGTGTGTGTGTATAAGAGGCATGAGTGAAACACATACAGAGCCTGTTGAGTTTAGTGCCTGCGACATATTCCCTATATACGCGGACATATGGATACACTGAACAAGGCCAACCCAAAGAGAATTTGAAAACCAGCACTTTGTCATCCTTATGGAATTCATTTCAGTGAAGATGTAATGCCTATTTATTAATTAATATGTTTCTGTCTACACTAAATCAAGCCCACGCACTCATATGGGGCTGGTTTGCACGCATACAGACACATCCGTCCACGCACTCACATGTACAGCAGCACAACCTACTTCAACTCTGTAAAGCCTCGTAGAATATATCTCGACTATGCAAAAGGAAATATTAGTACGCGCGTTTGCATCTCAGGGCCATATTTCACATCATCCCAGATCAAAGGCAGAAATCTCTGTGAATCGCAGTGGACGGGAAATTAGCTCTTGTGTCTTCCATCCCTGCCTGCGAAGGCTCGGGGCGTTTGTGCGCCGCGTTTCACACCCATAAGCCTGAAGCAATGCATTCACGAAGGGGTAGTATTTTATGAAACGTCATACCCCAAACCCAGCACCAGGTGACGCTATAGTCTCATTGTCTCGGTGTTTTGAGTGTGGGCCCTTTTTTTTTTCCTCCCCTGGTTTCGTTATGCCAACATATCACATACGTTTCACGGGCTTCCATCAATAACCTCCTGGGGTCATCAAGCCAAATTTATGACTGGCCAACACCGTCACGTGATTCTATTTAAACATCCCATATTTGGGCAGCGCACATAGAATAAAGAAAAGAAGAATCTCCACCTATAAATTCTGCACTTTAGAGAACAAAAAACCCTGAACTTCAAAAGGGCCACAAATCAAGCCTAATCAAAGGGGTGTGAGGGAGAGAGAGAGAGAGAGAGAGGAGGGAGAGAGAGTGAGGGGAAAAAAAATATAATTCCTGACATGAGTTCCTACGTAGCCAATTCGTTCTATAAGCAAAATCAAAATGTTCCTGCCTATTCCATGCAAAGTTATGGGAATTATGGATCTGTGTCTGAGGTTCAGCCATCCAGGTATTGCTACAGTGGGCTGGATCTGAGCATTACATTCCCTTCATCTGGGGCTTCCAACTCTCTGAACGGTGTGGACATGTCTTCAGCCCCAGATCTAACCCCGACCGACCTTCCTGTACAGTCATGGGATCTTCAGGGCACACTTTAGGCAGAGACGACCAGACTTCTCTAAACCCAGGAATTTACAGTCAGAAAGCGGGTACCAGCACCACCACCATCACCACCACCACCACCACCACGCCGTTGGAAGATAGATCTAAGAGCAGTGGGGGAAATCAAGAGTGAACCGGTGCAAGCAGCCCAGCAAAGCGGGCAGCCAATGCAGCCACACCAGCAACAACAGCAGCAGCAGCAGCAGCAGCAGCAGCAGCCACCCACAAATATATCCGTGGATGACCAAACTGCACATGAGCCACGGTAAACTTTCGCTTCTCGATTTTGTTTCACAGGATTTGCCTCGGTTTTATAGGCCATACGGGGCAAATAATAAGGGGGGAAAAAAAACCTGGGGTCGTAAATTTTACGACCTAAGGGCATCAATTGCTCGTAAAACTGTCCACTAAAAGGCTTAGAGGCTATATACGCCCAAATTTATGACGGCATAATTGGATCATAGAAACAAAACGGGTATAAAGGCAATATTCCATTTTTTGGGGAGGGGTGGGGGAGAAGAAAGCTTTTGGGGGGAGAAATAACTTGGAAATGCACACATTCTTGAATAGGCAGGAGAGAGGCTTATGGTTTTCCGGTGTTGTCACATCACGCCATAAGCCATGGCTTTGCCTCTGTCTTAGCCCAGGAAATGGACAACTGGATATAATTTTCCTTCTTATATACACTTTCTCAGGGTTGAAGTGGAAATCACTTTCTTAGTGACTAACCTTAGCTTGAACTCCAAACTTTAATGTGTTGGAAATTTCATCCCTCTATCTACCATTAGACGTAGACTTGTATGTTGGGTGGAACTAAGAAATCTTTCTCTTTCTCTCTCTTGTACATTTTGTCCCCACTCCCCTTTACAAATATATATTATTATTATTATTATTATTATTATTATTATTATTATTATTATTATTATTATTATTATTTTGCTTTTGATCCGGTGTCTTTTATTTTCCAGAAGCAGATGGCAAACGTTCCAGAACAGCTACACTCGCTACCACACTCTGGAACTAGAAAAAGAATTTCATTTTAACAGATATCTCACTCGCCGGAGGCGCATAGAGATTGCCAACAACCTGTGTTTGAATGAGAGGCAAATCAAAATATGGTTTCAGAACCGGAGGATGAAATGGAAAAAAGATTCCAAATTGAAAAGCAAAGAGTCTCTCTAGGTAGAAGGTTGGGTTAGGGGGCGGGATGGGGGGGGGTGGTCGTCAGTTCATATGACAAGAATTGCTGTTGTAACCTACCTTGAGGAAACTTTTCTGGTGGGGGGGAGGACGGGGGTGTTGCAGACTGAACTGAACTACATACTCTTGCAAATCTATCAGACAAAGGCGATATCTTATTAGTATGCAAACAGATCCTGGTCTTTAGCTTCAACTAGAATTCCATGTCAAGCTCTCAGTCTGGAGTGTTCATGACAGCCCTGCTCTCTAAACCTGTGACCCTTTAAACGGGGAGAAAACATGACCAAATCAAAACGAAATCCTAGAGTTAATGAGTGACATTTGGCCAGCTCTGAAAATAAGAAGGAACGCAAGAGTCATAAGCTGAAGAAATCACACTGATGGCCAAGTTATGCATAGGAGTGTGTATGGGGGGGGGGGGGGAATCATAATTACTTTTTGAAAGTCTTAACGCCCCGATTCTAAACGCAGGGTTTGGAAGTAAGTTCCACTGAAACTCGCGGGACTTGAGGTCCAATGGGGCTGAATCCTGCGCACTCTCCTTTGCCAGGAAGTCCCATTGAACTCAAGAGGGACTTACTTCCGAGGGCATGCGGAGGGGATCGGGCTGCATGATCTGGGTGTGAGAGAATGTTTACTTTTGGCGTGGGTTGGAAGTTTCCACATGAGGTGGTTTCCTAGATGCACTTAACCTGGGGGGTTATATGGTCGCTATGAGATGTGTCCTTCTCGGCTGGCGGAGTTTCATTTTATTATTCAACCCCCTTCAATTGACTTATTTTTGTATTATTTGCATATGAAAGAAAGTGAATGGACTATGAGCAAATCTGCTTTAGCATTTCTCCTGGGAGATATTTGTGCAAAATATTAAAGCACTGCTGGGAAGAGGGTGGGGGTGGGGGGCGAGGAAGAGTGTGGATTCTCTTGACTTAAATATTCCTGTGTATTTATTTGTTGCGTAATTAAGTAATTAATGTAGCTTTGCAAAAAACAAAATGCTGAAGTCATACAAATGTACCCTTTTTGTTTACATGTAGTTCATTTTAGTCACTCTCCCCTTCTCTGTCCCGGATGTTGTATTCCATATATTTATTGGTTGTAATTTCATATGTGAAAGATCATGGAACATATATATTTTGTCATATTGAATAAACGCTAAATAATACTTCGACAACTAAAGCCAAGTTTGGCGTGTGGAAAAAAAAAAACAAAGGGGAAAAAGCCTTTTCTTGAGTATTATCCAATTGCCAACTCTAATTCTCTTTACCTGTCGATTGTTTTTTTTTGGGGGGGGACACACACCCCCAGGTTCGGGGAAGGAGATCCTGTTGATCTACACATCTCCCCAGTCCGACCAAAGCACTTGGGGCAAGATCCACCCAAAGTTAAACTTAATGCTTAAGTTTGGATGGATGTAAATCTGAAGTTCCATGCAAATCGGCGGGATGTGCACCTGAGTCCTAAACAGGAGTTAGAAATCAGTGTTATTGATTGTAAGATAAGAATTCTAAGCAAGGATTGCAATGGGTTTTAAACCTAGTATTTCTCTTCAACTGGGTTAAGAGTTATGTGTCTTGCCTGTGCTGGGTCCTCGGTAAAAGGCCTTTCGGTAATATACTGTATATATTCAAGTGCAGGTCCCTTCGCAAGCTATCTTAGCTGGGCCTTTCCTGAAATGTTGACCAGTTCTTGAGTCCTCCTAATATTTACACAACCTAACTTTGAATTCTTCAGAGCTCTTCCAAAGTTCTTCAGCTGTTTGTTTCCTTCTCCTTCCTGACAATTTATCGATTTTTCCCACTGCTTACAAGATCTTATTAGTTAAGATACACGCAAGAGATCACCTTTCTGAAGGATCTGGAGTGCTTCCTTTAAATCCCACTGAACAGAATCATTGGGGTGGTCTTTTCCCTTAACTTTTTTCGATTGTGATTCTACATGAAAGTTGTATATGAACTAGGCAATCTAACTAGGCAATCTGTAAATGCAATTGTACTTTCAGAGAGAGAGAGAGAGAGAGAGAGAGAGAGAGAGAGAGAGAGAGAGAGAGAGAGAGAGAGAGAGAGAGAGAGCAATTATGTTTGGAGAGGCATCTCCAGTGCGGTGGGCCACACTTTTTGGGCAGGTTGATCTTTGAAGAAATGTCTATGTTTTGCGTGCAAGTACTGTAATCTAAGAAAGATAAAGGGCAACCACACTTTTGGAATCCGGATATCCTTAATACATGCCCGCCCGTTTGTGTGTGTGTGTGTGTGTGTGTGTGTGTGTTGTTGTTGTTGTTGTTGTTGTTGTTGCTGCTGCTGCTGCTGCTGCTGCTGCTGCTGCTGCTGCTGCTACAGCTTACAGTATATGGCAGTATTAATGTATCGAGTTTGTCTTGAATAAGGGCTCCTGACTCTTATACGTATGCAAGCATATGAAGATTTGGGAGGGGGGGAGCAATTACACATACTTTACTTGACACATACATGTACTGTCTCAGACAGTCCGTCTGTACAAACCAATTTATTCTCTCTCTCTCTCTCTCTCTCTCTCTCTCTCTCTCTCTCTCTCTCACACACACACACACACACACACACACACACACACACACACACACACACACACACACACACACCCTGGAGGTCATGCCTGAGTGTCTTTGGAGCTATTTACAGTATAAACAAACAATTGGGGAAAGGGGAAAAAAAGCCCAATGGCTCAATAAACTTTAATAGTATTTCCTTTACACATTTCAAACAATGGAGCAATTTCCTGAAACTAGAAACAAAAGTTTCTTTTAATTATCCTGGAAGCTTTAAAGGGTACAACTGGCTTAGCCTCCTAAGACTTCCAGCTTTGACCGACATCCTCCCCCCCCCCCCACCTAAACAGGCTGTTCTGTTCCTGTCTTTATTGATATTTTATTATTGTAATTATTATTGAGAGTACTCTTTGACAAGATCAAATAATACTGTCACTAAGGCGATGACAATTTATTTTACTGCTGTTTTACGGTCCATTTGAAAATCTCCTTTCCCACCCCCTTTCTGGCGAAACTTGTCATTTCATTTTCTTTTACGCAAATGTCAGTCACATCGTGGAAACGAGATCAAAGTGGGGAGTTTTCTCCGCGCCTGTCTATTTGATCCAGAAGTGCTTTTATTATTGGCCTTGATTTCATATGGTGCCTTTGTAAATAATGTAAAATTTACATATGAGAACAAAAAAACCTGTAGGGAAGATGATATAGCAATTTCACAAAAATATTTCTTGTAGAACTTTGAAAATAATAAGGCATACTGTCTAACTCTATTGAGTATTTACTGAGGCACCGAAAGCAACCTGGCATATCTGTGTAACTGTTCTCTTAAAGCTAAAGGCTGGGGTGGGGGACTTACATCTGTTTCATTCTTGTTCTGTCTTAAGCTTTTCTCTCTCTCAGCTTCCCACCCTTCCTTAAACCGTAGCGTTTCCTTTCCCCTTAATCGGAAATCTGCCAAGGAATAATTGGGTCTGACAAGTTAGGGTTAACAAAATCAGATGCACTTTTGTTTTATCTTAAGGAGGAGAGAGAGAGAGAGAGAGAGAGAGAGAGAGAGAGAGAGAGAGAGAGAGAAGCCTTTAAGCAGCCCAAACTTTTCCATTACCATAACGCGGACCAGCCGGGGTATACAGCCTTATGATTAATTATTCGTTTATCCAACGAACAACGTGGGTCTATTTGGGCCTCTTCCCTGTCTTTTTAAAAAGTAATTTTTCAGGACTGATTAATATTTGGTTGTTGGGCTTGTCGTTGACTTTTGCTATTCACTACCTCCCCCCTCCCCTTTTGCCTGCTTTTCAGTCCCTTCCTAAAGAACTCTCGCAAAGCCAAGAAGGAAATGAAACATCGCTTACCTTTCACTGTCATCCGTGTCAACACAGTGGGGACTTTTAAAAGGCCTCCAAACAAGAAAAGAAGGGAGAGGGAAGTAGGGGGAAAAAAGACAGACCCCGTGTTCCAATGTTTGTGTGTGTGCTTTAAAAGAGAGAGTTGGGGGGAAAAAAATATAATCCAGGACTTTTTGAGCCAGGGCTTATACTTTCCCTGAGAACATTAGCAGAAATACCCATAGCTTCTAAGTGAATTTAGTAGTTTAAAACTTTTGAAGGTTATTTATGTGGATAGCCCAAAGCAAACGCCCTGAATGGCTCTCGGTGAGCACGTGATGTCATTAAACTAAGTTTTATGGTTTGGGGGAGCTGACATACCCACAATATATTTACATCATATATAATCTTAACTGTCCACCATCGCAGCTGCTAGAGCTGTTTAATGCTGGGACAGTGGGACAAGGCAGTTAGTGCGGATTACGACGTCTCAGACTGCTGTTAGTGAAGGTACATCTTCCCAAATGGATCCCTGGCGAGATCAGTGAGTTAATTTCGTTTTCCCCCTTCTCCCCACCCCCATCCTCTCCGCGTCCAACACGGTCTCCAGTTTTGTCGTGGGGGGAGGAATTCCGTGGCACCTTGACTATAGAGAGAGTAAAAGTGTTGCGTATAAGACTTGTTTCGCGAGGGGGGGGCGGGGAGAGAGACGCTCTCTAACTGGGACCTCGAGCTGCGATTATCAGGAAACAAGATCAGAGCTCCTCTGTCCCCATTCCTTACTTCCTCGGGGCTTGTAGAAAATTTGATAAGGACTCAAAGCTGGTTCGACAGAAATTGCTTCACTCCTTCTCTCTCCCACCCCTTTCTACACCTCTCTGTAGACATTTAAGACGTGATTGGGGGCTGAGCGGGGCGCAGGAGGTGGTCCCTCTAAACTCGTGTCAGAAAGTTTCAGCTCAGCTTGTAGTTGCTATTCTTGCTGGTGATGATTATGATGGTGATGATGAGGGTTACTTTTAAATGCCCATAAGTACGTGCGTTGCTTTAAAAGAGAAAGGGGTGGGGTGGGAAAGTAAAGTACACATGCACATTGGAAGTGGGCTGGGAAGTGTTTACACTTCTGTGTTCCTGGTGGTGGTGGCAGGTGGGGTACCCAGGAGAACGCTTGGAGAAGGCTGGAGCTAGGCCGAAAAGTCTGGCCAGATCTGTGTCCTAGGAAAGAATGAATGGAGAGATACAGGAAGAGGAAGTTGGAAGTACAGAGTGAGAGAGATGAAATGATACGTCTCTGAATCACTTTTCAGAAGTCTGCTTCTGTCTTCTCTTCTTTCGTGGTAGCCTCTCTAAGTCCAAAACAAAAATATGGGAATGGTTTATTAATTTAACTGGATCTACGACTAGATGTACTAGCAGTTAGATCCTCTACTGATCTATTGCCCGCCAGTCCAAAAGGTGCCATATACTTCGGGGCTTCTCCCCCCACCCCCACCCCGCCGCCAACCAGGATACCTCCCCATAGTTTTGCACCTTACGAAGGCAGACAGGTCCAGAATATCTTGCTGGAACTCACTCCTAGATTGGCTGGGAAGTTGCTGATTTGCCTTGAGAGTTGCTGAAGTGACAGTCCGTTGAAATCTGCCTAGGTAGGCCTGAAAAGGGGGGGAGAGAGAGAGAGAGAGAGAGAGAGAGAGAGAGAGAGAGAGAGAGAGAGAGAGAGAGAGAGAGGAGAGAGAGAGAGAGAGAGAGATTTCAGGAACAGCAAGTGTACAGGTATATCGCTCCTGCCCACGCTTATTTGGAAGTTTAGTCCCGGGCAGTGTATTGTGATGCATCTCCCAAATAACTGTGTTTAGGATTCAGGTGTAAAATGGACATATTCATTTCATCTGCAGTCAGTGAGCATAGAAACCATCGCAGGGATATAATCCAACAAATCCTTCCCCTCTACCCCTCCCCCCCCACCCACACACACACACTGAAATAGCACTGGAGGTAAAATGATAAGATGGAGCTGTGCTTGCGTCGTCTTGTGTCACTCGTCTTTCTAGACAACCTCTTTGGTTCGCTGCCACGTTGCGTTGCGTCCCCAGTGGGCGCTGTGATTCCAGCAACTCCAGAGCAGCCAGGAGGCACCGTGCATTGGGTAGCGGTGGCTTTGTCTTGCTTTGTTTCCGAAAGATTGACGTTGTCGTGTGTGCACCAGCGAAAGTTGAGTCGGGGATCGGAGAAAAGGATTTGAGGGAGGTGGGACTGGGAGGAAGGCTGGAGAGTGGAGGGCAATAGCACAGCGTTTTGCAAGATTCCTTGAAAGCTGAGGCCATAGGGGCTTGAAAACTCGCTGCCAAAAAGGACCTCTTCGTCTTCCACCGAAGTAATAATGTTTGACATCCAGAAGCCCTCAGGAGAAATATTGAAAGGTGCTTCCTCCTTCTTCGTCTTCCACCAACGCGTTCCTTCCAGTCAATTGGGGAAAGTCCTCCTAAATCCAGGGAAATGAACACAAGGGAATGACAAAAGAAACTCACTCTCTTTTTTTATTTCCCTTTATAAACCACCGAGGGTGTCCCTCCCCACCTCCCTCATTGGGAAATTAGCCATTTGGAGAATATCGCCCTCCCCTTCCCATCCTCCATTTTTCTCCAGGAAAGTGTGACGATCAAATCTCACTTCAGGAGAAGCCCAATAGGCTGTAGCTGAAGTTTTCCATGGCAGGAGGACAGTTGTATTTTCTATAGGACTATACACCCCACAGCCAGGGAAATTGGAGGGAAGGGGCACTTTATGGAGAAGGTTCTGCTTTCCAGAGGTATCATTCACAGGTCCTTTTTAATGACCTCTTTTCTGTTTGCTCTTTCTTTGGTGGTAAGGTTTCTGTATTGGTTACTTGCCCGTTCTTGATGATTCTTCTAAGCACCAGAGTTTCACCAAAAAGCCCCTGGAAGATTTCCCCTCCCCCTTGGATTTCTAGTGTGTGCTTGCAATCCGGATAAACTGGCTGGTAGACATCAAGAAAGGAAGGTTACTATCATTGTAGATATAAGCATGCGCAATAGACTATTCCAAACATCCCTGCCTTTAGTTCCCAAAGCCTTCCTAGTCCCATCAACTACAGTTATATTATATTATACATTTTTCCAGGGTTCACCGATGTAGGTTTTGGGATACATTCCCAGATCTTGACTATATACTTAGGCCACTTGAAAAGACAAACAGAAGGGGATCCATCATTACTTGAAGTCACTTCTGTTTCAGGGGGATCATGGTTTAGGGTTGCAAGCTTACAGAAAGTACATCTTATTTATTTAAACTGGGTTTCCGTTCAAATGAGAAGTGATTCAAAGTAAACATGTTCATTGGGTTGTAAGCCTGTGTCAAATCAATGCGGGGTTGTGATTTTGGCTAATGATCAATGTTGGAAACAGCCACGGACCTGAGGAAGGGTTCACACGGTCAGGTGATCAAGTGCACCCTTCCCTAAGGCCTCTTTTCAACTCTACGACTTTCTTTCTCCTTCTCCCACCCCAACGTTTTCCTAACAGAAAATCACATGTAAATTCTTTCTCTCCCCTTCCCCCTCTGACACATACCAAAGGAAGAGCCTCTCTGAAGACTTCTACCTGAAGACTTTCTAGCTTACTCACATTGCACACACATCTCTCCTGGGGCTAAATTCTGTTCTTGTTTCTACCGGGATTTGTTTTGCATTCTCTCTGAGAGCAGAAATAGGACCCACACATGCTTTTTTCAGTGCTGTGGAGGAGCCATGCTTTCATAACAACTGAAAGACTCAAGTACTGTGGCATAGACTTGCTTAGGGATCCATGGTGCCCAGCAAGTAGCCAGGGATACTGGCAGCAGGTGACTTAAGAATAAAGGTCATCCTTACATTTTATTTTTATGCCCCTTGGAGACAAGGTGGACAAGGTCCCCCCCCCCCTCATTATATCATCACAACAATCCAGGGAGGTAGGATAAGTTGAGAGATTGTTTCTGGCCTAAGATCTCTCAGTCAACTTCATGACGGAGGGTGGCTTTGAACTTGGGTTGGGTCTCAGTCCAAAATTCTGCCACCACATACTGGCTCTATGATCAGAAATGTCTTTGTCTTTAAGGTGGTGCAAGATGCGTTGTTGATTTTACTGCAATTAACACTGCTAAGCTGATGAACAATGCTTTCATACCTCATCATAACAAATTTCAGTTTGTGTGTGTACATTGTTTGCAGCATATGTCTCTTCGTGTGTGAGAGTGAGATGTACATGTGTTTCCACTTTAGAGGACTGTACACCCTTGTGTGTTGATGTATACGTGTGGGAATAACTTTACAACAAAGTAGTTTTACTGAAACTTTCAGTAGGCAAGAACTTTGCCTATGTAAAGGCTACAGGGATCGACAATTATTGATGCAGTTTGTATTGGGGGGCATCATAGCATTAAATTGGGCTAAATGCTAGGACTACAACTTCTCTGGCTTATTATGAATTGGATACGCTGCATACCTGCATCGATGACAGGACGCATGCAGGCCTACTCAGCATGTTGCACATGGAATCACTCAAGGCAACCATATTACATACACACCAAACCTACAAAGAGGCCCATTGTTGTGACTCGTTTTCATTTCACCACAAATGTCTTGTGAACTGAAGCAAGTCAAGTCTGTAGATAAAAATTTACACAGAAATTCAGATGCCTTGCAACCACCTAAGGGGGGGGGAGGAGGAATAAAATTTCTACAGAAAGGCAAAAGCACCTGATAGTTTCTGTCACTCCTGCCCATTTTAGCTAAGCTCATCATTCTGACCATGCTAAATGTCTTTTGGAAGTCAAGCCTGCTCTCTTTGGAGGGGTGGTGGGAGGACCGATGTACCCATTTGCCCTTTTCATAATAGAGCAGCAATTGAAGTTTCTTTGGGGAAAGTCCAGTCCAGAACTCGCTCCTGCCAAAGACCGCCTGAAAACCACCAGGTTGAACACAACCTGAATGAGCCAATATGATGAGCCCTAAAGGCAACATGGCGGAAAGTAGGAGGAGCTAATACTGTTGTAGAACACTCTGTCTCAAAATATTGTTCCTTGGGAAGGAGCCAGTTGGGAACTGGGCCTTTGGGATGGGAGGTTGTAGCGGGTCTTGAAAGAAACAACGGAAGGTACGGGCTCGTGCGCGTGTGCAAGAGACGGGAGCAGGAAGTGCTTTGTATCTTTCAACTCTGTGGCCCAAGGAACTTGGACATTAATAATAATATTCGCTCCAAATGTACACAGCTGAATCATTGGAAAGCTGCGCCCGGTCATTATGTCCTGACTCAGAGAAGATCCGAGTGCCCCAAGGCGCAGAAGTAGGCGACAGCTGAGCTCCTTTACCGTTAGTTTAGCGGGCGCGTTTCCTATTTGCGAGAGTAGTGTGAGCGCCGTGGAACGTCCTTGTCTCCCTTTAGCTCAAGGCTGAATACAAAGATGATGACTGCTGGTGCCTTGCGGATTTATGTCCTATGCGCAGAGAAAGGGGGGTCCCTGTTTGGGTGTCCCTAAGCTTGGGACTTGAATCCTAAACTCGGGATTTCTCCCAAGGGGCTGTATGGATGGATGCATCATGCATGCATGCGAGGAGGAGAAATGCATGCTATTGCCCAAACCTGTCAGGCTGTAAAGCGAGTTTCCTACAGAGCTGGACAGGAAAGAAAAATCAGAGTCGCAACTCGCAAGAGGTCAGCCTAAGGTTTCATTTAGAAGCAGTTTCCTTTCTTCGGGGCTTTCAAATGTGGCTTCTTTTGGCAAAAACTACTGGTACTGGGAGACGTTCTGGTTCAAATACATAAACAGATGCAATCAATTTGGAGTCCCATTCACACACATAGTTCTTCACCCAGCGCCTCCTTGACGTGTGGGATTGACGAACACAAGATGTGGTGATGCTGGCTACTCACTTAGGTGGCTTCTTAAAAAGGATTGGAAAAGGTTGGAAATGGAACTTCCGTGGACACTGGCAGTATACCTCAATGCCAGGTGCCTGGAGACAAATAGAAGAAATCTTGGCCTGATACACTTAAAACCATTCCTTTGTTATTATTAATTTCAGATAGATAGATAGATAGATAGATAGATAGATAGATAGATAGATAGATAGATAGATAGATAGATAGATAGATAGATAGATAGATAGATAGATAGATAGATAGATAGATGTGTTCATTTATTTATATCCATCTATACTTCCAGATTGGATTCCAAATCATGTTATGGATTTCTACTGTAATACTCACAGATCCCATTCTCTCTCTCTCTCTCTCTCTCTCTCTCTCTCTCTCTCTCTCTCTCTCTCTCTCTCTCACACACACACACACACACACACACACACACACACACACACACACACACACACCACACTTTTAACAGACCAGCCCAGGGAAACATTCCCAGAGTGTTTCATCTGTGCAATGGGGAGATTACTCTGAGGAGTTATGATCACAGCAAGCTCACAGCAAGCCCCCACCCTCATCAATTCTCTTGGCTTTTTCCCTGTTTTTGTTTTCTTTCCCTATAATGGATTTTGGGGGGTGGTTGATACCTTTTTTTACTGACCTTTCTATTACTGAAAGACGGAAAGGTAGCTAGAAGATTTGTGCCCCTCTGTGAAATCAAACAGATTTCCAGAATGACAGGGAGCACGCCCAGAAGAATGGGATCACGTGATCCTCACCCGCCACTGAAGAAGAGGAAATGACACACTGGTGATGATAAACCCTGTTTTCCCTGAAAATAAGACCTCCCCCGAAAGTAAGAACCTACCGTCATTTTTGCTGATTTTTTTTGCTGGCACTCATAAATATAAGACCTCCCTGAAAATAAGACCTAGCTAGGATCATCAGCCAGACGAACGCGGCACCCCCGGCACCCCCCTGGCACTTTGAACGATTTAAGCTTCATTCTTCACCAGAGGGTGCAAGGCTCTGCAAGGCCTGCACTTGAGTCCTCCCACCATGGAGAGGACGTGCTAGAGAGACTCTGCAAGGTTGCAGCCTCCTTGCAGGAGTCCTCTATGGTGGAGGACTCAAGTGCAGGCCTTACAGGCCTTGTACCCTCCAGAAAGAATAAAGTTTTAATCAGTCAAAGTAAGTGCCGGGGGGGGGGGGTAGGTTGGGAAAATAAGACCTCCCTGAAAATAAGACCTACTGCATTTTTTTGAGCCAAAATAAATATAAGGACACTCTTATTTTTGGTAAGGGTATGTACCAAAAATGGTAAAGTGTATGTACCAAGCCAAAACAGAAGAGAACATGCTCTGATTGTCAGAGGCAACACATCTGCCACATTCTTGCCCCGCCCCCACTACCTCAGGTAATTCAGTCAAACTTCATTAGATGGAGCTTGATACTTTATTTTGACTTTAAAATTGGATCCATTGTGGGAATCTCTTTTCTTTTTCAATAACCAACCATAAATGTAGCCTATGTTCTGCCACAGGTAGAGACGATAGATCACAGTGCTTAACGATTCATCTTGAGCGCTCTCATTTGGAAATATTTGTAATTCATGGGACATTTCTCCTTAAAATCTTTTGGAATGATTTGGAATAGAGATTGAATGCCATAAATAACGAGCTCAGTAAAAAAAACCTTTCAGTTCTGTGATGTATGAAAAAAAATAGCAAGTTAAAAATAAACGTTGGAGTGATGATGGGGGGCAGTTCAAATAATAGCAGCTTGGTACATGGTTAGAAAAGTAGGTGCATTTTTTAATGGAAAGGGAAACAATTATCTATCTACCTGTCTGGGAATGCAAATATCCCTGCCTATCCTGGGGGTACAAGCCAGGTAACAGTCCCAGGCAGGAAAGATAGCGGGCAAAGAGAGGCCTGGTCGATGTCTTCTGGCGAATACCAGATTGGCAAAGAACACAATTCCCATAGCAATGTTTGAACAGTTGGACAAAGTTTGTTGGCGGGGACGGGGTGAATGTAGAATAGAAATGCCTTCCTTATTTGAGGACTGTATTATAAAAAATATTGGTAGAACGTGCTTTTTGGAACCCTTTCAAGCTGCCATTTTGGATTGCGCTTTGTAGCCAGGAGCAGAAGAGGGGGGGGTGTCGATCAGGTGGAGGATGGCCCCATGGGAGGAGGTTCAGAAGTCTGAAACGTCACATGACAACCCTCATGCACTCCCCCTTCCCATACCCATGTCTTGTAGACAGGAAGATTTTAAAAAAATATCCAAGATTGATTGAGAGGGGAGCAAAACTCTTGTGGACGCAGAGTTACTGTCTACACCAGTGGGATCCAACTTTCGTGCAAGTAGTTAACTGTGCGGGTAAAAGTCATTTTGTATCTAAAAGGGGGGATGCAAAATGCTGCCACCTTACCCATCCCAAATAATAGCAGGAGAAAAGTCTCGATGACTCTCTATTTCTTAAGTTTTATTTCTC
>JANXHW010000002.1:127463190-127728081 GCA_026170595.1 Plestiodon gilberti rubricaudatus | reverse complement strand
ATCACTTTAAGAACCTTGTGCTCTATGATTTTAAAAGGGCCAGAGGTCAAAGATGGGAATGAATAGAAATGAACAAGAAAGTAGGGCAATGGGGGGGGGGGGGGAAGATCCGTTTGAAAAAGTAACCAGGAGTTATATGGCACCATTGAGTTATATGGCTGCATTCTACTACCACATCCCATATACATTTACTCTGATGTAGACCTCACTGAGTTCCAAGAGACTTACTCCCAAGTAACCATGCATGCATCTATACCTATTTGCTTAGAAGTTAGTCCCACTGCATACAATTGCAGCCTCGTTTAGAAAAGGGGTTGCTTGCAAGCAAGGGGACTTAACTGTCAAGGAATTGTACGATGGAACATAAGAACATAAGAAGAGCCCTGCTGGATCAGGCCAAAAGCCCATCTAGTCCAGCTTCCTGTATCACACAGTGGCCCCACCAGATACAATTGCCTGGGCATATCGTGGGTATCTAGAAAAATAATTTGAAGAGCAGTCATGGAGTTGGAGGTTTATGACTAGTAAATGTTACAATGTTACAAATCAGAAAGCTTGGGAATCATCAACAGCTGATTGTTCCAGCTGATTGTTCCAGGACTCTGGCATACTCTTCTGGTGCAGAAGTTTACTTGGAGTGTTGTGTTGAGCAGTCCTTAGGAGGTTTACTTGGAGTGTTGTGTTGAGCAGTCCTTAGGAGGACCACCTGTAGACTTCCTTCCTTCCTTGCATGGGAATAATATTAAGTATATTCATGTTGGGCACAGTCCACAAAGCCCTCCCTCCGTAAGTCCCACTGAATTTAACAGGAGATATGTTGGCCACATGCTTAACTGAGACCATGTATGGAGACAGTATGTACAAAGTGTTTTTGGATATTCTCGGAAAGGCTGCATAAATGCCACTCACTGCCAGCAGCAATCCAAGGGTTACTCATAACAGTAAAATCACAGGTATCACTTTTCCTGGAAAGAGGGAACAGCGGTCACTGCAAACACAAGCTCACAAAGCCAGAAAGCCAGAGAGAGAGAGAGAGAGAGAGAGAGAGAGAGAGAGAGAGAGAGAGAGAGAGAGAGAGAGAGAGAGAGAGAGATATGGTGTTTTGCAGCCCCATAAAACTCTTACAATCAGCCCAGAATAGCAGCAGTAGTGTCATCTCTCCTAGTGAAAGCAATGGGACAATCACTTAAACCTGCCTCCTCTCTCTCTCTCTCTCTCTCTCTCTCTCTCTCTCTCTCTCTCTCTCTCTCTCTCTCTCTCTCTCTCTCTCACACACACACACACACACACACACACACACACACACTTTAGCCAGTATTATTTCTGTTAAGTGTGCATACCAGTTTAGACTACCAATGACAAAAATTCTCCTCCTATGAAAAATGAGTTGAATGGGCAGAGTTACAGTGTATAGCTAATGTTAACAGAATATTGTAAAGCTAGACTGAAAGACCACAGCTTGCTCTATTGAATGTCTGAGCTATGAAAATAATATATTTGCACTACTAGTAGTAATAATAATTATAATTATAATGATATAATAATAAAGCAGCTTCATTCATGTATCTCTCCCTGAGTTGAACTATCCTTCTCATCCCCATCTTCTCAGAAATCAATCAATCATTTAATAAGCCAGAAAACTGCTAGCAGGTCCCCTTAAAGGAAGAGAAGTCTATCCCATTGCTTTAGATTTGGAGAATGCAAATTAAAAAAATAATAACAACAACCCCAATAAGGCCAGCAAGATGGGCTTAGCCAAGTACTTAGTGGAGGCTCTGAAAAAGAAAGTCTTCCATGCCTCAGTTCCCAAAGCGATGAAAGCAAGGGTCCATCTTGCTACAGAAGGAATCCTTCAGAAATATGCAAAGCACGCCCTACCTGCAAACAGCTTCACTTGCTAAAGGACTTTTCAGAAAGTCATGACAGCTGCTCTCCTTTCTCCCCTCCACCACAATCCTTAAAAAAAAAAGATACAATAAAATCTGGAGGGTATAACTTTCTTGTAGGGGGCTAGGACTCATTTCCTCCCTCCTTCTCCCACCACCACAAAGGCCAAATTCTCCAGTCGTTTATATGTACCCTGTAGAATCTAATTTGTGTGAGCACCTTAATCACAAATTCGTCTCTAGGGGAGTATATGGACGATGCCAAAGCCTTGTTAATGTTCTGCTTTCTTTGATTTCTCCGTAATTGCAGATGTTGTAATTAAAATTCGGAATGGTGTGTGTGTGTGGGGGGGTGCATTTCATTTTTTTTAAAATGTATTTTAAGTGATCCAATGAAGTGAACGGGTTTAAGCTGGATCTTGAGTAAGTAGTGAGTAAGTAGGTAACATGACAAGAAAGGCAGAAGGTGCTGATAATAATGAAATCACAAGTATTACATTTTTCTTGGAGGGAGAAACACAACCATCACAAACACAAGCTCACACAAGCCTTTGCCAGAGAGAGAGAGAGAGAGAGAGAGAGAGAGAGAGAGAGAGAGAGAGAGAGAGCGAGCTAACCATTTCAAGTGACTGATTTATGGCGTTTTTACAGCCCCATAAAAACTGTTACAACCAGCCCTGAGCCTCCGACACCGCTGGCACATTTAGTCTAATAAATAAACATAAACAGTTAACTTTATGTGTCACTTTTATTGTTATCAAGTATAATATTGCAATGCCCTGCAAGCTATGATTTTCAACTATAATTGTTATCAAGCAGTACAAGGGATTAATCCGACTCCCTGTGCCCCATCTTCTTAATGTAAGCTATAGATAAAGCCCTTAACTGCAATAACTGCACTCTCTAAATGTTTGCGTCACATCGCAGCTTCTTTAACCTACCCAGGGGTCTGTTTATACTGGCATCCAGGAGAGAGGCTTAAAAAAAAATACACAACCCCTGCCCTGGTACCTCTTCTGTCCACCACCCCAATCTCTACAAGGTTGTCAAATACTCTGAATTGACAACGTGCCTGTGATGGTAGTGGTGGGGGAATCAAACCTGACTCTTGTGGGGAAATAGGGGGGGGGGGAGACCACATATATCCCATCAACTAACCACCTACATTAAGACTGGAGGTTGTGTGTGTGTGTGTGTGTGTGTGTGTGTGTGTGTGTGTGTGGTGTGTGTGTTCTTTCCAATATTCATATAACAAAGCAGAAGCCCTCTACAGAACCTTCTATTCACTAACACCTAGCAAAAATGGGGGGCACCTCTTTTCTACTTCTCTCTCTCCCCCTCCCACACTTTCCCTCTTCTTAATAAACTTTTTTTTCGTCCCTGCTGGTTAGGATTGGAGGATGGTGATCCTGCCATCTGCTGGCTCAGAACGTCTCTGCTTTAATTCTCAACCATATCCGCTCTCATTGCAACAACCAAATAAGATCGCCTTAAGCAAAGGTTGATGAGCATTTACAGAGAACTCCCAAATGACGCAAAGGTGATTTGCATATTCCCTTCCCCACCCTCCTCCTACCAGGTAACCTGCCTCCTTTGTCTCTCTTCTGCAAACAATTGCATTCCAAATATTGAACTATCTCAGTGGGTATTTTTCCCCGAGTTGTGTGTTAATGTTTGTGTGTAGGTGGGGGGGGGGGGGGGGAGAACAGTTCTGCAGACAATGACACTAACCGTGTCCTGGGGGAGAGCGAGGGAGGCGGGGGCATCTCTCCCCCCCCCCCCTCTCCCCAGCTTTACTTTAAGGGAACGAGCAAACCAGTTTTGATCATGGCTCATTTTCTGCAGTGTAAATTGATGATTGTTCTGCTGATTAGGACTTACAAAACTCTTGGATCTCTTCAGGAGACGACATACTGTCTACTGGGGACCGGGAGACCTAATAATGGAGCTTCTCCTCTCCACCACCTCTCTGCTAAATGAATGAGTTTCCTTCTATTGTGCTTCGATTCGTTAATGTCTTCTGTTAAGGAAAGAAGACAACTCCGTTTTGTTGTCATATCCCCCACCCGCACACCTCGTTTGTTCGGAGTTTAAGGGGGGGACACACTCACACAAACAACAACAAGAACACCCACACACGCGCACACACACACACTCGCGCGCACACACAAATTGGATACATTTTGAATAAGCTTTTGGTTCCTTATCCGGGGACTAGCCTCGGCTGGCGTGATTGGCGCAAATAGTCACATGGTGAAACTAACTTTACGGGGTCGCCAGCTAGTAGGAGGGTTTTATGGAGCAGAAAAACGACAAAGCGAGAAAAATTATTTCCACTCCAGAAATTAATGATCATGAGCTCGTATTTGATGGACTCTAACTACATCGATCCGAAATTTCCTCCATGCGAAGAATATTCGCAAAATAATTACATCCCAGACCACAGTCCGGAATATTACAGCCGGACTAGGGAGCCCAGTTTCAGCATCATCACCAGAACTGTACCCTCCACCTCCTCCACAGCGACCCAGCTACCCCGAGCGCCAGTACAGCTGTGCCAGCCTCCAAGGGACCGGCAACCCCCCCAGCGCATCCAAGGGGCCATGGACAACCTCCCGGAGGCCACCATCTCCCGAGAAACCACAGCAGCTCTGTGATCCAACGGCTCTCTCCAGCACGGCCACCTCTCCATCCCCAGCCCCTCCAGCCTGCAACCAGCAAAACCCCGCCGAGCATCCTAGCAGCACGGCCAGCACTAAGCAGCCCATAGTCTATCCATGGATGAAAAAAATTCACGTCAGTACTGGTAGGCAACTTTTCTCCTCTGTTTCTCTCCCACCGATTTTTCCCCCTCACACCATGCTCTCAGGCTCACACTCGTGTGTGTGTGTGTGTGTGTGTGTGTGTGTGTGTGTGTGTGTGTGTGTGTGTGTGTGTGTGTGTGTCTTGCCCCTCACTCTCACTCTCTCTTCTCACTCTCTCTCTCAGTCTCTCTCTCTCTCCCTTTTTCCCATCTCCTCCTTTGCCTTCAACGAGAGTCTTTGGGTTAGCACAATTGAGCTGGATTTACGACTCCGAGTGGGTAATTACACCCACCATAAATTTTATAGCCAAGCTAGTCTGGGCAGCCCCAGCCATGTGGTTCGTTCTGTTATGTATGTGTGAAACTCCAAAGGCTTTGCGAGGGGTGCATAAATAATTCAGGCTCTTTTCAAGCCAGGGAAACCCCTACTTATTAGAAGAGAAAGTCCTGGGTTCTTTATAACCCATTTAGCTGATGACTTTTTCCCCCCCTCTCTCGCTCTCGCTCTCTCCCTCTTTCCCCTGAGCCACTGGAGATCTTTCTTCCTCTCTTCGTGCATCTCCCTCGCTTCTGTCCTCTGCCTTTCTTCCTTCCTCTCTCCCTCTCTGTATTCATGAGAATCTTTGGTTTTTCCAGTGAATCCCAATTACACTGGAGGCGAGCCCAAGCGATCCAGGACTGCCTATACAAGACAGCAGGTCTTGGAATTAGAAAAAGAGTTCCACTATAATAGATACCTGACTAGGCGGAGGCGCATCGAAATCGCCCACTCCTTATGTCTCTCGGAGAGACAGATCAAGATCTGGTTTCAGAACAGGCGGATGAAATGGAAAAAAGACCACAGGCTGCCCAATACCAAAGTGAGATCTACGGCGCCCACCAATTCTTCCAGCAGCTCCATTCCTGCTTCTTCCAACCCGGTTGCTAGCGAAGAACACTCGCAAGGCTCATCTCAGGACCAACGAGCAGAGGATATTACAAGGTTATAAACAAACAAACAAACACCCCTCACAAAAAAAATGACTCTGATTATTTATAGAATCTAATATATATCTATATATTTTGGTTCTCTTTTTTTCCTCGTAGTTTTCCCGTGCGTATATATATTAAAAAAAGAAAAAAGAAAAAAGAAAAAGAGGAAAAAAGACCACACAAAAGACTGAGGTCTTCTGCAGGATCTCAAGCTTTAGGTGCATGTATTAGCATGAGAGGGCAGGTGAAATACCTGCTGGTTTTTTTAAACGCCATTTTCAGGGTTTTATTTATTTTTTAAAAGGAAGGAGCTGAGGGATGGGCTCTGTGTGTGTGTGTGTGTGTGTGTGTGTGTGTGTGTGTGTGTGTGTGTGTGTGTGTGAGGAGCGAGCGAGCGTGCGTGCGTGTGTGTGTGTGTGTGTGTGTGTGTGTGCATAAGCGCCTGTGTGTGAGTGTTGTGGGGGAGTTAAATGTTCTGTTTTAGATGAAAATTCGGGGCATATGCTAATAATTACACAGGCAAGGAAAGAATGTAGTTATTTTTGCTCTGTGCGTTTACAAATGGAGAACAAAACAAAGTGGACAGTTGAAGGCTTTTTATTCTTTCTTTTTGTATAAATGTGGGGAAAGGTTTTACAAATGAGGGGGAAGCAGCACACGAGTAGTCGCTGATAAATAAAGTTATGGTTTATTTAAATGTGAGAGAAACAAAAGAGGAGTGAAAGGGAGCGTGGATGAGAGAAAGTTGAAAGAACAAGTCAGTAGCTAGATTTTTTTGGGGTTTTGTCGTGGTTCTTGTGTTTTTTGGACTGATTTTACATGATCATTGTAAACTTGCAATAAAAGAGTTTTAGTGTATATGTGAAAGTCCCCTTGATCAATAAAAAAAACAGTGAGTGTGACACAGATTGACTTTGGAATGTCTGGTGAGTTATTTTGCCTCCTTCCTACCTACCAAAGAGGAAAAATATATATTTTATTTTGGGAGGGGAGTATGTGACATGGATTTCCTTAGTAATAGATACTTTCTCACCTAAGTTTAACGAGCATGCTAAATTTTTTTTAAAAAAAAGATTATTCATGCCAGCCTACATTTTACTGAAGTCGAAAACAAATGTGCCCTTGAGTTTACGAATCCTGGTTTGTGCCCTCTGTACCCTGTGACATCACAACAAGAGGGAATGTGTGGAACATTTAAAACTCAGATTCTCTTCAGAAGACCTGTCCTTCAAGGTGTCAGTGAGTGTATGTTTTTAGAAATAACCCTGTCCCTGTGCCCCTTTCATTTAAATCAGGCTGTATTTGTTTTTTTGGGGGATGCATCTGTTGTTCTTCCTTGCATGTGAGCCCCTTTCCTTTAGAAAGAAAAACGCTGAAGTTTTCTTGTGTCCTTGTGTCCCTTCCTTCTTCCTTCGCTGTCTGTAAACAGAGCAAGTTTTAGCGACAGTGGACCCCTCCTCCAGTACTTTCAATAAATTGTTAACGTTGGAACTGTTGTAGATATTCTAGGAAGGTATTGTAGCGAATCAGGGTTTGTTTACTTCCCTGGGGGAAGCAGAAAGGATCATTGGGAGGAGTGTAGTACAGATGTGTTTGCACTAGGAGCACTTCTTGTGTGTCTGTGGGCAAATGTGTGTAGATATCTATCTACAGTGTACAAAGATAGAATAGAACCAATGTCTTTTTAAACACACACACACACACACACACACACACACACACACACACACACACACACACACACACACACACACACACACACACACACACCATGTAGTCTTGACTTGAAAATAAAAAAGCATGTGATGATTGAACGGGGCTTCCTATCTTTCCCCAATGAGAGCTCGTTTCTTGAGAGCTCGTTTCTTTGGTTGTATTCTGTATGCATTCTAACATCACAAGCCAGCGATAAAGCCTCAGGACTTAATGCAGATTTCGGGGGGGGGGGGAATTCAGCTGGCTTAAATCTCCACTATAACCAACTGCAATATAACTAAGTTGTGAACTGAGTTGTAAGACATCCCAGACTCTTGTAGTATTAGTGATATAGCATTCTGAGAACTCGGTGAAGGGGGAGGGGGTTTGAAGGGGAGCTGTTTTTCTCACTTTATCTTGTATCCCCCCCTCCATGATAGACATCCATTAAGCACATCGTTTCAGCATCTATGGTAGAAGAAAGAGGCAAGGAAGGAGAAAGTAATTGACAAGAGGATGCAGATTATGGGAGCAATCTACATCTCATTCAAGTCAATGCAGAGCTTGTATTGATTTTAAATGGGTCTGAATTACACATAGTGGCTGTAATCCAGATCGGCTTGGAAATCAGTGGCCAAAGAACTATGGGTAGCAATGCATCAGGATGGCTTGCTTCTGCCTATGGTATTTGTATTACTTCATAGAAACTTAGTCCAACTGTTAATCCTACTTGTAACTTTTGGATTGTAACAGGTCATTAAAACAATGACCATATTGGTAGACATAACCCTACAATTCTAGCTTCACAAGGTCAGCTTTTCAAAGCAAAGCATGACTGGGGGGGGGATGCTGGGGGGGTGTTTTCAGTTGTTTCGAATGTCAGGCCTGCTTGCTCACTTTACTTCTTTAGGACAAATGAGTGGGGGGGGAGGTAATAGCCACTAAAGACTTCAGTCTTGTGCACACTTATTTTTGAGTAAGCACCATTGAATTTCGTGCCATTTACTGCTGAGTAAATATGTACAAGCTCGGGCTGCAAATTGAATCTGTCAGGGTTATGTGCTTGTACAAATGTATTATTTTTAGTCTATGGCTGGGGGGAGACAAACAGAACCAATCGTTCAAGAGATTCTACACACACACACACACACACACACACACACACACAATGCAATGCATCAGGGTGACCTGCTAAGTTGCATCAAATAGTAAAGAAAGCAAAGGGTAAAAATGTTCTAACCTTGGAATAATGGTGCTGCCAATTGAATGGCCATATGTTGCAAAGTTGATCTTCAAACTCTGGTGTACACAAACAGCAGCCCCTCCCATTTAACATGCAGTTTGCAAGGGCTTCTACTGCAAATGTCCCTGAGAAACTATGTATTTGTATGTGTATCTGTGTTGGCAATTTTTTTTAAAAAAGTTTGGCACACACACGCATGGGCGCGCGCACACACCCAGATCGCCTGCAGAAGTTGATAAATTATAACCAAGTGTCTGTGGGAGAATCAGGCTGAATGTGATGGGACATTTTGTTGTGTGTATTCTCTGTGTCTGCCTAGGAAGCTCGGGAAAGAAAGAAAAAAACATCAATCACATTTGCAACTGTATAGTCTGCATATCCAATTAAAAACAGCAACATCACCCTTTAGCAACATCATAGTTAAATATACTGGTGTATAATTATTTTCAACTTTGCATATCCCCTCCGTTTTATTCTTAAAGTTCTATTCAGTGTTTTTCTTCTGCAGACTATCCCCCCTCCCCTGTGATTTCTTTTTTTAAAATAATTTATATATATAAATATATATATAAAGAATATATATATATTCTTTAGCATTTGATTTAACCTTTAGACTTGGCCATGACACAATTCTTGCAGGGTAGAGGAGATTATGAATGAGTTATAAAGGCAGGCAGCAGGGGGAAAAGAAAGGGGGGATGTCATGAGATACAAACGGCCTGCCCCATCGTCTTTCTCTCTCTCTCTTCTTTCTCGCTCTCTCTCTTTCTCTCCCCCCTTCTCTCTTTTTTAAGCTTTTTGACGCCTCCATGTTGAGAGCCTGAAAGGTACTTTATTGAAGTTCGGGTAGAAGGCCAAAAAAAAAAGAGGGTTCACCCAGAGGACAACTTTTCTACGCCAGCAGTTTTATTCTAGCCACTCAGGCTGACCTCAAAGCCCCCAGTGACCTGAGTGAGTCTCCCAACGTGTACCTTCTGTGCGCCCTACACACATTTAAAGGCATCGCCACTGTTTAGGCCCTTTGTAAAAAATTTACCATAGTAATAGAAGGCCGGGTGGGTGGGGAGGGGGGCAGGGAGAAAGAGGCTTGGGCAGATTCAATGCGTGTTATCGCATTGTGTTGTCACCAAAATAACCCCAGAGAAAAGAAGGAAGGGTGAAGTCTCGGCCAAGCCTCCCTTCTCATTTTCCCGCCTTCCCATAACTTGGAAGATTTCCCAGCTGGCTATCCTATGGCAAGAGCAAAGTTTCCAACACCAAGTAAGTGTCTTCCTTTTTAAAAAATAAAAAAGCACTTAAAATACATAGTTATTTTAAATACTGTATGTCTATGTATCTCTTTTAAACTCAAAGTGGGGGCATCTGTTGGTCTACTCTAGAAGGTGTCCCAAGAGTCCTTGTTGTTTCTGCTGCAATAGTGTAACAGGGTCATCCCTCTAGAATGCAGGACCTAGAAAAGGACTGTTCTGGGAGGCAGCATTCCCTACTCCCTAGTGTTGGCTGGTCCAGATTTTAACTAGTTAGATGGAGGGGTGTGTGTGTGTAAATGTTTACTACAATGGACTGTAAACCTACGGCCACCACAAGCAACACCAGCCAATGGGTCAAAATTTCAAAGCTGGCGGACCTGATTGCCTCTTGATGTCAATGCTTCTGTGGAGCTCAGTTGACATAGGCTTGGCACTGTCTTCCATGAAATGGGTCACCGCTTTGTTGAATGGTTGGGTCTCCTCTTGTTCTGAAATGTCTGTGTTCTGTCCTTTTTTGCACACAAGGCTATGCCACCGAGGGCTTTCATTACTATGCAATGGTATAAATTTAATTGCTGGACGGTTGGGCTATACCCCCCCACTTAACTTCCTGAACTATAGAAGTCACTAGCAAGGTGAACATGTTTCTGGAGGATGCAATACATATGTGAAGACTAGAGATTTGCTTGGGAGCGGCGGTGCTCTAATGATGTGCGATGCCCAGTTTGTTTGAAGTAACCTGCTAAATTGCATCCTTTCCTCTTCTCAGTTAGGTTTATTTTTATTTTTTAATGGCATGGTAAAAAAATAAACGCTTTTAACAACTGTATGGGGAGCACCTCATAGAGGCTTAGGTGGCCAACACGGTGGCCAACAGGCACTAGAAGAACTATACTTAACTATACATAGTAACTATACATAGTAACATAGAACATAGTAACAGTATACTATGGATACATGTACCCAAGTGGGTACTATTGGTCTCTGTTCCCAAAAGGTAGTTTCCAGGAGGCCAAGGGATCCCTGCCCCTTGGTTTCCCCATAATGTTCTAACTCCACATCTTCACAGATTGCTTGGTCTCCAGAGTCTCCAGAGGGGAGCAGTTGCAGAAGCTGAATGGGAGACTTCTAGCTTGCAAATACTTTTAGGTGTGTTTATGTGTGTTAATCTTTCCTCTCCCCTCCTCCCTCCATATTGTACAATAAGGTGGCATGGTTTAGCTTCTTAAACGTCCAGTTAGCATATGTCCCCGGACTGTTGCAGTCTCTTAGCTTCTTGTGTTCCCTTCTTTTTTCCCTATTCCCATGCAGTTGGGGGGGGGGGAATGTTCAAGTACGCTGTTTAATTGTAATTAAAAGACAAACATCCCGCCAGGGTTAAATGAATGAGTTACGGGTTTCCAGCCATAACTGCCAGCAGCTTCAACATGTAACTTATATTTATTGTGGTCTCGTATATCATTATCCAGAGATATAGTTTTATGTACTTCCTAATCTGTCGCCTTGATTTATTTTGATGGGCAAGGTACCAAACCAAACATTTTGGGACTTAAGTGAAAGACTAGTATTTCCTTGCAAACAGTCCTTATGTTAATGGCATTAACAATTTCTGGCAAATCTTGCCCTCTTTTTTTATCTTCCCTCACCTTCCCCCTCTCTCTATAAAATTCACGTGGAACACATTGGTTTCCTTTGTGGAAAAATATATGGAGTTTTAGCCCTGTAGAAAGGTTGATCTGGAAAGATTAAAACAAAACAAGACAAAACAATGGTTTATTAACCCTATACTACAAAAATGAACTATTTTCAAACCACTATATTTCATCTGGTTTTAGAGATAGATAGATAGATAGATAGATAGATAGATAGATAGATAGATAGATAGATAGATAGATAGATAGATAGATAGATAGATAGATAGATAGATATGCACAGAGTTCATCATATTTATGTGACCTATTATATACACATGTGCGCGCGCGCACACACACACACACACACACACACACACACACACACACGTGTGTTTGTGTGATTTGTGATTCTCCTCCATTCTTGGTTTCTTTGCCATATTTTGTTTACTAAAATCCTCTTTTTAAAAAGTAAATAAATAAGAACTGAAGTCAGTTTCTTCTCAATTTATCTTCTTTCAGCTTACCTGTTCTTGGGTGTCCCCCCTCCTTTTTCTTTCAAAAAAGAAGAAAGCTAGTCTTGTTTGATATGGATGTGAATTTCATCTCTCTCTCTCTCTCTCTCTCTCTCTCTCTCTCTCTCTCTCTCTCTCTCACTCACTCACTCACTCACTCACTCACTCACTCAGGTGGTAACTCAATATACAATGCATAGTTTATATTGTGCAGTGCACATAGATTGTTGCAGTGCGCATAAGAGTATAGAAACAGAACTATGCACCTTGAAAGAACCTAAGGATCTAGTCCAGGTGTAGAAACATCCATAAGCATGGTTAGCACTATTGAGCTGTATAAATAAACTTTATGACTATCCAAGTTCTGTGCGCCCTCCAGCAGTACCTGTGTGCTTCACAATACCAGAGTTGGCTAAAGAAAGACCCAGGAGGATACTGATGGACTCAAGCAAGTGAACCTTAAGAACCTAATTACTGCCTTTCTGGATCCGATCAAGGTCCAGCTAATCCAGTCAGAGGCCCCTGGGAAGGTGGCAGGGCAGACGGTGATGGTCATCATCTGCTGGTTGTTCCCAACAAGCGAAAAAATGTTTAACCCCCCCCCCCCCAGCCACGTAAGTTAGTGGCACCAGCATCGCGAATTCCATAGGATAATGATTCATCGTGCCAAGTGGTACTTCCTTTTGTCTGTCCACTCCTGAACCGACTGCAAATCAACTTCACTGGGTGACCCCGAGTTCTAGTATTATGAGAGAAGGAGAACAATTTATCTCTAGCCAGTCTCTAGACATGGTTCATAACGTTATAAACCTGTAAATTATGAACGGCGTGATGTTGTGTGTTTTTTTCTCCCGCTCCTGACACAAGCAACAGATAAAGGGTGGGGAAGGGGAGGGAGGCAGAGAGCCACTAGTTACTTACTTTAACGCGTGAGTTCTTCTCTACCTTTCACTCTGAATTCGCAAATGACCCTTTCCTTGACCCGGGAGAAATACAGGTATTGGAGCAGTGCAGAACCACAGTGCCCACAACACTGTAGCCTGTATTCCATCTCCAGCTGCAGGATACTTTGGCTGTTTAAGAGGAAGACTCACTCACAGCCCAATCCTAACTAACTTTCCAGCACTGGTGCAGCCACAATGCAGCCCGAGGTAAGGGAACAAACGTCCCATTTCCTTGAGGATGCCTTTGTGACTGCCCCCCTCCACTGCAGGATGCAGCACATGCCCCATCATTGGCACAGTGCTGGAAAACTGGATAGGATTGGGCTGAAAGTGGAAGAAGAGGAAGAGACAGCTGGTATAATTATTGTTTTCAATTCAGATTTTGTTTTCTCCTCCCTGGAGTCTGTTGGGGATGGGGGTCATTCCTCGCTGGCAGGTTCAATCCTTGGCATCTCCAGGTTGGGCTAGGAGGAAAGACTGCTGAATCTGGAGAGAGAGAGAGAGAGAGAGAGAGAGAGAGAGAGAGAGAGAGAGAGAGAGAGAGAGAGCGCCTCTGTCATTTCAGGAGCTAGATGGACCCATGGTCTGACTTCTGCTATCAGGCAGCTTCCCGTGTTCATAATACCGCTAGTTCATTGTTTTATGCATCTGTAGTCATTTCTGTTTGGGGAGCTATATATTTTCATGAAATGCCAATATAATGATGAGGGCTTAGAGTGGGTGTATCTTTTTCCTGGACCTTCCTGCCAAAGTCTTGTAGAGAGCACCTCTCCTCCAGAGGGGAAGGAAGGCCGCCCCTCATCACCTTCCTGCCTGGATTGTGAGCGTGGAGAGGCATCTGACTGGTGGCCGCTGCTGCAGACAGAAGGCGCTGGATATTAGATGGTCTAATCCAGCAAACCCCTTTCGTCTTTTGATATCCACCCTCTCCAGCACCCAATTATATGGCGAAGTATTCCGGGCTAGTCACGAGCCGGTTTCGAAACAGGACTTACTTGCATATGAGTTTAGGGTTCAGACGTCCATCCGTATGATGGGCCACCTCTAAAGGCAGATCGCCCTTTTGAGTGGATCGGGTGGTTGATGGTCCCGGACGATGCCCACACAGTCATTAGGCACGTCCTAGACTTGTTTGTTTCCAGAGACGCGAGATTATTGAGGACAAAGGCATCTCTGGAAAGCAATTAACCTTTGAGACAAACCCCACTAGCCCGTCTTTATAAATAAAGAAGATATAAAGAGGGAGACGACTGGAATTTTAGATGAAGCGCTTCATCACTCGCCATAGGCCAGACTCCACATAGCAAAGTGAAAGGGATTCCCCTGTTCGGCGAGGAGGCCACTAATACCAAGTTTCTAAAACACACACAAAAGTGACATCGTTCCTTGTCCCCTGTATTTTGGCTGTTTCCCCCTCTTTGACTTAACCTCAATGCAGTGTTCGGGTTCTATAACAAAACACAAGTGCGTAAGATTCCAACAGCGCAATGCTAAGCACACTTACTCAGAAGTAAGTTCCACTGTATTCAGTGGGGCTTTCTCCCAGGTAAGTGTGTTAAGATTGCAGCCTCTCTCTCTCTCTCTCTCTCTCTCTCTCTCTCTCTCTCTCTCTCTCTCTCTCTCTCTCTCTCTCTCTCTCTCTCTCTCTGTGTGTGTGTGTGTGTGTGTGTGTGTGTGTGTTCACATACATGTACAGTAGAAACTCCTCTTTCTCCCCACTTTCTTGGATACATATAGACATTGGAATACTGAGATATAATTTTCTCCTGCGTCTGTGATTGCACAGAAACACGGAGAAAAAATTGTTTCAACGTCTGAAGGTGTTTTGCTTTTAACCCTTTCGTTTCTTACGTGCCCTTGAAAAGGAAGCAAACCTTACCTTCCTAAGCCCTTCTAGTGTGCCTGCCTAGAGGCATCATACGCATATACTGTATATGCAGTAAATAAGCATATCTGTCTGTCCATCCACCACGGCTCTTCGCCCAACACTTCCAAACATTCCCAGCCAGACCGCCCGTCAACCTTGCAGCCAGGCAAAGCCACCCTAAAACTGCAACGCCGATCCACCCAGGCCAGGGGCGTTCAAGACCACCGTTTTTACTTGCCCTACCCAGGGCTAGGTGTTTCGGAGATTTTCCCCCCCCCCCCCTTTCCAATCTTCCCAAACCGGTTCTCTCAGGAGCACCCCTAATAAATATTTAAAGAAGCCTCGCTAAAATGTTTACTCTCGGGTTTGCTTTGCGCTGGCGAGGTCACGACCCCGAATTTGGACAGCAGAACAAAGGGAGGGTTGACTGGAGTCTTGTTGTTGGGGAGCGACATCATTTCGGAGCAATTGTTGGGAGCAGCAGGTTAATTTACTGGTTTGGCAAGAGCGGTAAAGTCTGGACTGAAGGCAGAACTTTAGCCAGGCCCTGTATTGATGGAGGGGCGATTCCCCCTCCCACTAATAACAGTTGGAAAGCGCTGCAAGTTCTGCGCATGTAAGTACGGGTGGATAGATAGAAAGGAAGGAAGGGAGGAAGCCCTATGCAAACGAACAGCCGGATCCGCAGTCCAGTTAAGGAGGGGAAACTCATACAACTGAAGTCCGTAGCCAGTCCATAGTTCGGCACATCGATCTGAAACATTTGAGAGAAAAGACAGTTTCACTGAAGTCCGTGTGGGGCTTACTTCTATGTAGACCCGGCTATGATCCGGCTGCGCATACCTTTACTGGAGAGTATCGTCCGGTACCCCTCAAAATGGATTTCCCAATCGCAATGAGCTCAAAGCAGGATAGTGGTGGTAACCCCTTTGAGTCTCACTTGATTTACAGGCTTGTAGACCGGTCGATTCTGCAATTCTCCACGCACCTGCTCTAGTGTACATTTGCACTCTCTGGTTGGACCAGCCTACAATCCTGGAGAGTTTACAGAAGATGGTAGCAGTCAGCTTTGGCGGGCGTCCACCACTCTCCCCAATCCTCCCCTTTGATATCAGTAGCTGGTTATCACACCCTAAGGCTCCCCTCCTTAACATATTTGAGTGTGGAAGGCTGCAATTCTATGCACGCTGAGGCCCATAGAAACCAGCAGACCATCTTTTCGAGTAAACAGGCATAGGATCAGGCTGTGCGTGTCATTGATTTCCTAGGAGCTTATGTCCAAGTAAACGCGGTAGGGAATATAATCCACAATGTGTTGGCCATTTGAGCCAGCGAGCAGTTGGACGTATTTGTTTTAATGCGTGTGAATTGTTTTATCCCCTCTTCTTCTCCTACCGCCTTACAGTCGGTAGTCCTCCAATCTTTCTTTCTTTAAGTCTCTGATTTGGCTTCATTCTAAACACATTTGCTTGGGAAGAAGTTCTATTGAACTTAGCTCAACTTACTTAGTCAACAGTCCAGTGTACATTTGCACTCTCTGGTTGGACCAGCCTACAATCCTGGAGAGTTTACAGAAGATGGTAGCAGTCACAGATTCTTAGTCAACAGTCACAGATTCTGGCGGCGTAGGAGAACCAGTTAGCCATATAGGTATCTTCTGTAACACACATTGTATCCCGGGCCATATTATTGCAGCTGAAATGTCCAGGAAATAGCACATGGTAAACAGACAGTGTGCTGTGATCGGTCACTTCCAACTATTACATACTGTATCTATCAGACGATTTCCTCCCTCCCCCTGTGCAGTAGTCATCGCGGAAATAGAATTGCACTTTTTTTAAAGGCACCATTTGACTTGATTTATATTTTCTAAAGCTTTCCATTTGGGAATCGAGATTCTGCTTGGTGAGAAACCTTCCAAAGGGACAGGTCTAAAAAGCTGACTCGAAAGTTGTATACTACTGTACAACTTTGTTCGGCACCTTACGGGGCCAAGTAACAACCCTTGTTTGCACGGGGCGTATAGGCTTCCTGCATTATATCTTGTTCTCCTGTCTCGGCCCGGGAAAGTCATCTTTGTGCTGTGAAGTCGACTGGACGAGCCCCTCTGCTGGGCTGAAGCGGGCGCTAGCTTTGGGAGAGCCGATTGAAATGTGCTAAGGGTTTCTGGTCCTGGGGTTGCGAGAGGCTTTGTTTGTACACGTTTAATGACTGGCAGTGTTTACCTCCGGAAGAAGAAGAGCAGATAAGGCTGGGATCAAAGGAACGCATAGAAAGAAGCTGAACAAACTAGTCCGGCTGGGAGTAAAACTGGAAAGCCTTGAAATCCGCGAGGAAACACTCCTCTCAGGGGAAGTTTTGTCCCGTTTGAGATCAAGGGGACGTAAACCTCAGAAGAAAAGGCACGATCCCTCCAAAGGTGCGGCCTGATTCCTATACATTTCTACTCGGCAATAAGTCCCTCTGAGTTCAATGGGGGGCTGCTCCCCCCCCAAGTAAATGTGTCTTGCTCGTTTTTAAGCTCCTTGATTTCAAACGGAGGCGTCTTAAGCAAGTTTGTCAGTTTCTCCCACTGAGACTCCCTGGGAGTAAAAACGTTTAACTATGGCTGGAGTATGCTCGTGATGTTTAGGATCGGTTGCCAGGTTTTGCTTTTTTTAAAAAAGAAAAGATTTTAGTTAGTTGATTGGTTAGCCTAAGCCCCTAACATTTTGCTTTCCTCTTTTACAAATCTGGTGGTGAATCGCGACCTATCACACAACCCGAGTATTAGAGGGGCCGAAGGGTTTAAAAACCCCGTTTTAAAACCCCGTTTTAAGGGGTTAAGGTTATGAATTGTGGATCGTGTGGCTTGTTGTATATTTGAGATTTTCTCCCCCTCGAAAATACAAATCCAACATGAGAAACACACACACACACACACACACACACACACACACACACACACACACACACACACACACACACACACACACACACACACACACACACAGAGTGGACAAAAACATATTCCTGGTTTAAGAAAACATTCACTCCGTCCCCCCAAACAACACCTTCAATCTTTATGAAGCAATATATTGAATGGTAAGATCAGCCACCAAGGCTAGGTCTGGGCTGAATCGTCCTTTGGTGTGCAGCGCAGGATTTGTTGTGGACCAGTTCAAGAAGGGACACTTGAGAAGGTCGCTGATCCCCCTCACCCCTTTCCAACCCTCCTGTTTAGAAAGCGCCGCGTCGGTTCCTTTCCAGAGACATTCCCCAGCCACACCCGGAGAAATACTGCTCGCACTAGGGGAAATGTTTATTCTCCCAGGGCAAAAACACCGAGGCGCGTTTTGAAACATAAGCAGTTTCTCTATCTGGAAACCATCTTGCTGGGCACGAGACAACTTCTTCCTAAAATGGGTAGAAAACAAATCTTGGGATCAGCATCAGGAAAGCTTTCGAGGAGATAAATCACAAGAGGTTTGTGTATTTGCGTGGGGCCGTGTGTGTGTGTATGCGTGTGTGTATATGTTTACCTGTCCGTATCCATGGGCGCTAAGCGTGGACCTTAGATACTTACCAGCCCCAAACACGACTCAGAGCAGATCGGATTACAGCCAATTTAAATCCCGAACTTCCTAATACGCCTACTTGGAAGTAAGCCCTGTTTCTTTCCATACCACTTCCTTCCAAGTAAGCGTGCAAGTATCGTAGCCAGGCACCCAGATGTTAAGCAGCGTCTCATGGAAACGCTTTCTTTTTGCGTTCTGGTGAGACTTACGTTCAAGTAAATGTGGCTAGGATTGAGGAGTTATTGGCGCAACCCTGCTCCTCAAGAGCAAAACGAACGTTGACTTTAATGGAGCAGGATTGGAGTCACTGCCTTTCATGGGACTGACTGACAACCCAGATCCATTGTGGGGATGACGTTACACTGAAATCTATTGGAAGGAAGCGAATGGAAGTCTGTGGATAAAGAAGCAGGTTCTTTGAACTTTCAGCTGAACTTGGCGATCGGTGGGGCCTTATATATGTGGCTTATGTCTGTGTTGTGAGTTGCGTGTCCGGACACTCCACTCGGACACGATTCCTTCCCAATTAAGCACTTTTAAATCCTCTTGATGTCAGTGGATGAGCTAAGCACATGCCTAACTTTTCCAGGTGGAAATCAATGGGAATTAAAAACTCTCTCTCTCTCTCTCTCTCTCTCTCTCTCTCTCTCTCTCTCTCTCTCTCTCTCTCTCTCTCTCTCTCTCTCTCTCTCTCAAGTTTTCTTTTATGTGACAGCGTTTGCTCCACACAGTCACAATATTTGGACACAGTCAGTCTCTTTCAGCCATGGAAACTGGCATTTTTATCTGCTTCAGTTCCTGAACGTCTCTTAAATGAGTGGTGGATCCTCCCTCTGTGTGCTTATATACCTCCAAGAAGCTTTAGTACCTTTAGGGGTTCATATATTTCCATATCAGTGCCTATGCCTAAAAGAGTGTAGGTCTGCTTGTGTTTCATGTTTGAAAAGTTGTGTTCCGGTGTCGTTCTTAGGTGTCTGTGCAATTATCTATATGGAAATGGATTCATCATATCAGTGCATACGTGTGCCTGTCCAAGGAGAATTATTCATGAATGTATGCCTGGGGAGTATGCTTGAGGTTTGTTTAATCCTGCTCCATTAACATGAATTGGAGGTAGTTTGGTTGTAACTAATTTGTTTAGGATGAGAGATGGTCATGTTTAGGATGAGCCTGCTGTTTCTGCAAGTGAAAATTTGATGGAAGAAGTATCCACATAAGCCTGTGCATCTGGGACTTGTCTGGATTCCATGTAGATGTTTGTTTGCATTGTGCCTTGGTGCTTGTCTGTTGTCCCACCCATAAACACTTCCCCTTAATATTTCAATGAGATAATGCAGCCTGTCACCCCAATCTTAAGCATACTTATTTGGAAGTAAGGCCTAGTTCATATATGCACACATTTTCCTTGGTTACCAAGCTCTTTAGATGACCAGCACATGAAAGTATGAACTGATCCTATTGAAAAGAATTGCACCTGAGGTGATGAGAGAGGAGACGGGCACAGTTCTGTCTGCAGGGTGACCCATCTGTGATGGCCCCTTCCCACATTCAAGCCATCACACCAGATGTTGCAGTCATCCAGTGGTTGTGTGAAAGTTAACAATCCTAAATATGAGTGCATAGCATCTCCACTGGTGTCTTGTACTTTTTCCTTTGCCTGGAGTTATCTGTATGAATGTAAAGCGCAATTCATTCCTACTTGAAGTCCAGGCAAAGTCCTAAGCAAATCCCAACAAAGTTTATGGGGAAGGGCTGTTCCCTTACCTCAGATGGTTAAAATTACTACTGGGAAATAAGCTCCGCTGAAATCAACCAGTCCTCCTTCCAAGTAAAAAGATGCCAGGATAGAAATGTCTATCTGGAAATAAGTTTTGTGGCTTTGGGTGCAAATGGCACCCCATAAACTTGAACGAACCATGCAACTTGTGGCTGTGTCAGTCTGGTGGTCATTTACTCTCAAAGAGCCTCATTGACTTCAGTAGGAACTACCAGCACATCTACAAAGACTTATGTGTGTGTGTGTGACTCAATTTGTGTTCTTCATAGTTTGGGAAAATATGGTGACATTCCAGAGAGCTCTGGCTTGGGCTGCACGTTGTACAGGAGGGAATTCCTTGCAAAGACTCCTCAGGAACGTCTGGCAGGGTCAAGCTCTAAAAAATCAAACTGCTGCAGATGTTTGAGGAGCGTCTGCCCCCCCCCATTCCCAGTACTCTTATCAAGCACAGCTCAAGGGTCTGCGATCTTATGGCCTGTATAGCTTTCTTGCTTAACTCCTTTACACTTGTTATACCCAGTGTGTTTATATAAAACTATATAAGCTACTTGGAATTGTGGGAGTAGCTCTATTTCTGTTTTTGTTGCTAACTCTTTCCCTTCTAAATCAGTGTGAATCCCATTCCCAGTCCGTCTGTCCCCCCCACAACGCACACCACTCACTCAGAGAGCGTATTATCAGATCAGCCTGGTCGGGGAAAGGAGGTATATATTTAAGAAACAAGGGCATTCCTGAGATGCTCTCCCTTCATTCCTCAAATCCCATTAGTCTCTATGGGACTAGAATCGTCTGACGTTTGTTACGAAACAGCTTGTCCGTGTACCGCCTGGATCCTTCAAAAGCCATTCATCCTTCTTCGGTTCTCTGGCCCTTTTGTCCAGAATGAGCCACATGTACTTCTAAGCAAGGACACGACGAAAAAGAGAAAGGGGAGGGGGTGGAAGCTTCCTACCAACCTGGCAGTACCTTACAGCTACATCTGGCCTGGTAGTAGGTCCAGCAGTACAAACTCTCTTTCCTCATCATGACAAATGGGGAGAACTCATCCCCCCCCCTCCAGCGCGCTTTTGCTGACCTCCCCCCCCCCCTTTTGAGCCCTCGGCTCTGAATATGACTTCCCCTTTTCGCCTCTTTGGGACTTAGCGGTCTTCCTCTCCAGTCTCAGGCCGGCGACTTGCAGCAGATCGCCGGCAGCAATCCTCTTTAACAACCTTCCAGAGAGTCGTTTCTTGTCTTTCTTGTCTTTTTCGTTTTTTTAAAGAGCCCTTCGTGAGCAATCGCTGAGTTGACTTGTCTGTTTGCGCTTCTTTGGTGGAAGGTGATTCTTCTTCCCCTGCCGGAGTTGAGGCGCTCTGGCTCTTTCCTCTGATCAGATCTCCCCTTTGGTCAGCCACCCGACCCTCCCTCCCTCCCTGGTCGTGAGAAATCACAGCCCTTTGCAATTAGACGCCATCATACCCGAGGACATTCTCTTCTTCCCCACCTCAGAAGAATTCATGTTCTGTGCAAGCTCTCCACTCTAGTAGTTCCGTACACAAAAACGACCTACCTAGTTATAGTATAGAAGGTTTGTTTGTATGGCTTTTTAGGATAGGATAAAATTCGTCTCATAATGATACGTTATAAAAGGAACTAAGCCCCTTTGGAATCCATTGGCTGGCCTCTAATGTGTTGTACAGCCCGAGCCCCAGCATGTTTACTTGGAAGTAAATCCCAATGATGCCAGTTGCGACTGCTGCAATCCTCCTGCACACACTTACCTAGGAGTAAGTCCCGTTGAACCCAAGGGGACTTACTTCTGAGTACACGTGCACAGGATTGTTTCCTTCGAGAAAGTTTGGAATTGCAGCCCTTAGATCAGAAGAGAAGCGGCTTGCTTTGAAGAGATGAATTGTTCAAATTCATGTGTGTGTGTGTGTGTGTGTGTGTGTGTGTGTGTGTGTGTGTGTGTGTGTGTGTGTGTGTGTGTGTGAGAGAGAGAGAGAGAGAGAGAGAGAGAGAGAGAGAGAGAGAGAGAGAGAGAGAGAGAGACTAATTGGCAAACGTAAACCAGTGATTTGGGGACATCGTCTTTCAAACGCAGTGGGAGACTCCAGAGCAAGTTTAGCAGCGCAACATTTACTTCCCATGTAAATCAATGGAATTTACACCCCACCTTTACTATGTAGTACCATTTGATTCAAATGCCTTTAGAATCCCTGTATCAAGAGCACAACTATGCGATTAAGTACACACTGAGTAAATGGGAGTTAGGCTTGTTTAACTTGCTGAATCATAGCCCGATGCTTGTATCATGACTGAGATACAAAACAAGTGAATCAGTCAGTAAGAAATCAAGCTCTCTCACTCTCCCTTTAAAAATCCCTTTATGGTTGGAAAGAGATTTATCCGTGTGCTCAAGTCTCTTACTGCAATCAAAGAGTCTTTTTCCAGGGCTTGATCGCATCTTAGGTGTAGAGCATGGCACACTTCAATTGACAGAAGTGAGACTTACGTCCGAGTAAATGTGCTTAGCGTTGTGCAGTTTGACTGCTGAGGCCAACACATTCAGCACTCAGCATCAGTTGGGACAGCCAGCACTTTGTCAAAAATGTAAAACGCTTGGAAAACGACCTAATGATCAAAGATTCCCCAAAAGAACCCTAGGAACTGTAAACTTGAGGGTACTAAGAGTTCTTTGTTAGGGAAAAATAGCTTCCACACAGAATTTCCATCCCCAAGTTTCTTTGACTAGAGGTATTAGCAGGTCTGAAGCTGGTTTAATCTGCAGTGTAAACCCAGGCCAGTTCCACACTAGAGCTGTCTAGTGTCCACCAAACTAACACTTTGTTCCACTGATCCCAGGAAATAACCGAGGAATGCTTTGAGCCCTAGACAGGTAACATGTATATTAAACACCAGGCAACTGTGGTATATTTTTCTCTTGTGCCAAATGGTACAGAGATACTCCTTTTCCTGTAGGGACGTCCTACAAGACAGTTAAACTGGAGCACTGGGTTTTATAGGGTCATTGATTATTTAGGCCCACATTCCATGGTTTGCATGCACACTAAGGGTGGGATGGGAAATTAGGATATATTCCCAATTAAGGATATCAGCGTTGAGCAAATTGTCACTGAGATCTTGCCAGATCTCAGAGAACTGGGTTTCAGACTCCTCGACAATGCAGCGCTAGACTACTAACCACTGATTGCTGTAACCCATGACACTTCATTATTGGACTGAGACTCTGCATCCATCTCTGTGGAGGGTCACGCTAAGGGCAAATGAGCTCCTTCCGGGATTTGGGATGAGTCTTGTGATAACGGTGGGTCAGGGTGGTACAGCAGAAGGAGGGCTGGTACACCCACACAGATGTTCACCACTGTGGCTGGATGGTGACCAGCCACAGTCTGCGGGAGCATCAAAGTCCATTGTTAGGAGACGTAAACATTCTATTTGTGGTGTTTGATTTGTGATGGCTCATTCAGACACACACACACTTGATACTGCAATCATCTCCTGGTGAACTGTGCAATATCAGCCCAGAGTGTTGGTATAATCTCTAAATTCCTGCCTGGGCAGGAAGTTCTCTGATGTGGCAGTCTTTGACCAAGTCTTGATTTTATCCTCATAGCAAGGTAGGTGAAACGAGAACGACCAGTCCAAAGTCACCCAATAAGCTTTTAAAAGCAAAAAGTCTTCTCCTGGCCTTGCTCCAAGGCTTTGCTACTCAAAGTAAAATAACGAGAGAGAGAGAGAGAGAGAGAGAGAGAGAGAGAGATGCGGTAAAAAAAAGTACTCAAATTATTGTGATCATTAGCTTTAGTATTATTGTCTCAAAGTGCCCAGATTAATTCGAGAGCTGAGTCCTTTCACCCGTTTTCATTGCTAGGACTGAGCCCTGGAACAGATGAAAGAACACTAAATAAGGAACTCTGTCTGAGCATGTGCAAAGTATATTTCCTTCATTGTTGATTAAACACAGGCTTTTAGGTGAGAAAGTACAGCTTCTAGGCAAATTGTTCAGATTCTGACCTATTTTCCTTTTAAGAAACTAGTCACGACCTAAACGTTTTTAGAAGAACCCACACGGTTTCATTCAGCTGAGATGAGACTCACGCACCCCCCCCCCCCGCCCCCAGAAGTAACTCCATACCCAACGGCCTCTTTAAAGAAGAAAGCAGCCTAGTTTCACCTGAGGGCTACGTTCCAGACTGATGAATTCTCGTCTGGAGAGGCCACGTTTTCTTTCGTCAGAACCTTCCAGCCTGTGTTCACAGGGGAGGTCGGGAGAAAGAGACTCTAGGAACCTCCCCACCCCCTCCGTTGTACCTCGGTGGAGCTTTATGATTTATTATATTTAAATTTGTGGCATCAATAAAAACACGAAAGGCTTGTCCTTCCTTGGAAACCACTGTCCTTTGTACCTTGAGTGCATTTCCGGCTGGGAGATTTTACTGTATTTTAAGGATCTTTCCATCTTGTGGCTATTTATTTATTAAACCTCATAATAAGCAAATACGTGTTCACAGAGTATGCGCAAAGGCAACTTAAACGGATCGCCAATAATAATAATAATAATAATAATAATAATAATAATAATACCCCACTTCAATGTATTGCCTTGAACGTGGGTCATCATAATAACAGAATAAAACAAGCCTGTTATTTCATATGGCCTACTTTCGAAAGAGCCTTTTGCCCTATTTCTCATAAGACGCAAAAAAAATATATAGGTGTTTCTGAGAAATCACCACACGTGGTCTGAAACACGGCCCCAGAGAAAGGGAGGGTGGAGGAGACGGCCACCCTTCAACGGCGCCCCTGCTTTGCTATCCTGTTGAGCGAAATACAGTATTTGCTACTATGGAGATTTGTGAAATCGGGGTTTGATTAGTAATGCCTGCCGATTTGTGGTAGGACAAAGGTTGGGAATGAACGACGCCTTGGAGCAAGGCCAGGAGAAGACGATGATGCGTCGATGTTGCAACTTCACTGGAGGCATTCTTCCAACATAATGTCTTCCTTTGCTCTAGTTTCAGCAAGGCTTCTCTCTCTCTCTCTCTCTCTCTCTCTCTCTCTCTCTCTCTCTCTCTCTCTGGTTTTCTTCAATAAAAGCAATGGTCAGTCTTTTTAACTGTTCCTCTTTGGGGTCAGAGATGCTGCAGCCATCCTCCCCACCCCAAGTCTGTGGCTTTGTCTATCTGAATTCGTTAAGTGAGGGCACTCAGAGGTCACTGGCTAGTGGAGTAGCCTCTCCCCAGCCCTCCCCGCCCTTCACTACATTGCTCTCCTAAGCAATTCAATCTTTACCACCAGTGAGAGAGCTCAAACCCTCCATTATGGATTGACCCTGCAGCTACACTGGCATATTTTTTTTTACCCTACACACAGGAATAGGACGGAGGGTTTTCGGGAGTCCAGTTTGTGGTTACTGAATGTGGTCATGTGGAGCAAGTCTTGAGTACAGGGCTCACTGAAAGGACATGGGGCCACAGAACTTAAAAACTAGTTTAGGTAAAGTAGGGTCAGCAAACAAAATTCAGCACAATATTCTCTCAGGGTTACTGTGAATAGTAAGAATAATTGCTTAGAAGTACAATTCCCTTGGGATACAGAATGATGATTGTGGAGTTTAAATCTGCTGTGTAGAAGATAACGGCCCTTCCCTCTCCCAACTTACTAATAGGATTGCCAAGTCCAGAATTCAGAGACAAGCTTCTGTACCTTATCAGTCTTGAAAGTTGTCTTTTTCTGTGAAGCTATTAAAGCTGCAGAAATCATCTCAAGATTGGGACATGGCGCACACACACACACCCAAGTTCGGAGATGAGAGATGTAGAGTAGGGTGATTTCATGCTCAGTTCAACTTTGAGATGGTTTTCTTAAACTCTATGACTGTGTTTGCTACATATGAGATTTGGTTTTAACTTATTAGGGGTAACGGTGCTTTGGCCAGTATGCTGTAAGGATGGGGAGGGGCAGAATAAGGTTGCTAACTTTTTTTCCCACCCTGATATTGTGCCTTTAACAGCCTCACACACAAATATTAAACAGGTGGTGCCCTCATCTCTAAGCTTGGAAAAGCTTCATCTCTATGACATAGTTTCTGTTAAGACACAGAAGCAAATCTTTCTACCCCACCAGCACAACAGAAATTGTACCCATACTATTTACCTGACTGTTGATCAGTTTCACTCTGTGCTTATATTGGGGTAATTCATGAGGTATTCTGTGCATCACAAAAAGAGTACATTTTTACTTTGTGACAAGAGAGCACTAGTTGAAATGTGATGTCCTCATGTGTTTGCTTCCCCAACACAATCATTTTAAAATCATTATTCAGTGCCAATAGGTGCATTTCCTGGCTTCTCCTTACCACTTTCTTTTTTTCTTTTGACTTTGGCCTTTCACGCACATGCCTGTGCAGTATACTGTAGTTTGATTTCTGTACACGTGATGGCTGTACATGTGACAACTAGTAGCAGCTGAATGTGAGAATAGATGCCATGAAAAACCTTGTATTTGAGGACATGTGAAAGTGTTAGTTGCATTGTATCTGCAAGGCACCATTCACACATGCAAGTCATTGCTTGATGTTGCAATTATAAAAATGCATGTGTGGCTTGAACTTAATCTTGGTCTATCCTTCTCCCTTTACCCACCTTGCAAATCTTGCATCCTGCTTATTTTATGTGTCTTCTTACTTTCAGGCTCATCCCAGAATTTCTACAGACATGCACCCCATTCAGGCATCTTGTGTGCCATGGCATTTTAATGCTATCATCTTAATCTTAAGACTTAATGTCTTAATCTTAAAGTTAAGATTTTAGAACAGGCTCCCCAGGGAGGTACACTTGGCCCCATCACCAGTTGCCTTTAGGCAGGCAGACAGGCAGTGAAGAGTGTTTTGTTTCACCATATTTTTCATTAATACTCTTTGATGGTCTTCAAAGATTTAGGTGATACGGGTAACATAGCCATGTACCATAAAAGACAAAAAGACTTGAATAAAAACGAAAATACAATCCTACTCTTTGATGGTATTTTAAAGTGCTACTATTTTAAATACTTTCTTATTGGTTATATAGTTGTGTTCTTGTTGCTTTGTTTTATAATTGTGATCTGCCTTGGCTACAGTTTCGATAGAAAGGCAGGATATCACCATTTATTGAGGCATAAGCTATTGTGATAACTTGCTTTATCGGATGCTGAAGAATTCAGCTCCTTCTTTGAAATGTGCGCTACAGTAGAAAATCATGACAAGCGGGAGAGGCTTAAAATTGACATACTGTATGGATATTGACATGGCTTTCCCGCCCTCGACCTCTTTCTGCTTCTCAGAGTTCTAACAGCGTTTCTCGTTTTTTTACATAAGTTCCAGAGAGGAAGCGCAGTTAGCTCTGCTGAATTAGCTATGTCCAGGAAGTAAAACTTTGGAGGTAAAAATGATTACATCAAGTGCTCTGTTCATTTCACTCCCCAAACCAGTATTACTCAACCTTTTTTTTCCCCTCCTCCCCAAGGCTTCCCAAGTTCTGTACCTTTATAATACCTACACAACAAATTGTTGCAATGTGCTCTATGGCTGTTCTTGAAGAGGATTCAGAGAGAAACTGCATCTTGTGTAGAATTCAGCAGGGCCTCTGGTGGCTAGAATGAGCCATGTGGGTGCTCATATTTAAGCAACTGGAGTCTGGAGCTCAACAGCAGTGACTGCCTATTGCTTTCCAGTACTGAAGGCATTTACCCTTCATGCCCATAGCAGCCTGGGTCCAGTGCAGAGTGAATGCTTTCTTGTTGATTAAGAATAGACCTGAGGGCGAGGCCTTGCTCAGTCTTTGAAGAATAATTAGGCAACTTCATTCTGCAAGGCACAGGAAAGGGCATTTTCTGTAGTTGTGCCCACCACACTGTGGAATGCCACCCCCACTGGTATTTGTGAACTGAGTATACTGCTGTCCTTTCAGCATCAATTTGTCTTTTTTGTACAGGGAAAAAAATACTGCTGTGTTGTGAATGCTGTGGATCCAAATCGAATTTTGAGGTTTTGTATGTTTGCGATATTGTCTTATTTTTGCCTTATTTTCTTTTGTTTGTTTGTATGTGCTGATATATTAAATTTGATGTGCTTTTAAAAACAAACATATGGTTTTATTCTTGATGGCTTGTTAGCCACTTTGGGTGAATGCAGCACATAAACATTGACAAACAAGCTGAGGCTGGTAGTAAAGGTTTTCTCAGCATGAATATACAGTGACACCGCACACTTTATTTAATTTCTACCTGGCATGCAGCTGTTGAAGGTGCAAGGGCCCTGCTAGGACAAAAAAAAGAGTAATTTTACCTTAAAGTTTAACACACAAACACATAATTGGTTTTATATAATGGGACAAATGAGGATAATGCACACAAGCACAAAAATTATGGACACAGCTAATCATATGTACAAAAAAAAGGTCTATATGGGGTCTGAGATTTTGTCACAAATTTCATGAGGACTAGTATTGTGCTTACTGACAACAGAAGCAGGATTTCCCATTAGTCTAAGCATGTTGTGACACAAGGCTCCAGGCAGGTCATTTGTGTAGAGAGTGGACATACAGGCCCTTTCTTTGAGAACTTTTCAAATAGCAGTAGCCTCACCATAAGAAGAATGCACGCACGCACGCACGTACGCATGCACACACACACCCTTCTGGACTTCAGAATGTGATTATTATTTGTAACTATATGGCAGATAGCACAATGGTGCTTGCAGCTTTGTGCTTTTTGCATAGCTGGCTTCTGTGTATCATTTTAGTAATGACAGAGGCAAGGGTGTGACATGGGACTTAGTGATGTGATGTTGTGGAGTATGTTTCAGTTCAGCATCAGGTCACCCATGCTCTTGAATAGTATCTCCCAAGGACATCAGTGGGGAGGTTATTGCTCCTGTTCATTATATCAAGAACGTATTGTCTGTACTGTATGTGTGGTGAGTCAACTAACAGACAGGCCCTTATTCCAATTACAATCAAAGCTAAGGAAAAGATCAATTATTATTTTTAATTCTTATTTATTTTATTGTATTCCTAGTCAAACTTTCTTTCCATCATGGACACCACACATGGGTTTTTCAAGCAGTCACGCATGATCAGGGTATCCTTAACCTAGATCAGGAGCTTTTAAACTTCCAGCCCTAATGGAACCTTTTCCATAGGCTTGTCTCCATAGGAAACTCCTGCACATCCAACACAGACCCATTATGCTGTGCAGAGGATTCTGGGACATGGTCAGGGGAGCACTTTCAGGTCACACAAGCCATCTGGCAATGGTGAATTCTTAGTCACCATGCCCAATATTTCCCTGGAGCTGTAGTTTTCAGGGAAAGATCACTAATGGTGGACAAGTTTATCTACTGTTACTAAGGATCCAATCCTATGCACACATACTTGGGGAAATCAGTTGGACTGACTTCTGATTACTTCTAAATCAATTCGACTGACTTCCTAAGACATGGATAAGGTTGCACTGTATATTTCTTATTTTTGAGGAACTTTGGATAAGTTTCGAGAAACCTATCTGACAATTCCTGGCCTGGAGAAAAGGGAGAATGGTCTAAGAAATCAAGAATGGTCGCAGAAAGTGAAAGAAAGATAGGAGAAAGAATTACAGCAGCAGGGGTGGCCAACCTTCCACCATTAGGGCTTCTGCATTCTTAAGAGTTGTGTAGAAGACAGAATCTTGGCAGCTGCAATTGCTGATGGTGCTGCTAAAGCAGCTGCACCTGCTGAAATGCCCTCACCTATACAACCATTAAAAGGCCAGGAGCATTTATGTTGAAAGGTTGGCCATCTGAATTACAGGAACAAGGATTTCTTGAGGTAACGTTTCTGAGCTATCTAGGGAAGATGTGACATTTTCAGTTATCAAGACAGGGTTGATAGGTGGCCTTCAGGTATGCCTTAGGTAAATGAACAGTGCAGCCACCACTCAGTGACAATCTATCTTGTCCAATATAGAAAGGCTTTGGGAGTCCAGTGTTCACTGCATTCCTTCAGATAACTTAGTTCCACTTGATTTCTATACTTTGATGACTGCCCAATTCAGTTATTAGTAAGGGGAAACGGGTTGTCTGAATTCACCAAAAACTAGATTGAATAGACTTTTGCACTCTTTAGGTTTTTTGTTTTGACTTGGTTGAACAAGACCTAGTTCAATGACATAGCATTGAGCTTGCAAGCGTGAGGTCCTATGTTCAATCCCAGTAGGCTTCCCAGATCTCCAACTGGGACAGAGTGCTAGACCTTTAGGAGAAGGAATGTGGGCAGGTGTAGCTTGTTAACGCTTAGAGCACAATCCTAGGCATGTCTACTCAGAAGCATTGAACACAATGGGGCTTGCTTCTGAGTAGACATGCCTAGGATTGTGCTCTAAGCGTTAACAAGCTACACCTGCCCACATTCCTTCTCCTAAAGGTCTAGCACTCTGTCCCAGTTGGAGATCTGGTAAGCCTAAATCCCAGGCATCTCAAGGAGTAGCTAGACTAAAGAAGGCCTGGGATCTTGGTGAGATGTTGCTGTTTAGGAGGACTGATAGTGCTGAGTTACGGCGCAATCCTCCGTAACTTTAGGCCGGCGGAGAGAGCTAGTTAAAGCACAGAAGCAGACACTTTGTTAAAGCAAGACACAGGCTTGAAACACAACAAAGGTAATGGCGGGGTGGGGGGTGGGTTAAAAAGTTTTTAAAAGCCCCTTTGATGCCCTGCATCTGTTGCTACCTTCCCTTCCCCTTCCCTACTCCACATCACATTATTATTAGTAACTAATTAGTCAATATTATTATAAATTACTAGTCTTAGCTACGATAGCAAAATGGAACCTCCATGGGTACAGGCAGTATACCTCTGAATACCGGATGTTGGGGGACAGACACTAGGGATTTGGTATCATTTTCACGCACCACTTTTGAGCTTCCCAGAGGCATTTGGCTAGTTCCAGTGGGCAATGGAATGCTGCACTAGGTGAACCATCTGATTCAGGAAGGTTTTCATGTTCTTATTATCTGTGTATATTTAAGATGTGTTATTATGTGTGGGGAATCTGTCTGAATTTGTATGTCAATTTGTGTGATGTGTACTTCTATGAGGTGTGTCTCTGTATTAGTTTGAGCTGACAAACTGTATGGGAAGCTGCATGGCAGGTTAATATCACAGAGCTTCAAGCCATACTGTAGTGTGAAAATCACAAATCTAGCTAATTACAAACTTGGAAGTATCGCATTTCCAATTTGTTCATCTCTTCCCAGCCTATTGGAAGAGTCGGTGTAAATATGCTGCTGTGCTTTTCTGGAGTGTTGTTTTATTGGCTTTTGTTATCGTATTATTGCTGATTTAACATAAGGGTGCTTTGGGTTGCTATTGTGGGAAAAGTGGATAACAACACACCTTTTAAATAAACAAAATGAATGCATATTTGAGAACCAATGTAGCACACTTTCTAAAAGCCTGAGCTATGAATCAGGAACTCTGGTTATGATCTCACCTTCACCATTAGCTCCCTAAGGGCGCAATCCTCCACAGGCTTGGGCCAGCGTAGGATGCCCTGGGCCAGCCCAGAGCCATTGCAAAAGTTGCTGTAAGGCAGTTGTGCTGGCTCCAGGCCAGCACAGAGTCCGCTGGATGGTGAGGGAGAGAAAGGGGTGATAAAAGGGGACTTGGAGACTGCAGAGAAATTAAATGAGTTCTTTGCATCTGTCTTCACAGCAGAAGACCTCAGGCAAATACCGCTGCCTGAATGGCCTCCCCTTACTAAAGAATTAAGTCAAATAGAGGTTAAAAGAGAAGACGTTTCAGACTTAATTGACAAAATAAAGATCAATAAATCACCAGGCCCGGATGGCATCCACCCAAGAGTTCTGAAGGCACTCAAGAATGAAGTTGCTGACCTCTTGACCAAAATATGCAACTTGTCCCTTAAAATGGCCACTGTGCCAGAGGATTGGAGGATAGCTAATGTCACGCCAATCTTTAAAAAAGGAAGGAGGGGGGACCCGGGAAACTACAGGCCAGTCAGCCTTACATCTGTTCCAGGGAAGATGGTGGAAAGTCTCATTAAGGCTAAAATCTTAAAACACATAGAAGAACAAGCTTTGCTGAGGGAGACTCAGCATGGCTTCTGCAAGGGGAAGTCTTGCCTCACAAACCTGTTAGAATTTTTTGAAAAGGTCAACAGGCATGTGGATGCAAGCAAACCCGTGGATATTATATATCTGGATTTTCAGAAGACATTCGACACAGTCCCTCATGAAAGGCTCCTGAGAAAACTCCAGTCAGGGAATAAGAGGGCAGGCCCTCTTGTGGATTAGGAACTGGTTGAAGACCAGGAAACAACGAGTGGGAGTCAATGGGCAATTTTCACAATGGCGAGAGGTGAAAAGCGGTGTGCCCCAAGGATCGGCCTTGGGACCGGTGCTTTTCAACTTATTCATAAATGACCTGGAGTTGGGGATAAGCAGCGAGGTGGCCAAGTTTGCGGATGACACTAAACTTTTCCGGGTGGTGAAGACCAGCAGGGATTATGAAGAGCTCCAGAAGGATCTCTTCAAACTGGGACAATGGGCATCAAAATGGCAGATGCGCTTCAATGTAAGTAAGTGCAAAGTGATGCACATTGGGGCAAGAAACCAAAATTTCACATATACGCTAATGGGTTCTGAGTTGTCTGTGAGGGATCAAGAGAGAGATCTTGGGGTGCTGGTGGACAGGTCGATGAACGTGTCAACCCAGTGTGCAGCGGGTGTGAAGAAGGCCAATTCCATGCTTGGGATCATTAAAAAAGGGATTGAGAATAAAACGGCCAATATCATTCTGCCTTTGTATGAATCGATGGTAAGGCCACATCTGGAGTATTGTGTCCAGTTCTGGTCACCACACCTCAAAAAGGATATAGTTGAATTGGAAAAGGTGCAGAAAAGAGCGACCAGAATGATTCGTGGGCTGGAGCACCTCCCTTATGAGGAAAGGCTATAGCGTTTCGGGCTTTTTGGTATAGAAAAAAGGTGCCTGAGGGGGGACATGATTGAGACGTATAAAATTATGCATGGGATGGAGAGAGTGGATAGAGGGAAATTCTTCTCCCTCTCGCACAACACCAGAACCAGGGGACATGCACTAAAATTGAGTGGAGGGAGAGTTAGAACGGACAAAATAAATTTTTTCTTTACCCAGCGTGTAATTCATCTGTGGAACTCCTTACCACAGGATGTGGTGATGGCATCTGGCCTAGATGCCTTTAAAAGGGGTTTGGACAGATTCATGGAGGAAAAGACCATCACAGGTTACAAGCCATAAGCAACCTCCTGGTTTTAGAAGTAGGTTTTCTCTGTTCCAGGTGCAAGGGAGTGACAACAGGAAACAGGTTATCTTGTTGTCTTGTGCTCCCTGAGGCATCTGGTTGGGCCACTGTGTGATACAGGAAGCTGGACTAGATGGGCCTTTGGCCTGATCCAGCAGGGCTCTTCTTATGTTCTTATGCAGCCCAGGAGGGTAAGTGTTGCGCCTCTCTGAGTGAGGGCAGGATGAGGTGGGGGGAGACAGGGAGGATGGCAATGGGGCGAGAGGTAGGCAGACCAGACCAGGAAGGGGGTGGGATCGGTGGCAGCAGCAGCAGCACACGCCAAATCCTACCCCCCTTCCCTGGCCGGTTTCCCTTACACAGGGGTCCCGGATTTGCACCAGCAAAATAGCAGAAGTAGATCCGAGGAGACCCGTGGCAGGGTCTGGGCCTTTACCTGGTGTAAAGGAACAAAAGTTCCCTCCCCCCCAAGGTGACCTCCCAGTTCCCGTTTTGTTCTCAGGATCCAGCGCTGCCTGTGCTGGTCTCGCTGGATCCCTCGGCGCAAAGTTAGGGAGGATTGGGTGGTAAGTGGCCTTTTTAAATTGTCTCTCACTTCAGTCTTCACCCTCATCTGCATTATGAGGATAATACTAGCAACCTACTGTACCTTACAAGCCAGTTGTGAGGATCGCTGAGATACGAGCTATGAAATGCTTTGAACACCCTCAATCCAAACGATTATTGTTATACGCAGTACAAGTATAAGCTGGATAAGTAGACTTACCAGATCTCCAACCGGGACAGAGTGCTAGACCTTTAGGAGAAGGAATGTGGGCAGGTGTAGCTTGTTAAACTTTAGAGCACAATCCTAGGCATGTCTACTCAGAAGCAAGCCCCACTGAACACAATGGGGCTTGCTTCTGAGTATATATGCCTAGGATTGTGCTCTAAGGTTTAACAAGCTGCACCTGCCCACATTCCTTCTCCTAAAGGTCTAGCGCTCTGTCCCGGTTGGAGATCTCATAAGCCAATGGATAAAGGACTGGGATAGTATCCATTTTCTTCCCTGGAAATGATTAAAACAACACAAACAATGATGATGCCATATATGAACCCAGAAATAAAACTTTGCACACTTCCAAAGCAGTAAAGATTTTTTTTTCTTTTTGGTTGAAGCTCAATATTTGCATCTGAGTAAGAGTTGGACATGACTGGACTTAATTGTTAGGGGTCACCTTTACCTTTTATCATCTCCCAACAGATGTGCAAATTTTCTATTTAGGAGCAGTCTAAGGCCAGTACTCTGAAAATAGCTATGTTGTACATCTTGAGAATTTAACATACTATAAGCTTCGTTCACAGAGCTTTTCACTGAAAGGCCTGAAAGTCAGAATGAACCACTGGAATTCCTTAGGCTGCAATCCTAAACACACTTTCCTGGGAATAAGCCCCACTGAATACAATGGGATTTAAGAATAGACATGCATAGGATTGCACTGTCAGCCTGACCTCTGAGATAGGATAAGCCTTTCAATAGCCTACAGTACACAGTTGTTATTACTAACAGATCAAGGCCATTCAAATGCCAAATTCTCTTTAGGGTGGCTTGTCTTGGATGGTGGGGAATTCCACCCTCTCCCTGTACACTGGAGCCAAGCATTTGAAAACTGTATTACAATAAATTTGTGTTTTCCTTCTAGTTTGAATGTGTTCTGATTTTGCTTCTAGACAGCATTTCTTGTACCTTTCTCTGCTAGGTCCTTAAACGTTAAAGAAGCATTTTCTAAATGACAGCTAATACAGGGTGTATGTTTGACATGATCATACTACCTAATTATTGTTTAAATGTTAAGGGATTCATTTAGGGAACCATTATCCTGCCTCACAAAGTCCCCCCCACTTTCCTCTAGTCATTTGTGTCTGTCAGAAGAGCATTTAAAAAAATTAAGTTATTTCCTACCTCCAAGACGTTCAGGGGGTGGCATACATGGGGTTAATCCCATTTTCCCCTCACAATTACCCTGTGGCATAGTTTAGATTGAGATCCAGTGGTACTGGCTTACCCAAGGACATTCATGAGCTTCCTAGAGTGCAGGAATTTGAACCCAGTTCTCTCTGGTCCGAGTCCAATTATCCACCTACTACAGTGGTTCCCAAAACGTGATGATGTCACCACCAAACTTCCGGGTTGCCAAGCTTTTGCATTTTTTTTTAATGCAAAAAGCCTGCTGCCCGAGCCTCTGCTCAATGGTCTTCGGCCTGCTCCAGGCCTTGTTGTGTCATGTTCTTGGTGGAAGAAGGCATGGCAAGAGCAAGCGCTTGGTGCCCTGGGCTCTGGAATCTGACGCGACAAGGTCCGGGGTGGGCCGGAGACCACTGAGCAGAGGATCGGGCAGCAGGCATTACGTGACCTACCAAAAACTGGGTCACGACCCACTGGTCATTTCCTGCCTCTGACCCTAGTGCATTACACAACCAATTCTGTGGCCACTAACAAATCAGATTCCTGAGGATTCCTGAAAGGGTGGTAGCTGCAGGTCCAGTTGTTGATTGCTAGGCAGTGGGAAAATTAGTTATCTCTATTCACCCTATAGCTGAATTCAGTGCCTTCACACTATTGCACCTGCTTCAATAGACACATACTATTCTGCTGTTGTTATTGTGCTATGAGCCCTGTATGAGGCCGCAGGGAACTCAGATCATGTCTGCAGAGGTCTGCTTAGCAGAGGAGGAGCCAGACCATTTTTGATCCGGGGCCCAAACCCTTGACGCCCCCCCCCCATAAAAACGCGCGGCCGTAATCCTTTACGCCCCACAGCACAGCCGCGCAGCAATTTTTTGGGATTTTTTGATTTCAGTTTGGAAGCCTCCTTGTCCACTTTGTACCTCCTGTCTCCATTTCCAGCAGCACACATGATGAGGCATTCATAATGATGTGAATTTTGCTCTGCAGAATAAACTTGAAAGTGTATTGCCCCTTAATGCCCTCTGGGGGGGGGGGTGAATCAGGACTCCTGGGCTGCTAGGCAAGGCTGCAATGCAAGGGGGGGGGAAAACTACAAAGCCCCGTTACTTCTAAAAAAAACCTTTAAAAAACCCGGAAAAAAACGGGAAAAAACAAAAGAAAAAAACGAAACCTAGGATGTCTCCCGCCCCTCCAGAGGCCCTCTACGCCCCCCCAGGAGCCTCTCTGCCCTTACGCCCTGGGGCCCACTGCCCCAGGGCCCCATATCAGCCTACGCCCCTGCTGCTTAGACATATAAGACTTCTTTAGTTGGAAGATGTAGACAGGATTCTTCTTTAGGCAGAAGATCTCCAGTATGTGATTGGGTTAACAATATTTCATTAGCAGGTACTGCCTGCAAGGTTTGTGTACTATAGCAGCTAAGAGACTATGCTATGAGCCAGCAAGTCCCCAATTCATACTTCACCTTTGGCATGAACTCACGAGGTGACCTTAAGCAATCCAACTTCTCTCTCAGCCTTCTCACCACCATCCCTTCTCTTAGCACCTGAAATATGGAAATAGTGATACTGATCTAGCATACAGGGTTGTTGTACAGATTACACAGATAAGAGCTTTTAAACAACAATTTACATGCTATCATTATTAAGCCAGTCTCCACTCCATTAATTGATGTAGTAGGTTGGTGATGATGGAAGCATGTGCCACCATAACCATTTACAGTGCAATTTTAAGCATGTGTACTTAAAAGTAAGTCTGTGTTGAAAGGGACTTAATAATTCCAAGTAGCCATACATATGGTACGGTAGGTTTGCAGTCAAAGTATTTAAAGATTGGTAGCATTACTTTTTCAGCCTGGTCCCAAGATTCTAGGAATACAGACAGAACTCTCAGGAATACAGATAGAATTCTCAGGGAGAAAATGGTCCTCCTCATTCACTTCCGTGATGGGAACAATGGGGATGCCAGTGCTGAGCAATGTTGAAGTGACTGCTCAAATGATCATTCCTTGTGGACATTGGACTCTCACAATGCTTAGAATTACAGCATAGTTTATTATTACAGGAATTACAGCCCTTGCAATAAAGGGAATTACAGCCCTTGCAATAAAGGGAATTACAGCCCTTGCAATAAAGGCAATCTTTAACATGTGGCATGCTTTTGGATTCTTCTATTCTTCAGACACAGGTGTTGGGCAGCACCAGCCCAAGAGGTCCCAATGCCTGAGGTGACATGCCAAATCCTACCCCCTTACCTGATGATGTGCCAGCCTCTGCTTTTCCCACTGACAAATGTTCTAGCTCAGCACTCCTCTCCCCTCTACATTTGCTCTTCCTCTTTGTCTCCCTCTTCCTTTTCCAATCCAGGGAGTGTAAGGAGAAGGAAGAGCAGTGGAGGCAAGTAGGCAGACAGAGATGGGAACCAGCTTGCTGCCTGAGGCAACCACTTCAGTTGGCCTCATGGATGGACCGGCTCTGGTGTTAAGAGTAAAAATAAAATTGAAAGGGATCATGTTAAGTTCTCAGACTCATTGCTAGTTAGTTAGGTCTATTGGCCCTTGGCTTCTTCATTGGATTATGGTTTGTAATTTAATATTATGCTACTGTGTTCAAAAAGCAGAAGGTCCAACAATGTAGGCATCAGTATATAGCCAAGGAAGGAAACAATCCAGCCAAAGCTAAGCTGCCCCCCAATCCTATCCCCCTCCCCCATTGGCATAACTAGCGTTTCGCTGGCAGAGGCTGCTTTACGGCTGTCATAAAGCAGCCTTTGCTGACAAGTGCAGTGAGCCCACCGGCAGGGAGGCTGCAACGGCTGCAGCAGCCTCCCAGACACCAGTGGATCACGGACACCCACAGGTGTATGGAAGCCCATGCAGGGGGTTGGAGGGAGGTGGGGAGGAGGTTGAACTGGGGAGGGCAAGGGCAGAATGGGGGAGGGGTGGGGGAACTGGGCAGTGATGGGGCAGGGAGGAGAGCGGATCAGACTTTGAAGGGGGGCAGGTTAAGCAGTGCACGCCAAATTCCGAGCCCCTTCCCAGACCTGATCCGCCTTTATGGATCAACGCAGACTTGCAGGTGCTTAAGAACAATACTCACCCTGAAGAACTCTGATGGACTATGATTGGACAGGAGGAGGGGGAGAAGGAGACAATTTTATTTTTATTTTATTTTTCACATTTTTATACCGCCCTTCCTCCAAGGAGCTCAGAGTGGTGTACATATTTCCTCCCCTCCTTTTTGTCCTCACAGCAACCCTGTGAGGTAGGTGGGGCTGAGAGATAGTGACTGACCCAAGGTCACCCAGGAAGCTTCGTGGCTGAGCGGGGATTTGAACCTGGATCTTCCAGGTCTAAGTCCGACTCCCAAAACACTACACCATCCTGGCTCCTGGCTGAGCAATAGTAGCAACCACTTTCCAGCAAGTCATTTTAAGCACTTGACACTTATCATAAGACTTATCTTAGACTTAGAAAATACATAGCAATGGAAAATGCTCCGGTATGAAGAAACTAGAAGCCATTTAACAGATATGGTGCTATCATTTCCTGACAGTCGGTTCATTTCCTCTGCCCTGTCCCCTCTTCTCTCAATGGATAACAAATGGAACTAGGGAATAAAAAGGGGAGGAGGAGCAAATGTGATGTAGAGCAGGGGTTCTCAACCTTTGGAGGCCTGGGTACCCCCCTATCATGGTCCAATTTTCTAAAGTACCCCCTGCTAATTAATTGCTAATTAATTGGGTTAATCAATCAATTAATTAGCTAATTAATCGTTAAATAAAAAGTACTAAAACAATTTTAAATGTGAAAAAATGTCTTACTTAACTCTGTGTGTGTGTGTGTGTGTGTGTGTGTGTGTGTGTGTGAGAGAGAGAGAGAGAGAGAGAGAGAGAGAGAGAGAGAGAGAGAGAGAACAGAAACAGAAACAGAAACAGAAACAGACAGACAGACACAGACGGGGGGATTGCATTTAAGTTCTAATTAACAAGTAATTAACTACTGATTGATGCTGATAAGGGGCAGGCTCTGGCATACCCCCTGCCATTGGTCTGCGTACCCCTAGGGGTACTCGTACTACAGGTTGAGAACCTCTGATGTAGAGCATTGATATTCAACTGGTGGGCTGTTGTGGCCCACAACTGGATCAGGCTGAGGTTGGCTGCAATTTGAACCAAAGGTGGTAGCATCACAATTTTATTTTCAGAAAATGGAGGAGGGGATCTGTTTATATGACAAACATATATTGGGTTTATACCTGTTTAAACATTATGACTTCTCACAAAGCATCCTGGAAATTATAGTTTGGCTAGAGGCACCCTACTCCTTACAGAGCTTACAGTTCTTAGGGTTTCCTGGGGAAAATGACTGTTAAACCAGCAAGTTAGTGGTGTAGATATAACCATAAATGGAGAAACAGAAGAATAAAACCATACTGGCCTTATCTACACTATAATCTATATTAGTTTTATATCACTTTAGTTGATGTGACTTGCCACAAAGAACCTTGGGAATTGTATTCTGGTGAAGGGCTGAGGATTCTCTGTGAGAGATCCCTAATTTTTGATTATGGTCATCTACAATTTCCAGGATTCTTTGGAAAGAGGAAATAACTGTCAGGATAGTTTCAGTGTGTAGTATGAATAGGATTAGAGAGACAAAAAAAGTTGGACATATTCAGTAAAATATTAAATTTGGTCCCATGTTGATGGTTATGATATTTTTCTGCTGTTACCTTCTTTTTAATTGTATTTTAATGGTTTGTATGCTGCCCCGATATCTTTTGATGAAGAGTTATATAGAAATCTATTGACTATGTGGGCTCCACATCTGAAAAGTTTGACAGATAACTGACAAACAAGTATGTTGGACTTGACCAAAAGCGATCTATAGTACTTTCAATTCCCTGTACAGCTCATTGGGGTAAACCACTGTCACTCAGCCCCACAAGGTTGTTTTCAGGAGAAAATGAGATGTTCCCGATTAAACTATAGTGCAAGTACAGTATCAAGTTCAACAGAAGTAATGGTACTACCATTGTATTCTGCTTTAGTCAGACCCCCACCTGCGATATTGTGTCTGGTTCTGAGTGCCACAGTTAGGAATGAGTTGAGATGAGGTCCTAGGATGTTGGGGTGGTGGGGAGATCATGACCTATGAAGATAGATTGAAGGAGTTGGGTGTTTTTAGTTGGGAGGATCGTTAAGAAACATGATAGTTAAGATGTATGATAACTCTCTATAAATATCTGAGGGGCTGTCATGTGGAATATGGAGCAGATTTGTTTTTGATGGCCCCAGGGGGTAGAACCAGGATAAATTAGTTTAAATTACAGTACAACAAGGCAAATTTGAATTAATGGTTAGGAAGAACTTCTGATGGTGCAAACTGTTTGGAAGTGGAACAGTCTGCCTGGAAGGGTGGTAGACTCTCCATCATTGGAGGTCTTTAAGCAGAGGCTGGATAGCCACCTATCAGTGATGTAGCTGTTGACAGTGGGCATTAGCGGTGTGTGTGTGTGTGTGTGTGTGTGTGTGTGTGTGTGTGTGTGTGTGTGTGTGTGTGTGTGTGTGTGTGTGTCAATGATCTTGTAAGTCCCTTCCAATTCTGTTCTATGAAACTACTCTGAGCTCCTTGGAGGAAACATGAGATAAAACTTTGATCGACTGTATAAATGGAGGACATAATGGAGTACACTAGGAGTTAAAACTGTGATCCTCAATGCATTGATTCCAGCTTAACCCCAGTTGATTTTGTGATGTCGATTTGAGGACTGCAGCCTTAATTAGTAAAGAGTTGGAAGAAATTGAATATTTGTAGAGGTCTAGGATTGTCCATATCTCTAGGCAACTTAGGAGGCTGCCTGGGCTGCCTTGTATAGAGGGAAACATTTTTGTTATAGCAGCAGATGGGATAGGAGCCAGGTTGAACATCTGGAACAGGTGCCAGGGTAGTGCCAGTCTGTCAAGAGCCAGTTTATTGAGAGGTGCAGAAAAAGAACAAACTAGGGCCACAGAAGGTAAGTAGAGAAATGGGGACAAGTGAGAAAGATGGAAGCCCTGTCTGAGATCAGTGACCCATGGATTCAAGCTCATGATCTCCCAGAATCTGGTGCCGGGGAGGGGAGGAAAACACCACTTAATACTCTGTGTAAAAAAAAGATGACTATTTACGAAAAGGGGAAATTAATGTAGTAAGTATGCAACTCTTTGGTGGTCAGTCTGCCATTTGCACATTTCTTGCCAAGGACTGAGGAGGTTTTCACCACACACTTGCATGAGATCATAAATCCTCAGAAGTAGCAGAATAGTAAAATTCCCCTTTCCACTTGGCTGGATGATATTAGAACTGAGCCAAAACTACTTACTGTTTGCTTACATTTTCAGCAATAAAAAGGACTTCCTTTTTTTGATAATTTCTCAGCATTGTTTGCTGAAATGTTTACCTGTTCTTTTACAATGTCTACTCCCTCCCGGTTGACTTAATTTGCTCTCTGTGGTAGTTGTTGTTGATGGTGTAGTAGTGCACTTTACATGGAATGAGAAAAACATGTGATGTTGTTACTGTACCATGTAGCCAAATCTGATGTTACATAGTCTATGACTCTATGTGGTATTGGAATGTTCTCTCATTCACTGTGTGTGATCTCTGATTGGCTAGGGTTGTTCTTGTGACTGATCAAGAGTGGAAAAAGAAGAATTAACCGGGGGGGGGGGGGTATGGTAGTGAACAAATAGCATTTATGGGAAATAATGGCACAGAACATGGTAAAAAATAAATGTGAATATTCACATAAAATATTTTCTAAAACCTCCCTTTCCAAATTGCTATGTTCAGTCCCAGAATAAAAATGGGAGAATTTTCATTGCAGCCCTAGATGTTATAAATGACAGACACATGGCGTAGTTACATGAGCACTATAGTAAGTTTATCACTTAGTACATGGTCATGTGCTAGTGTAGTGGTGTGATTGTTGGACTTCAACTGGGAGTTCCCACCCCTGCTCAGCCATGAAGTTGAAGGGGGACCCTAGTCCAGTCACAGCCTAACCATCCTCAAAGGGCTGTTATGAGGATAAAATAGTGGGGAGGGAATAACACACATGCAGAGCCCTGAACTCTTTGGAGGGAGGGAGGGGTAAAAGTGCAAATGCATAATGGTCACCTGCGTGCATCTACCAAAAGATACACAATAGTGAGAAGAGGAAATATCCAGGGATAGGTTGATGCTTTCCTACCCACTCACCCACCAGGAAACTCAGATGCTCAGCAGGAACCATTTAGTCAGGTCCTTCTGGCCCTTTTAGCTGTGGGGACCAGCAGGGATAAAGACCCCCTGCCCTTGTGTACTTCAGTGACTGGGAGCATTGAAATAGCACATCTGACACACACACCCCAATTATAGACACATGGGCATGGCCTTGTCATCTTTGGAGACTGTGGAATAATAGTTTGTTGAACTTTACACATGTCTGGATTGCGTCAGTAGGAGCCACACATCTGATGAACAGCCCAGTCCTATGCTCAATAAATCTGACTGTGTTCAATAGGATTTACCCCCAAGCAAATAAGTTCAGGAGTGTAGAATTGGGACTCATCTGATACAGTGCTTCAGAGGCAGCTTTGGAAGAAAATGATAGGGTGAAGGGGCCAAGTAGGTTTGGAGTGAGGGAACAAAACTTTTGCATAGTACAGTCTTCCCAAAGAGAGAGAAAAAAGTCTATATTTTACATGCTAGATCTTGAATTCAGATAGGATGGGAATGCGGGTGGGCATTTGCCCGCCTCAGTCCCCTGGCACCACCTATGCTTATGGCACCATGCAAATGCCAAGGCAGCAAGCAACTGCAATAGTGGATTGTACAGATTGTACATCTTGCTTGTGCATCTGCCACTCACATCTGATGTCTAATTGACTGGTTAGACAGAGCAGAGCTCATGCACCAGCTGAGAACTGGCGCACGTCTAATGCAAAATCAGCCATCAGAGCGACACTAGCAGAGACAGAAGTACAAAGCCTGCTGTGACATTGGGTGCAATCCCATTTTTCCATTGAAGTCAACTCTCCTGTTGATTTGAAGGGATTTGGGTTGCACCCACTGCTTTACAAAAATCACCATGTAGCACATGTCACCTTCCAGAAGAGCCTTCCCAATGTGGCAGCAACACTGTTGGTTTCTTTATGTCCTGTCACAAATCCAGTAGTTTAGCATTAGCATGCAAAGAAAGAAAACAACAACAACACACATCTCAAAGGCCAATATTCAGCTGATTCCTTTCATGCCAATTTCCTTTCATTTCCTTTTGACAGAGTAGGCTTTTAAAAGCTCTACACCTTAGCCAGCTTTTAAAGATGTAGGCTCTTTGATGATCTAGCCCTAATGAATTTGTTTTTTGCCACCAATAAATCAGAATGAATATGGGCTCCTTCCCCCTCCCCCCCCCCCGGTACTTTTCAATGCCGCCTTCCTAGTTTCTTGAAGAGGGTTGACGTATAATCATAGCAACCTAGCAAATTAACATGCTGTTATTATCTAAGAATGGCCCTTTATAAAGTGGCTGTGGTTTGGGTGCCTTGCAAAGTGGTAGACTACAGATGATTCTGAGCAGTGGTAGATCTCCTTCCTTGGCTTCTCTGCCTTGGAAAATATTTACCTGTACTGCAATTCTTTACGCTGCTCAGCCAACAGAAGCCAGTATTTTCCCCATGGGTGTGATACGCGAGGGCCTCAATGCCCTTTGATTAAAAGTAACTTCAGTTGAACAGAATATGTTGATCCTTAGAAATTGGTTCTTGACATTTCCTAGCCTCGGTGGAATGTGATCAATACGGTTATGTATTACCAGTTCTGTTGTTTTTACACATCTGTTTCTACAGTGCATTCTCTAAATGCCTAGGATGTCAGAAATGTCCATGTGTGTACGTTAGCTTGGGTAGTTTATCTATATGTGAAAATGGTTGTCAGGGGCACTCTTATATATAAACAATAAGGTACATTGGGAGGAGCTTTGAACATATCAGCGCCCACTCAAGATCACTTAATGTGGAATATTTATCCCATAAAATACTTGAATTCACTTTTCGTATTCGGTTTGGTTAAAGAGTTATTGAGATTGTTTCTTCCTCCCCACTCTATCAATGCATGTGTATGGTTGAACATTGCAAGCTGTGAGAATGGAGCATGGAATTATTCTGGATTGATCAGTCTGAAGTACTTGCATGTACTCTTTTGCATGCACCTCTATACCTGTCATAGGTAGAGGTGTTTGAAAATGGTGTCATTTAAAAAAAAGTTGTTGAATTAAAATGCAAAATGTGGTGTTTTGTATTTTTATTCACCGGTGCGAATTCTTAATATCATTACATTGCAGCCTTCAATGCAAAAACAACAAACGATTCAATTAGTTCTAACTGGAAAAGTAATCTGTTTCAACCAGATGCATTCCACAACCAGTAGAGAGTTGGTAATTTGGTTCCAATTCTGTTTGAAAATATGGTGTTTTGCGTTTTTATTTGGTTTGAAAAGGTGGTGTTTTGTGTTTTTATGTGGTTATCAACAAAAACAAACATCTCTAATCATAGGATGTGGGAGTAATTGGTACACTTTACAAAATGTCCCAATAGCAATTTGATGGGTAAGGCTTGATAATTTTAATTTTGCCATTATGGACAACAGAATATCACACTTCTCCCCAGACATTCAATTTCATTCCTGGATCCTTGACTAAAAAAAAAAAAGGATCCAGGTCCTAAAATGGTGCTTACAGTTCCCAAAAGATTATCCAGGGAATTTAAATTTGAAATTGACCCCCATGAGGAACAATTCTGCGTAAATCGATCTGGAGATATTGAGCAGCTCCCATGTTATTTGTTGTTTGGTTCATTATGCTTGGATATCAGGCAGAAGTGGCTGTTTCCAGACCTTAATAAGATTCAATATTGGCCAATCAATCTAAAACTGGCATTTTTGGGTAGTGCTTAAAACTTGTCTACTATACATAATGGGGCCACTTTTGCATATCTGGCTGCTAAAACTAGGGAGGATTTTGTAACAGCTAAATGTCATCCAGTGCCAAAAGGATGCAATGTGAGTTACATGTTTGCGATATGGTTTTCATTTCCCTCCCGCGCCCCCCCCCCCCCCGCTCAGTTGCATAATTCTTTGCATTATGTTGTTATGGCTACAGCAAAGATCGTTAACTTGTAATAAACTTGACTTAGAATTCATAACCTTCCTGGATTTGAAAAACAGTGGGCTGAACAGTGAGATTTCCGCACCAGTCTGCATTCACTTCAGCAGGTGGCAAAGTGGGAGGACGGTTGGGATGTGGGTTATGCTGTGTGAGCATTTCAGAGCAGCCAAACGACTACCTTCTGCATGTGGTATCCCAAGTGCGCCCTCTTCCCATTCACATCACTGATGTATGCTGTGGAAGGCGTAATGGCACACATTGAAATGCATCCTAGAGGATGAAAACATGGGCAGGAATGGTGAGGTCAACAGGATGCTTGAGCCTCCATGCTATAGGGTGACTGTACTCTGGCTGCCAGTTCGTTTCCGGGCACAATTCAAAGTGCTAGTTTTGACTTTTAAAGCCCTTAACGGCTCGGGTCCAGGGTATTTGAGGGACCGCCTCCTTCCTTAGAGTACGGGTCGGATTATAAGGAAAGTGGCGGTCCCTCAAATACCCTGGACCCGAGCCGTTAAGGGCTTTAAAAGTCAAAACTAGCACTTTGAATTGTGCCCGGAAACGAACTGGCAGCCAGAATACAGTCACCCTATCAGGGGGTCATCAGGGGGGCCCTGTTAACCATGCCGCCATTGATGGAAGTGAGGGGGATGGCGGCATGGAATAGGGCCTTCTCGGCTGTGGCGCCCCAATTATGGAATTCCCTCCCCCTGGAATTAAGAACGACTCCCTCTTTAGAGACTTTTCGGCGGGGCCTTAAGACATTTTTATTTAGGACAGCTTTTGATGTCTGACATGGTGGGCTGACCTTTTAACAAATGGCTTTTAACATATGTAAATTCAGGTGACCCACTGGGGTTGTTTATTTTAAATTGTTTTAATTAATTATTTTAATGTGTATATATGTATTTTAATATTGTGTTGTAAGCCGCCTTGAGTGCCCTCGGGAGAAAGACGGGGTATAAATTTTTTAAATAAATAAATAAAATACTCGCCCACATGGCTCTCCACGCATCTGCCAGCAGCACTGGCCTTTCCCTAACAAGGCATGAAGCTATTCTTTGGGGAAGCAGATTCTAGAAGGGGAGCCATTGTCCTGACTCCAACCTCAATGTCTGTGTGTCATTAAAAAAAAATGAATGGACATCATTTTGATTTTTTGCTGCAGTTGTGAAACTGCCTAAGGTTGGTGCTGTACACAAAGCTCACAGGACTAACAGCCCAATCCAACCTAAATCCCTGTGCGGTGATGCAGCAGTGCCAACACAGACTGTGCTGCATCCCGTGGGAGTTTTTCAGCTGCTAGAAGTCTCCCTGGGGTAAGCCCCAGCAGCCCTAATGGGTCAACTTGGTCATGTGCCAGAGATATTGCTGGTGCAAATCTGCAGTGATCTGTGCAGACGGATCAGGTCCAGGAAAGGGGTCGAGATTTGGCATGCACCACCCAACCTGCCCCTCCCGGGCCCAATCTGCCCACCTCCCGCCCCATCTCCTCCCCATTCCACCCTCCCCTCACCCCATTCAACCCCCTCCCCACCCACCCTGCCATGTTCTGCCCCCTGCACCAAACTTACCTGTTCCAACGGGCCTCTGTCGCTCCACTGGCATGCACGGGAAGTCTCCGGCCTTCCCTCTTGCTTGTCGGCTCCCTATGCTTTACGGCGCTTTTGCAACAGCCAGCACTGGCAAAACACATGTTCCGCTGGAACTGCCTTTCAATAGGATTGGATTGTAAATCAGCATGCACACAAGTTGAGTTGAGTTTGGTTTGTCACTGGGTGGGAGAAGGACAGAAAAGGGGCTAATTTTTTGTCAGGGCACACGAATATCCTCTACATGTGCTGGCTTGAATGATAGCCACTATACTATCTGAAGTCTGAAGTGATCATGTGTAGAGGTGTTAATGCCTTGAGTGTGTATAAGGTTCTGTGCTATTTAAATTTCGTTACTGCTTCTTCTCAATAAACTCTTTCTGCTGTTTGAGATATTAGTATTTTTCGGCCAACTTGTTCAACAACTCACATCCTGCTGAAGTTATTAGTCGAGTTCTCATTGCTTTTAATACGTTTGGATTGCATCCCTTCGAGCTGTTTCACACATTACACAGCCACCAAGTGTACCCTTGATAGTCCCCCACAGCCAATTAGGGCCACCAGACAATTTGACTTGTATGACACACATTTGTTGCATTCACAGCCCAATCCTCTCCCCGCCAATGCAGCCATGTCAATGGAGCACTGCATCCTGCGACGGTGGTGGTGGGGTTCAGTCCCAGAAGTCTCCTCCAGGTAAGAGAACTTCTGTTCCCTTACTGATGGGTCTCTATGCCAGCCATTTTACTTGTGTAGGTCCAAGGAGAGTAAGGGAGAGGGAATGGGAGAAGGAACGGGCAAGGATACCAGTGCAAGTTGCAGCCACCTGTTATCTACCTCTCCCTCCCCCATTCCCCCCTTCCTCCCCTGTCCTCCCACTGCCCCCCCCCCGCACTGGCTTACATGCAGTTCTGTCTGTAGCTGGCTGCAACAGTGGGCTGCCAACACTGCCGCTGTTTGTGGTGGTGGTTCCAAAATGGCCAACATATGGCCATTTATGGCAACAGAACCTCTGTTCCACTGTCGTATTGGGCCATCACACATTACCTGTTCAAGGCTTCAGTCATATATGCACTTACCTGAGAGTAAGTCCCATTGAATTCAGTGGGACTTCTTTTTGAATAAACATGCATAAGATTGTGCTACATGTGCATACTTTAGTTATATGACTTTAAAAAAAAGTAATGTGTGAAGCATCCTAGTCTGTGTCTAAAATTGGATCTGAGACCTTGTTTTCCTTCACTTTCTTGTGAAAAGGGACCTGTGGTGTGTGATGCTTGAAAGCTTGCAGTCCATTTTTCCAGCTGCATTTGTGCAGTCACCTCTCTGTCATTCTTTGGGACCAACACTTCACTGACTCAAAATAATAGGGAACTATAGAAGCAATTCTTTTTGTGATGGTGAAAATCAAAATGTCTAAGTTCATTTAAAAAAATACCCTCCCTGGCTCAGTCTCTTCAAATTGGACATTTAAGTATCCTGTCTGTGGATTTATGGCTCTAATTTCCATATAAAATACTCTAGGAACAAGAAATGGTCAGGTTTTTTAGGAGAACAGTTAAAATTCTTCCAAATTCACTCTTCATGCATCAAAACAGATGAAAATTGTAAGTTAAGGTGCTTGCCTTAACTACATCACTTCATGAGTGGTAAAGATGTTCTCCACACAGTTTTGCATATTGTGTGTACACTTACAACTCAGTCCTCCTGCAGCAGCCACACATTCTCTTGGCCTTTCAGCCCCAGTCCTCTTCCTTTGTAGGTTGTTGAGGGCACCCTAAAGGGCTCAAGATACTTTGGAGCAGTGGTTGACTAGCTGATCCTTCTACTTTCACTATATGCTTTCTTTTGGGTTAGAGCAGTGGTCTTCAATCTTTTTCGTGCTATGATGACCCCTAAAAGTATGAGGCTGGGGACCCACCATTGATCCTCCCCCCTCTCCCTGGACCTCGTCCGTCCACCCTCTGCTGCTGTTGCCACACACACCCCACCCCAGCACCAGCAGCCTTGTCCTGCCAAGCTCACCGGACCCACAACACCTGTGGTGGGGTCATTCCTAAACAGGAGGCCATGGTTCCCTACCGCCGCCACCCCCCAGCAAATTGAAAGGAGGGAGAAAAGGGGGTGAAATCCCTGTGGAAGTCCCCCTAGTAGGTTCCTCACTGCCCCCAGCATTAGTCCCCAGCGGTCATTTTGGTTCCCGTAAGTTGCCACGACCCCACAAATGAGACTTCACTACCCCATTGGGGTCCTGACCCCAAGGTTGAAGAACAGTGGGTTAGAGAATGACATCAGTTAGTTTTGATGCGTTATATATGGGGAGAGCAAGATGAATTTTGATTCATATCAAATATTAGAAGCCTTTATGGTCACAAAAAGGGTCATATACAGTCCTCTGGGTGTATGTTAGCCATATGTGGTGGATGGGTCGCAGTGATTTGGAGCTTGTTTTTCATTTTTTGCTATTTGTATACAAAATACTTGTTTTCAAAGCAACCTTGTGGCCTCACCTAAGCAAATCATTTTGATTTCCCTAGGAAAACCATGTCCCCTTTCCACGCATGTAAGGCAAATCTGTTGGGTTTGACTTTCATCTCCATTGTAGGTGCATATGTGAAAAGAATCTGCAATTCTGATGGGGGAAAAAATAATACTCCCAAGGCTATATTTTGCTTTGAAATTTGTCTTACTTTAATACATATGGGAAACAGACATTAACAATGCAAGAAGAGGGTGTGGAGAGAACAAACTCCTGCCCATAACGATGATAGCTTTCATCAAGGAATGAAAAACTATTTTAAAATATACAATTTCCATTTTGTAAGTCATGTAAGGCAATTGGATAATTTCATTTATTTTTAAGACTCATTTATAGAAACATGCACATATGAATCAAGACAGGTCATCTAATATATGTGGTAGATTGTATCAGCTTCCATTCATACCATCTGTTTTTGTCTCAATCTTCTCTTCCATTTGCATAGTTACCTAGCTGGAGCTGTTCCAATGAGTAGCATATTGGATTTGAGCTCGGGTTCAAATCCCAACACTGTGCTGCCTTAAAGAAGCACATTCTCCTTCAGTCTCAGGTTATCATCTATACAAATAGGAGGTGGGTGAAAGAAGAATAGTGACAATTTACTATGTTGTGTTGGGAAGACATGCTAATGGTCGCAGGCCAGTGTGGTGGTGGTGGTGGTGGTGGGGATGATGATGATAAATAATAATAATAATACAAGTACTTGTGAGGATTGTAACAGTGCTTTTACTTGGAGTTGCGGCTTTCTAAAGAATCAGCATAAAAGAACAGGACAGAATCCAGAAAATCCAAGTGAATCCAGAAAACGCTATCATAGAGAAAATCCTCTGAGCCCCCGCCTTGGCACACATGCAAAAGCGACTGGAGACGACTCTCCGGCCACTCCTTCCTTCTCCCCTCGGTGCTCGCGAAAGCCAGGGAAGGCTGTATCCCTACAGTACCTCTTCTTGGAAGTGTCCGGAGTGTAGGGAAGGGGGGGGGGGGTAGAGACTGCGAGGTATTTAAGGCACTCCAGACAATTGCTCATTCCGTAATGAGTTATTACTCTGCTGAGCCAAAGGTCATTAGAAAGGATAAGGGCGGCCATAAAAGCGGCCCAGCTAGCATGCTTTTCCTATAGAGATTATCATTATTGGCTTATTAATACGCGATAATGTTGAATTATACACGGCAATAAATAGGAAAAAGGTTGACTTGGAGTTTTAAACATTTTATGGATCTCAAAGCGAACGTTCCAAGCAATGGAGCCTCGTGCAACTGGCTGGAATTATTACCCACACACACACACACACACACACATACACAGCCTCCCCCGCGTTGTTGGTTCAAGAGTCTCTCTCTCTCTCTCTCTCTCTCTCTCTCTCTCTCTCTCTCTCTCTCTCTCTCTCATTTTTTAAAGAACTGCAAATCTAAGCACTTGACCTAAATCAGGGGTGGGCTGATTTGAATCTTGCAAGGCCCGTTTTATTTGCATGAGGATTCCCCCACCCCCGCCGCCCCTGCCTTTGGTGTAAGGTGTACTCAGGATGTCTCAAGAGTTCTCGAATTTGTCTCAAGCGATCTCGTGGAGCCACTCCGGTTTGGCACGTTTATAAAACGCACCGAACTGGCGATGGACCACCGTCGCCGGTCGCCCCACACTGTCTTCTAGTCCCAATCAAACAGCCGACCTAAGCAAGACTGAAGTCAGCCCAGTGCTGCGTGAGGGCGCTCAGAAGCTACACTTTAGCTCACACCAACCATTTATGGTTAAAAAGCCGAAGAAGGGCCTTGTTGTTCTACCTGATCAAGGGCTACCTAGTCCACCCCCCCCCTTTGCAAGAATTCCAGCGGCCCGCTGGTGTGAGTGAGGTGCCCCTCCCGAAATGAGTCCACCATAGCCCACCGATCTACTCCCTGCCCTTAAATGCCCCGAAGGGGTATCCCTTTGCCACTGCTCGACATTCAGCGGGTTGAGTTTTCAAAGATCGCGGTCTAACTTTCTTATGGAGACTCTCGATGTTTTGAAGAAGATCGCAGGAGTCTCTCGCGCGCTTTGACTGGGGGTAGGAAACTCCCCTGAACTTCGTAGAACTTCCTTCCCAAATAAAGCTGGGCAGAAGGACTGACCTGAGTGCTCGTCGAGTAATTTTCGCCTTCTCTTATTCATAACGCTCTCAATGCAATCCTCACAACAAGTTCAGTGATGAAGAGTGAACGCGGGAAAACAAATGCGTGGGACTGATGGATACCTCCAAAACTAGGAATCGAACTTTTCTAAAATCATTTCGTCTCCCTCCAATTCTGCCATTATTACAAAAAAATAAAACACGGAGTGTTTGACAAAACACACACACACACACACAAAAAAAACCTCATTACATTTCCTACCAATAACCATCATCATCATAATGGGAAAGAAACAAATGCCAGATGGAAGCAATAGTGTTTTGGTGTTATTCGAGATCATGTTGCAGATAAGCGTCTTCTAGATACCAGGAAGCGCTTGGGCTGATGTAAATCGCTTGATCAAATGCAGCCAAACCTCATAACTCTGTCCCCCAAAAAGTTCATTTGGAGGGGGGCGGGGGTGATCCAGTAACAAAAACACGGTAAATGTAAGTTGCGACTCAACGAGGCTCTAAATTCAAGTTCCAATTACAATGCATTGAAAGGATTTAATTTTGTTTTCACACTACAAACGTATATTAGAGGCCTCGCTAAGTGGAGAAAGGGGGGATTATTAATCTTAAGGAAGATTATTAAACTCTGCCAAAAGGTTAGTACTGTACACTGGAGCCGCGTATTGCAGACTCGAGTCTAGATAACCTCTAACACGGCAAATGCGGGTAGATCGACCGATTACGATATTTAAATTGCATGCGAAAAGTCCTGAGAAAATCTCTGGCAGGCGGTTCCCATCCCCCTCCAAACACACGCAGCAGGCACTTAAAACAAGCCCATTGCTGCCGCCTCCCCCCCCCCCCCACACACACACACGTCTTTCTCTTTAACGTCTAGATCCCTCATCTCTGGCCAATAATAATAATAATAATAATAATAATAATAATAATAATAAATTAAACAAACAAACAACGTGGTTGGTAGTAATTTCATATATCTGTTTTGTTTCTCTGTTCTATGGCTCGAAGTGGCTGCGCAGAGAGTCCTGCTCCAAATCCGGAGAGACACAGTCACGAAACAGAGGCTCGATCAGATGAAAATAAAATACCAAACTCTCTTTATATCTCTGTATAATTACCTCTCTCTCTCGCTCTCTCTCTCTCTCTCGCTCTCTCTCTCTCTCTTTCCATTACCTTTTGACTGAGGACCCCAAGCACATTTTCTTCCTGCGGGCACAAAGCTTCCTTCTTCTCCTTTTCCAGCTCAAAGAGCCACTTTCCTTGGGAGATCTTCATGGTTTTTAGTCCCGTAGAAGAACAAAACAGAAATGAATCTGGGGGGGGGGGGGGGAGAAAATCACACAAAGTTAAATCCTTAGCTTTTCCCCCTCCCCGAAATGCAGAGCTTCATTGTTCCTTTGTTAGAATCTGTACCAGCGGGTTTTTTAAGGGGGGGAAAATATTTTTCTCCCCCCCATAAAACTTTTCTTCCTACCACCCCTCCTCCTCCTCCTCCCCCCCTTTCGACTCTGAATTCACCATCATTCTTCATCGCCACCACGTAGGAGTTGAAACTCCTTGGCTGCGGCGTCTTTATTACGACTATTATGACTTTCTAAGTGGGTTTCAGTGGCTGTCCCCCTTGATGGAAGCGTGGGCAAAGGGAGAGAGGAGGGCCATAATGAAGCCCAACAGACTAGCATTTTAGGAAAGTTGCAGACTTAGTCAAAACTCCCTCCCACAAGCTAGAGTATCTCCCCCCCCCTTTTTTTAAAGAAACGGCTCTTTGGAGGTACTAAATAGCACCGAGTCTGGGATTTCTTTCTCCTTCCCCCCCCCCTCCTTGTTTACAGCTACAGAAGGCAAAAGAGCCATAAATCTTAAGACAGCCTACAGAGACAAGTGCATTTGTATGCATCGTTAGAACTAGCTAATACCTAAACCCATTAGCAACCATGTAGAGTTCTAGTTTCCGGTGTACATTAACTTACAGTTAAATTCTAGAGGAAAGGGCATTGCGATTAACATAAACTATATCCATCATATTGTTTGTCATAATAGATTAGTCAACCCTCTGTGTGTGTGTGTGTGTGTGTGTGTGTGTGTGTGTGTGTGAGAGAGAGAGAGAGAGAGAGAGAGAGAGAGAGAGAGAGAGAGAGAGAGAGAGAGACTTTTCCCTCCAGTCTCCTAGCTGTGTTAATTTCAAACGGGGGACTCATGATTTTTGTCAACACATCCCACACATCGGAGACCATCATCACTGCTGATAAACAAGGGGGGGGGGGAGGTTGACGAGAAGTTGGCAATGAAAGTACGATGGAAGGGACCGGAGGGAGGGAGGGAGAGGAGGAGCCCGTCCCTAAAATATAAACCGCCTTACACATGCAATGCAATCTGGTACATGTTTACGCCAAAGTAAGTCCCATTGAGCTTAAAGGGGTCTTACGCCCAGGTTAAATGTGCATGGGATGGCAGCTTTAGGAGCTTGTGGACCGTTTGAAAACGAATGGGCCCACTCATGAATCGCAACGTCAGTTATTTCCTTCCTACGTTTTTCCAAATGCATTTTAAAAACATAAAAATAAAAATAAGAGGATGGATGCAGCCGCATAGCTGGGTTGCTCTCCTTCCCTTTCACTCCCTAGTAAGATTCACACTTGCTGCCCGGTTTCCTTCCTAATCGGTCCTCTTGCCCCCCCCCCGCTGCTTCTTTCTTGTCCCTTGTCTTTGTTGAATGACGTTCACTTACGTCCCCGTCTCCCTTCCAAACACCAACCCCTCCGTCTTACCCCACCACTCCTAACCACCACTCAAGGAGCATAATCTGCTCCTATTAAGCCAATGCCACCCCTATCCTTTTTTTTTTTAAAGGGGGATATCACAAAGCCGCCCTCCCCGCCTAGCCCAGCCTATGTGCACAGACCCCCTCCCCCTCCTTGTTTAGGCTGCGCACAGATATGTGAACTTTTGTAGCTCTGCTTTTCCGTCTTCGCCCGTGAAAGCGTTAAAGGTAAGGGTCTGGAACTCGTATGCAGCAGCCGGCTTTTGTAGCGATGATTTATTGCTTCAATCTTGGTTCACCCAGAGTTCACATGGATTTGCTGCTTCTGAGAGCTAAAAGATGGTCTCACTTGACAAGTGTGACTATTCGAAATGCTTCTCTCTCTCTCTCTCTCTCTCTCTCTCTCTCTCTCTCTCTCTCTCTCTCTCTCTCTCTCGTGCAAAATCGTTTATAATTGAACCTAAGAAATCCAGTTTGCTTTCAGATGAACAGAAATCTCAGATCTCAGGGATCCAGTTGATCATATATATACACTGTATATATGATCATATATATATAATATAATATATGTATATATAATATATACAGGTCCTCGTGTATATGTGTATGTATATGTATGCATAATATATATTTATAAGAACGTGGATTATATATACATACATTTAGATAATACACACAGAAGGATCTTCAGACAAAAGGAGATGTAGGACTTGGAAGGAAAAAATAATAATGTTTTGGTCCGATCCAAACTCCCCACCCCTCACACGCCCTTCTTTTTCCCACCCCATCTTTCTTTGTTGTTAATCTAGATTGTGAGGAGGGGGGGGGCTCTGTCTGCTAGGCGAATATGGAAGGAGCTGTTTGAAGCTTGTGCAGTGTTAAATCTCAGCGAAATTAGGAATAATCTGGGGGGGGCAGAAAACCCCTAGAGTTATTTGATTTTTCTCCTCTTCCACCGTCAGTGCGATTAAAACGAGCCAAACAAATACATACATAAATAGTTCGTTAAAAATATAAGCGTGTGTGTGTGTGTGTGTGTGTGTGTGTGTGTGTGTGTGTGTGTGTTTAAGGCTACTGCAGAATTATCAAGCCTAGATGTGCATAACGTGACTTGCCTGCTAAGTAATCCAACGGCCGAGGGCTTTCTCTTGAAATGAATTGGGGGGGGGGGGGGGGAGAAGCTCATCACGCGTCACGCCACTTAAATAATAAATAAATAACCGAGAAATTCAAACTTACAGTTTCCTACTGTGTGCGTTGGGTGTGTTTGTAACATCCATAAGCACACATATATTTGCCTGCAAAATAACCCGTTTGGGATTGATACTATCACCATGCAAATTGCTGGGAGATCTCGTCTTTCCCAGCGTCCAAATTTAGACTGCAGAGAAATCAGGGGATTGGGTCTGAAAACGAAAATCAAGAGCAACAAATATCAAAAGTTCCCCCAAATAGTAGTAAACGGCTGGCGCAGTGGCTAGTTGGAGTTTCCTCCAAAGAAAGCTCACCCGCGCGCATCCGTTGTTTTTCGGTCCAGATAAACTGACGGACAGGCAGCGGTCTCATTTTACAGCTCCGCTGAGCGCAGTGAAAGTGATCGCAAAGAAAGGAGTGTTTAGGATGGGCAACAATCCCCTCCGCTGAGGCAAGATGACTTGGATTTCAGGCCAGGGGGGTAAATGACTCTGGAGTGAGTCACTCAGAGACTGGTACCCTCTTTGCTCTCCTCTGTCTCAAGCAGCTCGATCCACAATTCAGTTTTAAATTGGGACGTTAGGATTGGACTGTCCCCGCCCCCCCATCCTAACCACGTTTCTTTGGGACTAAGTAAATTCGACGAGTTTCAGGGGGAATTACCTTTCAAGTAAAGGATTTATCGCAGCTTGGATTTCAGTGGGACAATATAGCTGAGTCCCATTGTTTTCCAGGTAGCCTGCTTCCCAATAACTGTGTTGTTGGTGTATTGATCCATTCTAGATCTTGAGCATCTGTCGGCCATCACTATTCTAAACGCTTTTACTTGGAAGTAAGGCCTCTTGAGTCTTTACGCTATTCCTGGGGGACTCCCTTTCTCCCAAGGAAAGGTGCTTTGGCGTGCTCTTCCCTTGTTATTAACAAAAGATGCTCAACTGAACGACCACAACTCCAATGCGGCGCTTAAGCCCATTGAAACCCATGGGGTTCTTGAGCACCCTTAATTCTGTGCTGGATTGTGTTCAGGGCGTTTTTTTCTGGTTGGTCTTGAGAGCTTTGAAAAGAGGGTTAGGTGGGTGGACAAGGGATCCAAGAAACAGACGCACATACATTCGGAGTCCTTATATTTCTTCCCAGAGATTATACCTAAAAAGTAGGGTAAAGAACCTTTGATCGCTGCTTCAATTTCTGTCTGTGTTCTATCTCTTCTATCTACCCATATATCTATCGATATCTCTTCTATCCTGCCTCTTCCCTACACGAGCTTTTGCAAACCTTAGTACGTTAGTTGATGCTTTTTTTTTTTTTTTTGCTATACATACACATAAAATAATAGGTAGCCTTGAGAAGTTCTGTTCACGGAACTAACTGGAAGTCACAGGGTTCAGTCTCTCTCCTACATGCATGCCACTTGGTTAGCAAAGCTGTACAACTGTAACTTTAAAAGGGTGTCGAAAACCCGGTCTCAGTAACAGCAACCATCTTCTTAAGCAAGGAGAATTACCGTCCCTTGCTAACTTGTTACCAGCATCAACGTGCTTCGAACTGAATAATGATAGGTTAAATTCATCCTAGTGTTAACTTAGTGTTAACGCTGTTAAGTAAAAGGAAACTGGATTTGTAAAGGAGGTAGGATGGAAAGGAGGAAGCATGCATTGTGGGTTTGCTGCCCTATTTCTGATTTTACAATCTCACGGACCAATTTGGAATGTCCCGCGAACACCCACATGTCCGCGTCTTAAATCTGAAGCTAGCTAGCTAGCTAGCTAGCTAGCTATTTATTTATTTATTTATTTATTTATTTATTTATTTATTTATTTATTTAAAGGCCAGAAAGGAAGATGTAAAATGGAGTGATGTCGTTTAAAAAAAATAGTCAGTCCCTATTTGGTTAAACAAAAAGTCATCCTTTTGCGGCAGAAATGTAAAAACAGTATTTCTCAAAAACTCCGTGTTCCTGTGAAGGCGGCACTATGTACCATTGCCTGTGGTCATTTCATGGGCAGCCTAAACCCTTCATTCAGGGATAAACGTGCGCCTAAATAATGTTTGCCCTCTTGGTGAATGGCATTCTTGTTTATTTGAAAGAAAAGGTGCGGGACTGCCTTTGCCCAGGCATACTAAAAAGACGTGTTTCCAGAAATTTCTGTTTGCAACAATTTCTGCCCAGTGGATAGGCTACTCTTCTTCACACTACTGTCAATTAACCTATGGAAGTCACTGCCACAAGATGGTGGTGATGACTGTGAGCCTCATAGATGACTTTTAGGAAGGATTAGCATGGAGGATAGGTCTATCTGTGACTAGTAGCTATGATAGCAAAAGGGACCCTCCTTGTAGAAAGGCCAGAGGAAAGCAAAGGAGTGGTTATTTCCATGGACCCCTGCTTATGAGTTTCCCAGGGTCACCTGGCTGAATGAATTCTGTGAGACACAGCATGAATATCTTTGGTCTATCCAGGAAAGCTGTTCACATATTCTTATGCTGCAAACACTCCTCCTGTCTGTCCCCCCCCCCCATCAGGAGGCCCTACAAGACAGACATATCAGGTGGCTTCAAACCCAGCACACTGGTGACCTCCTCCAGAATTAAAGTTTTAGCTGCCCCAGGAAGAGAATCTGCTCTGGATCTTCAGAGAAACAGATTTCACAGGGATTTCAGAATGATGAACAGGAGGGCTGTGAAGTTCATACATAAAAACCAAAGCAGACATTAATAGTTCACAGTTCAGTTAATAGGAGGTGCTGCGGGTTTATTTATTAATTAACTAGATTTATTTATTAATGTTTAAGACTCACAGGCAAAACCTAATCTGAGTCTAGGCTTAGTCTTGGGATCACTTTTTAATGGCTGGACCCTCTTATTAGGTCTACAAAACAGGGCTACAACAAATAGTAGGTCTCTTATTAGGTTGAAGTGACTAATAGTGCTTCTGAACATGTGCAGAGAGCCCTTGCCATTGAATAACCCACACCCAGCTCCCACCCATATAGGATTTAGAAGGTGTGCTACTGTCTGAAGGACTGGAAAAGATGAGCTTTTTTACAACCAGTCCCCCCCCCCCCCACTAAAGAACAAAACAAACAAACCCTGATTCTTCTCAAATTAGTAGCAAAAATATCCCACTTACTTTAGTGGAGATCCTAGAGACCATCCATAAAGTGCGTCAAGGATGGGAGTAGCAAGTAGTGACAAAGGAGAGATTTAGTACTGGTTTATATGGAGCACAGTATGGCAAGGAAGGGACAAAGACCTGACATACTTTATGGACAGTCCTTAAGGCAGCTACCACATTCCTATTAACATTTGCATTGAAATCATTGGGAATCCCAAGCAGGCATATCTCCTTGTCAAACATTTTGGAGTGGTACTGATTGACACTGTAAGTCACTCTGAAAGAGAAATAGATACAGATAGTATAATGTGTTTTAACTGAACTTTAATGGATTAAATGGTTTTAATAACATCATGTTCACTTTTCATTACATAAAGTTCCCTACCTACATACCAGTTAGGCTCCAGGGGTCTGCACCTAAGTTGGAAGGTGCAGAGTTTGAAAAATCTGGCTCTTGTTGGCCCAACACTATCATGGCTACACAAGAGCATCACCAAAGGATTACTGCACCTGTGCAAAAAAGCAATGATGCAGCTGTCCATAACTCAGACGTCTGTAACTCAGGAAGTCAGTGTAAATTAAAAAAAAATCAAGTGCTTGCAGTATCTGTGCACTCATGGTCCAGAATTCTGGAATCAGGAAGCAAATTAGATTCATACTGAGCATTGGGGTAGAATATTGCCTGATCATTTCCCCTTATATTCCCACAAGTAAAAGGAGTAAAGACACTGTATTTACTTTTTAAAAATGAAAGCTGGACATCGAGGCAAGTGCATGAAATATCCCTAAGGCAACCAAGCCCCTTAAGTTTCAATGTGCTCACACACATGCACACGCACACACATGCATGCACACACATACACGCATACACAGAGAGAGAGAGAGAGAGAGAGAGAGAGAGAGAGAGAGAGAGAGAGCAAGTCAATGTGTTGTGAATCAGGGTATTGTCACCCTGAACCCCATAAGTTCAGGGTGATATTCTATATAGTTACAAATGTAAATCTGTTGCAGTCATTCAGTGCAATTCAATAAAAGTTGGTCACAATTGCCCCTTGAAAGCTCATTTAGTTATATCAATTTAAGTTATAAGACTCAAGATTCATGATTTTTGTTAGTTACCAGTATATCATCAAATCCTATTCTAGTTCTTTCAATGCCACATTAATCACTGCTAAAAGTTGCTGGTTTGTACCATCATATGTAAGCCATTGACTATCATCAGTCAGCTGTGATATACAGAGCTTTTGTATTTGTACCCTCCAAATGCAATATACATAGCTGGAGTCAAGTTAACTTGCCACTTCAGTTAGTCCTGTGCAGTTTCAAAGGTCCAGGTTGTCGCATATTAATTGGGACCATGGCTTGTAAAAACGTCCAGTTATGCTCATTTTCATTTATGCCCTTGGACTTCAACAGGCAGCTAACATCTGCATAGAGGTGTGTGAATTCTGAAAAGATAAATTGGAAAAGTGTAGAATACAGTATGATAAGAATCTCAACTTCATTTTTTTAAAGGCAAGTTTCTAGCCCTCATGGTTGTAATGAAGATAGGTTTGAAAGAAACGGAGTGAGCAAATCTTGGTGAAAGTCACAGAAGGAACTGAATAGTATTTCCAGTTAACAAGGGTCTGGTAACCTGCATATGTCTTATGGTCCTCCCCAACTTGCGTGCACGTGTGTGTGTGTGTGTGTGTGTGTGTGTGTGTGTGTGTGTGTGTGTGTGTGTGTGTGTGTGTGTGTGAGAGAGAGAGAGAGAGAGAGAGAGAGAGAGAGAGAGAGAGAGAAGTTGCAGAATTAAATGTTTCCTTGGTGTAAAACTGATTTTTCCAACAGTTTTTTTAAAAATGAAAATCATATTCTGTTCTGCGTATGCGTTTGTCTTAGGACAGAGTATCAATGGCTCATCCATTTCCATCAGTGAGGTTACAGCTGTTCATAAAGCTTACAGGCCAACTTAATATTATTAGCTCCCATTGCTCATGCTAAATCCAATACACATTTCTGAGCTCTTTTGTATGCCTGCCACCACTTCTACAGGCCAATGATTTTCTCAATAGCCTCTGCTTGTCTCTTCAAGGAGAATATTGCTTCATTTTAAATCAGAATTCTCCATAGCAGAACTTCTATAGACCTTTCCTCCACAGACCACTGGGTGGGGGGCAAAAGATGCTAGAAAATACCCCTTGCTCATTTTCATTTACTCAGACCCAGTAAAATGAATATAAATAGATACTATATTGACTGCATGCCAAATATTTATTCAGCAAATGATTTCAGTATTTACATGTAACAAGCCATTAAGTCTAACACAGGCATCAATAGAATTTTTGAAATACAGACCTCTCTATGGTGCAATTATACTTCTTCCACACAGCTTTCCCTCTGCTAGCTGCATTAGACTCTCATCCCACCTGCCTTTAATAGTCATTGTCTTTTAACACATCCACAGTCTCGTCCTCATCCAGTACAAACAAAGAGATTTTTGCCACTGTTGTCAATAGGACGTGACTTCAAAATGCAAAGCCTTCCCTTGGCCGCTTCACACATCACATGTTTAGGTGTGCCTAAGTAACTTTACGCTGGTGTGCCTAAACATGTCAAGTTTGAATGTGACTCGTCGTGGGTTTGCAACTTTGCAAACGGGCATCTCAGGTGACCTTGTCAGAAAACTGTGCTTTGCTCCAGCTCTCTGTGGAACACGCACTTGGTGGCAAACCTGAATTGACTTCTGTGTGTATATACCGTGTGGAAAAAGGTCAGTCTTGGGAGAGCCAAGATCTCCTTCTCTACAATTTATTTATTTATTTACTGAATCGCTATTCAGGATGGTGTGCAGGGTTCTCCCCACCCATTTGACTCTCACAAGGGCTCTGTGAGGTGTGGGTTAGGCTGAGAGGTGCTGTAGCACCGGGGGAGGGGGGCTGCTTTATGCCGAGTCCCGCTAGCTCACCATTGCTGGCTGATAGTGACTCTCTAGGGTTTCAGACAAGGAAGTTTTCCCTGCCCTACTTGGGGGTGCTGGGGATTGAACCTTGGACCTTCCGCATTCAAGGCATGTGCTCTACCACCAAGTATGGCCCCTCCCCTCCCTAGTGTGTCACTCAAGCTTCATGGCTGTGTGAGAACTCTAACCACTACACCACACTGGCTCAATAGAACATTTTCAGTCACAGAATTGTCATAAATGCATGTAGATTCCTAGAACAGACGAGCTAGCCCTTTTTAAATTTGAGTCCTCCCCCACCAGGTTCAAAGGGTGTTCTGGTTGGATCACTCAAATACTGGCGGAAGGTGTTGAGGACAATACTGGGGCTCTGATAGGGTGCATTTCCTATTTAGAGAGGGAATTGACATTGAGACTCACAAATCCCCTAAAAAACTCCTAGAGGGCTTTGTGTGTGTGTGTGTGTGTGTGTGTGGGTGGGTGGGTGGGTGGGTGTGGGTGGGTGGGTGGGTGGGTGGGTGTGGGTGTGGGTGTGGGTGTGGGTGGTCCTGGAGGTAGAATCCCTTCTTCCTTCAACAGCTAACATTTGGCATTACAGACGCTACAAAAGAAGCAAGAGACCACAGAGCACAACTAGCGCCAGTCTCCCTCAGAGGATGTTTAGGGTCCTTCCCTGAGTTTTTATTTTTTCAATTTAAGACACACTCCAGCATGTCTCTAGCTTTTATATGACGATACAAGGGAAACCCATGCAGGCAGTATTATACTCAATGGCTCATGAAGATACAAACCTGTTCCTGCCTTCCAGTGTTCTGGCAAAGAAAGCAAAGAAAGGATGACTGACAAGCACTTGGCACATATTTAGTTTTATTAAAACCAGTAGTTTATTTAAATAAAAGTATCATTTTATTCAATATATATGTCAGTAAGTCCCACTGCATTCAGTGGGATTTGCAATTCCCTAGGAAGTGTGTGTGGGACTGCATCCCTCAATTTCTTCTTCTATTTCTCTCACTCCAGAGCCCACCTAGTGCCCCCTTGGAAAAATTTGCACTGCGGGCTTGCTGTAGGGCAGTGGTTCTGAAACTGGGAGGGGTGGCTCCCAGGGGAGCAGCGGATACCAGCCAGGGGAGCCACGGAGTGCCACAGAATCCTCTTGGAAAACAGTGCAATGCCAATTGGCAGGCATCAACATAATGTAATGGGGAGCCGTGGCCAATGGTCGCCAATGGTCAAGGGAGCCACAGATCAAAATAGTTTGGGAAACACTGCTATAGGGTCATCCTGAACTCCTCCCCACCTGTAGCAGTCAGAGCTTGGTAAAGTATGTACCTCCTCTGCGCTTGAGATTTTCTGCCCTAAGTAAAGGACATATTTGTCCTTGTATTGAGCAGACTCTCTGCATAGAGACACATACTGTGTGCTGGTTTGGTGCTGGGTGAATGGGAGCAAAAAGTACATTTCAAAAGGGGAAAATTTGGAATATTTGAGAAATGTGCTTATCTACTTCCTTTTAAATATATTCTCTACTTTTTGTTACCTCTGGGAGTCCTCAAAGAGACCTATAGCATGAAAAAGACTTTTAAAAGCCCACTATAAAATGCAAAGACAAATTCATGCCATTCCATAGTGAAGATAACACCTTAAAATGGTTTTTCAGCTCTGAAAAGCAGAGCAAACCAGAGGAAATTTACAGGGTTTTTTTGGGCGGGGGGGGGGGACAGGACACTCCAACAAAGACATGCTTGGCGTGCTTCCCTTGGAAAGGAGTTTCATCAAAAAAGTGTGGCTGCCATAAAATATAAACTGCTAGTAGCAACTCACTAGCCTTACAGAAACATGGGGTTACCAGGTTTATTTATTTAATATATTTGTAAACTGCTTTGTAGGATAAAATATCTTCCCAAAGTGGTGAACAATCAAATGAAAGGAACACTAAAACAAGAGCTCCAGTATACATGAAGAACAGTGCCAAACACACACACACACACACACACACACACACACACACACACACACACACACACACACACACACACACACACACACACACACAGAGAGAGAGAGAGAGAGAGAGAGAGAGAGAGAGAGAGAGAGAGAGAGAGAGAATATGAAGCAGCCATATAAATCATTTAAAGAATGAGTGGATCATAAGTTGTCAACAAAAAGCAAAACTCAGTTGACAGAGCACTACAAGTTAAGAGCCAACCAGTCAAGGACATCCATTTGCAATTGTGTGGAATCACCATATTTCTGCCACACGCTGACATGTGAACTGTTGTCGTCTAGTAGACGTGCCTGCCAATCTTGTTTTTCTTTTGAAGGGTTCCATAAGTATGGAGGGTGATGTGCAGTTTGTACTTAACTGGAAAAAAAACCCTTTCTGCACCCAGGCAGTTCAAATTCTGGGCCAAGGAAACCCAAATTCTGCAACCTGGATATATTACACAAATTAAGCAAATATTCATAACTGCTCTCATTTTGCGCAATTTATTCTGGTATTGCTCTTTATGAGGAAGAGCAGGGAGGTATGCAGAGCACTTAAGCCCCACCTCCAGTCACTAGAAATATACAGCTACTTCTCTGGCTTGTTAGATTTTCAGCAGGTATTGTTCCCACAAGGTACCCTTAAAAGCGTATCTTCACCACCTTCAATGAAATATCAATATCACCTGTCAATATCAATGAATGCTGATATTCTGAGGAAGCTGGATTCTGTGTCCAGCACCACATTCTGTATCTTTTCTATGTTTCTGCAGAATTGTGGCAACAGTGGCATACAGTACAAGCAACATTCCTCATGGACCTGGCTGCCTCTCGTGATGGAGCATATAGATTTCCCTCATGAGATGATTGCTTCAAAATTATGTCTAGTGACAAAATCCATGTTCCTTGATTATTTTATTAACAGCCCGATCCTGTCCAAGATACAGCGGCCGGCCTAAAGGCAGAATCCTAGGTAAAATCCTAGGCTCATCTTGGGGGAAGGGGACATTCGTTCCCTTCCCCCGGTGTAAGTGCCGCGGGCCCCGATGGGCCTCCTTGGATGCGTGCCAGCTCAGGAGCCGACACTTGTCCAGGGAGGCCACATAAGGCCAGCTTGGCCTGGAACGGGGTGCTAGTATCGGTGCAACCCAGTGCCAATATCCCTGCCCCCTCCCAGGCCTCCTCGCCACCCTGTGCAGGTCCGGTTCGGTGGCGGAGTGAGCAGTGCTGGCCTCTGTGCTGGCACCGCTTACTCCGAAGGAGCCACAAGCATGCTTTATGGCACATTTGCGACTGCAGAGCAGCCTAACATTGCACAGAATTGCGCCGTTAGTTTGTTTTTACATTTTCCTGAAAGTAGATATAGGGTTTAAAGGAACACAAACACAGAGTATATGTGGTTTCATTGTTTCCTTCATCCCTTCACTGTTTTTGCAGATATTTACACAAGTGTATGGGCATGGGGGTTCATCTCCCAATGATATTCATTGATCTGTCTACTGGCACCATCTTAGCACGCTTGGTATTGACTATCATCAATGAAGGTGACAGAACAGACTAAGTTCTGAAATGAATACTCAAATTCATCAGAATTTCAATTTTTGCTTTTCAAATTTTGAATTTGATATTGGAATCTGTATTCTGAAATGCGAAGTAATTCCCCTCAAAATTTAAAAACTTGAGAGCTTTACACTTAGTGGCCTCTCTTGATTCTTCTGATTTGGGCAGATATCCAATAAAAGCTGTCAAACAATCTCATCAACTGTCAAACGCTATCAAAGACTAAACATCATTCTAGCTACCAGATAAGTCAAATATAGCAAATGATTGCATGCCACCAACAATCAAACACTATCTCATGCTCGACATCAGCGCATGTCAGCTATCCAACACTGTCAAACACCACATTATCCCTATAAGTTAGCTGTCAAATATTCAAATATTCAAATCAATTGATAGGATGGAAAATATAGATATCAAATACCTGGTGAAGATTTGACACCCATGTTTTGCAGAGGAGCAATTTGGGGAAGAAATTTGTTGTTACTCTAAACAGGTTGAAACTCGAAGACTGGCTTTGAGCGGGGGAGGGTCCATACATTCGTGGTAATGTATATATGTTGCATGTAGAAAGTCCTCAGTTCAATTCCTGGCATCTCCAGCTAATAAACATGGCTGAAGACCTTTGCTGGAGACCTGCTGCCGGCCAGAGCAGCCAGCACACTGGGCTAGGTGGACCAATGGTCTGACTCAATCAAAAAAGCAGCTTCATACAGTTCATGTTCCTCTTTTAGCAGGTTTGGCCTGGAGGCCAGGATGGCTTGTGAGAGTTCTTGTAAAGCAACGAAGGCATGTTTTCCTTAATGTTTCTCTTTAGCATTTGGAGCACTTGATTGAGGAGGACCCTTCCTCAGCAGTAATAACTGGAGCTCTGTCTGCCATCTGACACTCTGGATTCCTTTCACATCCATTTTAAGGTATCAGTCGCCTTCCCCGTTCCTTCAGGAAATGCAAAAAGCTCTTCATGAAGACGACCAGGAGGCCTCAGAAGGCAGTTTTTACCAAGATCCCACTAGGAGGGATTCTTTTAGTCAGCAACAATGTCTGGCTCCATTGGTACGTCAGGAGTTAGAAACATCCACAGGGTCTCCAGTGGACCAAAATGGTACCCCACAGGTGTCCCTGAGAGCCCTAGAGAACAACAATGATCAGACCTCAATATTACAACAGCCGCCATTGGTTTCCTCTCCCGTTCCTTGTGACACCTCCACCAATGGCACTAGCAAAGCACATAATAGCCATTTACCAAAACAAGTCTTCCCTTGGATGAAGGAAACACGACACAGCGCCAAGCAGACCAGCAGCCTTCCTTCTTCAGGTACTTGGTTTGATCTGTTATCTCCTCCTTTGCTTAGTCTCAACATCTAGACAATAGCTTGCCAAGCAACTCCAAATCAGTGTTTAGAAGCAGTACTTTTTATATTGATATCCTGCCAAGGAGCTAAGAGTGGCTTACATATGGTTGCCAGGTGGCCTCCGAATCAGGTACTGCTTAGGGCTGTAGCTCAGTGATACATTGCATGCAAAAAGGACCCAGCTGATCCCTGGCATCTTCAGGTAGGGCCAGGAAAGACTTCTGAGTCTGAAATCTTGGAGAGTTGCTGTCAATCAGTGTAGATCATACTGAGCTAGATGAACCAAAGGTATAAGGATCAAGGTATAACACAGGTTCCTATATGGAGAGTCAGAGTCCCTGAGCTTCTGCAGCTGAATTATGACATGTGGCTTCAGACCATTCTCTGGACAATTAGCTGGGAAATTTTACTTATCTGTTTATGTTTGCATCCTACATTGTCTACTGGCAGTAGGATCATAGGAACAGCTCTGTATTTATATATAAATAAAAAGTTGCTCCAGATAGTTCTGGATTCCTCATATCAAAATGAGTATTCAGAGAATTATTATTTTTCTTAACAATTATCCAGCTTTGATAAATATCTGTTCAGCTATCCACGGAGGTAGGATGGATATATAGACATAACAAGAAAGACGCACAATTACTTAACCAGGCTTACAGAGAAAGACAGACAAATAGGTTGCTTGCTCAGCTCTGGAATGAAATGATATAGAGATAAGATAAGGTTCTTTAGCTAGAGACAAAAATAATGGTAGGAAGATTAAAACATTTCTGTTCTTCAAAAATGTTAAGCACAAGATGATTCAAACTGAGTTTTAAAAGAATCAAGAATTGAACTGAGCTGCATTAAATATTATCCAGTTTCAGGTTGTTGGGGTTTTTTTTTTTTTTTGCTTGTTCGTTTTGAATAGAAACTAGTCATTTTAGAGGGACAGAATTTTTTTCCTGAAAAATTCTTAGATGGTGCAAATGTTCTCTTGTTTCTATTCGGTTTGGTGTCCTTGTTTCTCTTGACTGCTATTCCTTTGGCACCATTTTTTCCCCTGGCCTTCACTTTTTTGTCTTTGTTGGGTTAATACAAAGTTAGTCCCACCCAATCAGGGATCACATAGTGAGTGGGATGATAATCTAATAATAAAATCTAATAATAAATGATGCTACAATACGACATAGCATATCAGATTTGGCTACAGGATGATATTGTTGCGGTCAAGTGAGGTCAATTGAAAGTGAAGGCAATGCAAATAAATAAGCAACAGTTTTTGCAAGATGTGTTGGGGGGAAAAATCACCCCAGAGGAGAGACAGGTGTTTGCATTTGGCACTGCTGAAAATGTTTGCAGGATACTGTGAACTTTGGCTCAGCTCTAACATTTCATCTGAATTTGGGCAGTGTGAAACAGGCATACGAGTACATTTTGTACCCATTTTAGGGTACGCAGATCTCTAGGTAAACTATTTGGAGAAGCAATGCATTTATTTCTTGCAGAGTCACCAGGGTTGAAGCTGAACTGAATCTTTCATTTCCTTTATTTAGATCCCAGCTCTCCACCAAGCCTCTCCTCTTCCAAGAGAGTACGCACAGCCTACACCCATACCCAGCTGGTGGAGCTGGAAAAAGAGTTCCATTTTAATAGATATCTTTGCCGGCCACGCAGGTTGGAGATGGCCCGGCTTCTGAGGCTCTCTGAGAGACAAATCAAGATCTGGTTCCAGAACAGAAGGATGAAATACAAGAAAGACAGCCGGGCTACTACGGGGACTGTAAGGAAGTCCCCAAGCAAAAGCCCTCAAGTGAGCAACTATTATAGTCAGATGGAGGCAGAGTACGAGATGGCCACCACAGTGAGCTCCTATAGCAAGGCCCAGAGAGGGATGATGTATAGTTCAGCAGCTTATCCAGACCCCCTCTTTGACAACCCCGTCACCTCCTCTGAATACGGCCCCTTCTCTTTGCAAGAAGAGGGTCATCATTATGGACCTCCAGTTCTGCAAGAGAGTCCGAGTGAGCTGGCAGAAAATTACCTGGGAAATGTGCCCGAGGCTGACTCACTCTTCGGCTTCCCTGACTGCTACTCGGCAAACCTGGACTACAGCTGTGTTGCTGAAATCCCCAGCCATCACCAGCTTGGGCCTTCCAACTCACATCCCATTTTCACAGACTTAACCACACATCCTGTGCCTCAGGGAGATTCTCAGGGACCTGTAAATCTTATGCATCTGTGAGAGCTCCCTGCCATGGAAACCAAGCAGGGGAAATTGCTACAGTCCTATTATCTCATTAAAAAAAAATACCTCTAAGTGCAACCAACAGTATTCCTCCCTCCCCCACCCTTCTGCCCACCCATTACCTCCTATTTATTTAACTGTACAAAACATTGATTGGTGGGGGGAGAGACTGTTTCTGGATGTTGCAAAATTAGTATGCAAGGCAAGCCTGCCTTGATTTAAACAAAAAAATAGTCAGTCCATGCATTGTACTAAAACTCTTTTTTAATAGTCATTTGTGAATGACTTTGTGAAAGAAGATGGTGATGATCTTAGTTATTCCGTAGCTATCTGCCTTATTATGATCCTCTTTTAAAGAGGGTGGTAATTAAGGAAAATGAGGTTAATCTTGGCTGCTTTGGTTTTCAGGTCTTCATTTTCATAATGTGAAAGACCTTCACTTACAGCCCGATCCCGCCTAAAATGTGGCAGCTGACTGAAATGGCCGGCCTCTGCATCCTAGACAGGATGCGGCCCATGCCAGCGCAGGAAGGGTTCACCTCGGGGAAAGGGGACATTCATCCCCTTCCCCCGGTGTAAGCCCTGGAGGCCCCAATTGGTCTCCTCGGATGCGCACCAGCTCTTTAGTTGGCACACAACCAGGGAGTCCGTGTAAAGCCATCCCGGCCGAGGAAGCGGCTTGGGATATTGGTGCAACCCAGCGCCGATATCCCCACCCCCTCCCAGGCCTGGCCAGCCAATGACCCCCTCCCTCGCCACCCCGGCCCACCCTCCTCATGCTATCCCGCCATCCAGCACAGGGCTTACCTGTGTCCAACGGTGCGGATCGTGGAGGACGGCGCTGTGAGTGGTGCTGGCTTCCGCGCCAGCACCACTTTGGTGCGAAAGTGCCTTACGGCCCTTTCGCAACACCTAAGGCTGGTGGAACACGCACTCCGCCAGCCTATTTCTAGGCTGGATTGTAGTCTTAATGGGGCATTTCCAAGCCCGATTTTTTGCACAGCCCACTGCCCCAGTTCTTCTATTTTGAGTCTTCTATCCTCCAGGAAGCGAAATCCACCCCATGCCACCTTGTCTTGATAGTGATCTTCTAAGGTAATCTGCCTTTCTATGTCTGTGAAATTGAATAAACTACAGACAACCATTTGGTTGATTTCACCAACCAGTCACTTTTCATGGTGTGCAGGAAACCTAGGGATCAGCAGCTAGAGGCCCCTTGTGGAAAATCTGGCCCTCAAAAAGTTGTATCATCCAGAAAAGGAGAAATGTGTTCCCCAGATTCTGACGCAATGAACAATAAAAGCAAAAAACAAACCAACAAAAAATACCAGCCACTCCTCCCCATTTGGCAGGATAGCGCAGCCAACCAGCTCACCAAGTGGTTACATGCACACCATGTTCAGTTACCACTTGGTAAATAGTCATATGTATTCACTCTGTAGCAGTGTATTGAAAATTAGCTTAAGCCAACTCATTCCATCTATCCTTTTCTGCGGAGGAATCTTCCCTGCATGTTGCTGAGGAACCTGGGGTATGTTCTAGGGCCACTCAGTTCCTTCTCTCATGGGATGCTGACTAATGCTGTTGGCCCTGTCATAGCCCTATGTGAACTGAGAGTACACCTTAAATCATACCAAACACTCTCCCAAAGCTGTTTATCACAGAGGAAGATCGGCAGTGCCAGGCAAATGATCTTTCAAGGACATCTGTCCACCTTTGCTGATCTTATTGAAGAAGTCCTGATAAGCTTCCAAAGAGCTTCAAGGTTCCCTAGAGAGCACTATTTCCATACCAGAGCATGTCCCTACATTGCCATTGTCTGTCTCCTCTAAACATGTTCAGACAGGACTGTGGTGTTGCTGTAGAAAGGCCAGCCCACTGAATGTCCCTCCGTCCCCTTTCATCCCTTGCTAGGCTTCCCACACCTCTGTAAGGACCTAGAACAACCAGGTGGTCACTCTGGTCTTCTAAGGAACCCTACCTTAGAAGGCCTTTATTTTCAGAAAGCTCTCAACCTCTTGGACATTTCCTTTCTGCAGTATCTCACACACGGGGTGTCTTAACATCACGGGCAACACTGGAAAATCCAAACCTGCATATATATATATATTTTAAAGAAACCTCTTGTGGTCCAGCATTGATGTAGAAGTCACCTGCGTGCTGCTCCTGGGTGAACGAATGGCTGCTTTCTGTGGGTTATTGTCTCACACAGGCAGGCCCGGTTAGCGAGCGCATTGGAACCGACTCGCGACCTCGGCGGCTGCAGTGAGCGATGTTTTCACTGTGCATCGTTACACATCACCGTTGGTTTATTTTTAATGATTGCTTGGCTCTCGGCATCTATTTTAAAGTACTGTTTTGATACTGGAAATAAAGAGGCTTTTAAAAACAGCACTGGGAGATTTTCTTGGCGCAGGCAGACTAGCTTTTCTCCATGAACACTGCTCTGTTGTTCTTAGAATCACTTTGCCATCTTGTAGTTTACTAGGGGCTGGGCCTCACCCTTCCCTCACCCCCATTAATCATTGAGACAGCACGTACTTCAGAAGGCCCCTCGCTCTTTCATCTCCCAGTTAGTATGCAACTCTGGAGCTTAGCCTGCTTCTGCATTTTTTCCCCAACTGGCCCCCGCCTTCCATTAAACCTCCTCCATTTCCTTGGACTACAGGTTAGCTGGACCTTCCATCCTCCTTTAAAACGGCTTCTGAAAGGGCAAGTATCACTCAGCCACGCAGCAACGTCAGTGTACCAAGATGCAAGGTCCGATTTGCAGAAAGAATCCAGCTCGCTTGTGGTGTTCTTGTGGTTGTGGTGGGGGAGATCCTTGCTTTGGTGCAAAAATAAGGAACCAATTTCCTCTGAAAACCCAGCTTGAAGCTTTGGTCGCACAAAGCCACTCCCCTCTGCTACCTTCTGACAACCATTTGCCAGCAGTGACCACCAGTGCAAACGTTTCGAAAACATGAAAGCATTTATTATGAATGCAGTTGAGGTCCCAATAACTATCAGCAACTACCTAGAAACGAGAACTGGTGGTGCGCTTGCTGCCTAAACAGAAATGAAATTTTGTCCATATTCAAAATGGGGAGGGGGATCAGAATCAAACTGGACGTTTGGCGTTCCAAACGTTTTCAGATTTCACTTTTGAAATTCAGCAAAAGTTATGCTCATTTTAGTTCTATTGATTTCAGCTGGAAAGCTAACCGTGCATTGAAATCTGTCATGGGAACTCAGATAGAGGCGTAAAAGTGCTAAACTTTGACTGGATTATACCTATACATCTTAATACCTGTTGATGAATTTTAAGACAATGGGGTTCAATATCAACATGTCGAATTCAATAGTTTTACAACTTCTAAAATTTATTATTATTAGACTCTCTACCTCCCTCCGACAGCATCCTACCATAACTGGGAATGTGGGAGAAAAGGTGTTTCCCAAACTTTTTCGACCTGCGACTCCCTTGAGCATTGGCAACCACTGGCTGGACGATTGGCTCCCTATTACATTGTTGATGCCTGCCAATTGGCATTGCACTGTTTTCCGAGAGGATTCCGTGGCACTCTGTGGCTCCCCTGACTGGTTTCCGTGGCTCCCCTGGGAGCTGCGTTGGGAACCACAGAATTAGGAGCTTATCAATTTGATGTTTTACAAACCATTTCATCTCTAGGAGAATTTGTTTGCATTTGAGAACTTCTTTCCCTCAAGAGTTAACAATTTGACTTGCTGTCTACTGTGTCACAAGGAATCTTGAAATACAACTGTTGCGGATAAGGGTGTAGTTCAGGAACTGAGCACCTGCTTTGCATGAAAAGGTCCCAGGTTCGATCCCTGGCACCTGAAGGTAGGGCGGGAAAGACATCTGCCTGAAACCCCAGAGAACAGTTACCAGTCGTTGTAGACAATACTGAGCTGGATGGATCAGTGGTCTACCGAGTCAGCATTCCTATGTCTACATTAATGGTTTGAGGGTACTTTGTGTGGTGCAGCATCCCAAGGCATATTCTTAGGGAATACAAAGTGAATGCAGGTGCAATATTTTTTAACATCTTTCTGTAGTTACTTGGCGGGGCGATAGCACAGGTAGAGCACATGGAAAATCCGATATTCTGTCTGTGGTATCTGTCTGCAATCTTGGAGAGCCACTACTAGTTGGAGTAGACAGTACTAGGCTTAGATGTACTGACATGGCATAGGGAAGCTTCCTGTATCCTGTGTTCATCTGAAAACCCTTGACTTCCTATTTTGCAAACACCTGCAACACATCACAGCCACATGCAGACTCTTCACCATACAGCTGTTATTTGCTTATTTGCTGAACGGTTGCCAAGATTGTTGGGTCCCAGGACTGGGGAAGGGGGGAATTAAAAAGGGCAAGGTGAGCATTGCCATGGGGCAAGGCGAACAGTAGTTTGAAATCTTGGAGAGTCTGTGTAGAATAATCTGACTCAGGATAAATCCAATTCAACAACAACCCTGCACATAGAAAAATTATTGCACGAAGAAGGAAGCTAATCCAGATATAAATCAGAGACTGGGCTGGCGTCAGCACCTAGCACCCTTGAACAGTTGCTGTGGCCCACCACTGATGACTGGCTTGGCTCTCCAGGTAGCAATTTGCTCAGCCAACAGTCAGCTCAGCCAATCGGATGGGTCCGCCTCCCTTAACCTCTGTGGCAGGTGAGGCGGCAGATATGAAAGGAAAATCAAAACCCACCTCTGTTGTGACACGCTACTGAGATAAGAGGGAGAGTTCCGCCAAGGTAGAAGGGGGCTACTGGAGGGCCCTTTACCGAGGACACGCTCTGACTTGGAGCAGGCCCTGGACACAAGAGAAGTATGAGGCACGGCCAGGATCTAACTGCTGGGTTTTGATTTCAGACTTTCAAAGGCTCCCAACCAGAAACAGAGCAGCTAGAGTTAATGTTCTAAAATCCAATAGTTTCACTGGGGAGGAAAAGAGAGAGAGAGAGAGAGAGAGAGAGAGAGAGAGATTGTGCTGAGGCTGCTGTGATAACAACTCTCTTCCTGTAAAGAGACCTTCAAAGAAAATGCCGAGTTTGCAAACATTAAGTATCTGTGAAACAACCACGGAGGCAGCACAGTGCACAAAATGAAAATGCGGTGGTGCAGATAAATGTAAAATACATTGCAGCCAGCTCGGGTGGTTTCCCGTGGCATCAGGCAATTACGATAACACAACTTTCCACTGTATTTTATTGTATCCCCCTTAAAAGATGAATGACCCACTGGCGCAATCTACATATTGTAATTAACTGTTAAATATTTAATAAGGGCAAGAACTTTATCTTTTTGGTCTTTCCAGAAACAAACTTGGAGCCAGTACATTGTACTTAATTAATTTATTTATTTTTTAAATAGACTTTTCTTTCCCTTTGTGGTTTGAAAACCTGAAATGATCAGTACATTATTATTTTATTTTATTTTAAGTAATGTAATGGAAAGCAGTGTGCAAAGAAAATGTGGGTGCAGAAATCGGGGAGAGATAGATAGATAGATAGATAGATAGATAGATAGATAGATAGATAGATAGATAGAGAGAGAGAGAGAGAGAGAGAGAGAGAGAGAGAGAGAGAGAGAGAGAGAGAGGATTAAATTGCTGACGTAGGCACCTCTCCAGATTATAATCTGAAATAAAGTAGTAGGAGTTAAACCAGCAGCAAGATGAATCTCAGGTTAAAGTGCTGTTTCCATAAGAGCAAAGGGTAGAGCAGGAAGGAAACAAAGGACTGGACAAGAAAAGGCAGGGAGTTCACGGATGTATTCTTATGTACATGGTTACCTGGGAGTAAGATCCACTGAACGTAGTGGGAGTACTTCTGAGCAAACACACATAGGATTGAGATGTACTACACTAATCTGGATGTGCTGTGCTCAGTTTTAGCTATATAAAAGTTGACTGTGATGCCAAACAGTGAAATCAAGCCAAGGCCAGCTGCAAAACGTCATGTTGCTGCCATCAAGGCATCTTGTTGCATGCACAGTGGGGCTGGGCTACTCCACTCCCACCTCAATGGCTTTCCCAGTTGCAAATCATAAGGAACAGAGTGAAGAGAATGGGTTGCATTGGGAAAAGGGAAGGGTGTGAGGCCCATACAAAAACTTGCTGTCCTGTGGTTTGGTGGCAGGGGCCATCTTTTTTATTTATTTATTTATTTATTTATTTATTTATTTATTTATTTATTTGCAGTTGCCTGGCACATCTTGCATTCATTACCTTGGCAGCTGCCAGTTGGAGTGGGTCAGCCCACTCCACTTTACAGAATTCTGTACAGGAATTCTGGGCATGTTCAGGGGCACTCTTCTATCGAAACAGCCTGGAAAGGATAGAACAACAATGCTTGCTGATGATGCACAAGATGCAATGCAAGTTCCTGAAACAGATTGCGAAGCACAACATCCCTGAGGGCCCTTCCAGATCAGATGTGCTGAATCTGCTGGCTGCTGGTGAATTTTGACTGAGGCGGAGGTCATGGGCTGCTATCTGGAGCTTTGCACATATCGCATCTGCTCCTGTGGAGCTCCTGTGTAAGCAGGCAGGCATCCCCATTCACTTCAGTGGAGGGACTAGGGCCGGCCAGCATGCACATCCCCATGCATGCATGAAACTGGCCCTTCTTGAGAAGTGAATGGAGCTCTGTGTGGACGCTGGAACTTTTGTACTATACTTGCAAAGTGCCTAGAGTAGAACCGAGGCTTCAAACGTGTGCAAGTTTGCATTTGTGTGCCTGTTTCTTCATTCGCATCTATATATACCAAATGTTGAAATGTCACCCAGAGAACCCAGAATATGTTGGGATTCTTCTCTCTTGTGCACAATTGTGCTTTTTGCCCTTACCATTGCTGTAATAAGGCAGTCATGTTCTTGATTGTATTGATAACACTCCATGATATCTTGTATCTCTGTTTTGGGGTTTTGTTTTGTTTTTACTGTTCTATAGTTTTGTACTGCTATCTGGATAACTGTTGATAGGGCTTTGGCTTTAACAAAAGAACGACATGACATGCCAATATAATTAAAACAGTTAACATGCAGCTGCGTGCAACCATACATCACACATAGTACTTTGATGTGGCTACACATTCAGCCCTGGTTATGATGCAGATAGCTTGGCCTGTGGGAGGACAGACTGGCATTCAGCACTGCTCCCATTTCTTGACATGAATAACTGGTTGGGCATCCAGATACGGATCTGGACGACTTGCTCTGCCAACCCACATGGGATTTGTTCACCATTCATACATAGGAGAATCCTATGTGAAATTTCATTTGCAGAAAGCAGAGGAACTTTCCATGCTTTTCATGCACTACAGCAGTATCCCATACGGTGGGTGGGAAGATTGCATGTGTGGAACATCTGTTTTGTGTTCACAGGAAGACCAGAATGGGGTTATGATGATCAAAGGACCAAAATGGGGAGGGTTAATAGCTGGAATACATGCTTTGCATGTAGAAGATACGAGGCTCAGTTCCTGTATCTCCAGTTAAAATAATCTCAGATCGCAAGGTCAAGATTGAGAAGATCTCTGCCTGAGTCCCTGGAGAGATGTTGCTGCTCAGGGTAGATGGTCGGACTGAACTAGGCAGACCAATGGCCTGACTTCAAATGTTCATCCGAAATCATTCAAGATCACCATGATGAATCAACAAATAAAAGTTCTTACATTTAAAAATAGTGACTATATTGTAGTAATTATAACGACAGTTGACAAAATGCTTCAACAGTTCTCGAACGCTGGTGCAACATTTCTTACAACAAAATACAGGTTGATTACCCCTTATCCAGACATCCGAAATCCAGACTATTCTGAAATCCAGACATTTTGGAGGCTATGACTTTTTGTACAAATGTTTTCCAGCACCTGGCTGGTATAGCGCAAGGCATGCTAGGGCACAAAATTATTTAAAATATTGTATAAAATTACCTTCAGGCTACGTGTATAAGGTGTATAAGGTGTATAAATGAATTCTGTGTTTAGATCAGTAATGGTTCTTTAGGCAACAGCTCAAATAAACCTAACAATCATTCTCATAATTCCAACTCTTAACTCCAAGGTCAACTGTATGATGGCCTGCTGGCCCATTCAGACCTAACAGTCTTTTCATGAGCACCTTCTGACAAATGTCCCCACCAATTCACAAGTAACGGCGCAATCCTGAGTAAGTAATCCACCTGCAGAGCGCACGCTCCACAGCTGGAGGGTGCCATAAACACTTCATAAAGCACATTTTTGGAACTCAAGGAGTAAGGGCCACCGGCAGGCAGCCCGGCAGCCTGGCAGCCCTTACTTCGCTGTGTTTCCAACCCTGCAGCTGCTGGAGGAAGGTAAGGCATCCGCCGATGGGTGCAAGGGCGAGCCAGGTAGCAAGGGAGGGTGGCGGTTGGCTGAGCCGGCCCGGGAGGGGGCAGGGATGTTGGCCACAATATCCCCATCCCCATTCCCAGGCTCGGTGGCCGTTACATGGCCGCCTCAGATTTCCACTGGCACGATAGCCTGAGGACATCTGAGGAGGGCCATCGGGTCCTTCCAGCTCTACACTGGGGTTCCCCCGAGTAGACCCTGGGCCATGCTGGAGTGGTACAGGAAGAGGATAAGATCCTGCGGGCAGCCCTATGGGCCGCCTGCAGATCTTTATGCAGGATTGTGCTGTTCATCTCCCATTCACATGACATCCCTCACTCATACAAAAGATGACTACTGTATCTGTGGATTCACCAGTGTCCAAGCAGTGGTGTCGCTCTAGGTGGGGTGGAACACTTCGCTCCACTGAATGCGCGTTGCCTTTGCTCCACTGAATGGCTCAGATGACGAGGGGATGGGGCGCCTCATGCCGGAGAGTAAACAGAGGGTCAGAGTAGGGCAAAACTTGGCTTTCCGCCCCACCTAGAGTGACGCCACTGTGTCCAAGCACATTTCAAATGGTTAAATCAGTGGCTAGTATGACCTGGTTTCTACTCTTGATTGTAGGGATTTTTGTTTTCCATGATGAAACCTAAGCATGCTGTCACAGTACAAAAACAAACAAGAAACATTCGGGGGCAAGCTAGGTGGTGTAAAAAAACAACATAACTTCATGATTTTAAAGCACTGTGAGACAGACTTTAAGGCCAAAAGTTCCAAGCTGCAGACAGATCTTGTGAAATCTATATTGCTTCCATCAAATCCATTGTATGTTAGTCCAGGAAGTGTCCTAGTGCTTCCAAGGGCACTCAAATAAGCAACATGTATTTGCAGAATCATTATGTTTGCAGTATTTTAACCATTTGTATTAAACTGTTTCTGTAGGTTTGTCAAGTATCACCATTACTTTTTCACCAAGAAAATCATGAACACATATTCCCCAATTCATTCTTTTCTCATATGATGCAGTATGTGAATTCACACATGTGAAATTGCTTAATTTTAAGACTACAAATTCCATAATGCAGTGTTACTACTGGTGGAAAAAGTCTAGTTATCTATATTAAGTAGACTTATAAAGCAGAAGACTATTTACCCTGAAGCAACCCGCCAACCCCTACTAGATTGCTGCTGAGAATAAAATAGGAGCAGAAGCAGTAAAAGGTTTCAGAGGAAAATACTTTATTATTCACAGCTCACAAGTGTGTACATCTTTGTTGGCTGTACAGGTCCTAAACTTTGGAACAGGGAATCCTAGAGCTATTCCCTTTGCATGGGTGTGTGAAACCTCATGGCCTGGTGGACTCCATGCAGAGGGTCAGGGCTCATGGAGAGAGGTCTGCATGCTTGGAGGATCAGGAGAGAGAGAGAGAGAGAGAGAGAGAGAGAGAGAGAGAGAGAGAGACCCACAGGTCAAAGTGGACAATAGTAAAGATCTTGGACAGGTAGTCTCTTAGTCCTCTGGAAAGTACACTGCCCCCTGGTGTCCTGTAGGTCACATTGAACCTAGTGGAACCTGCATGTGTAACAAAAACAAAAAAGAATCCAAATTCAACTGAATGAACCATTGATAATATTGAAGGAGCTTGAATTGGCAGATGGATTTTCCACAGGCATTTACTGCTGAGCAGTGGGAGTGTGGAATGGAAAACAAGAGTCCACCTGCACGTTTTTGTACATTTTATAGTCATCACTACTTTTGTTTTGAGGTGGGTATCCAAGGTGAAGAAGTGGTGACTTGCCCAAGGCTACACAATGAATCTATATTGTGATGGGATTGAAACAGTTGCAACATTCTGAACTGGACCACTAGTTAGAGCTGTCCTTTTTAAAATGCTGTTGAAGGTACTATGATAAACAAGAGTTGTAAAAGTTCTCTTGAAGCAAGCAATACACAAAAACGTACTCCAGGCAAATGATAGGTTACATTTCCGGGGTGTTTTATTGTGGGAAACCAAATTTACCCCAAATAAGAAATCATATTAATTCACTGCTGGTGTTTCTTGGGTAGACACTGTTGCCCCAATTCAGGGAACCAAGACCGTAGCCAGAAGCTGAACTCCCAATGTGCTATCAGAACTAGCAGGGCTGTAACCTCTCTTAGGCAGTTGGTGAAGAGAGGAGGGGAGTGCCTGGACAGTCTCTCCACCACCACATACAAAATACACATTCTTTTTCACTTACAATAGGAGCGACCGAGCCACATTCTTGCCTGCATAACTCACTGGGCTTGATCAAGCCTTAGGTGCATTGTTATGGGCACATGAAACCCTTGCCTATCGGGTGTAATGGAGGGAGCAGAACTGTCCAAGCTAAGGAATGTGCCTCAGCTAAATGAATGGACCAGCTCTTATGGCTGAGGCACTGGATTGGGGCACGTGTCATCATTTATTGACATCGCAACTGATTATGGCTGTGAACAAATGCATGAATTAACTTTTGACTGTAATGGGAAGAGGATTGTGTCAAGTTCCCCTTTAAAAAATAACAACAAAGCCCCTTAAAATAAGCTTTGGAGGAGGGAGTCTTTGCATCCATTATATTTTGCCACTTGGTTGATGTACCCGGAGGTAACTGCTATGCTCCCTTTAGCTAGTAGTTGAAAGTGTCATATCTGAGTAGTGACTAGATAACACTTACTAGATTCAATTGAGTATGGAGTAGAGAGGAAGCCTATTTCTAACACAGGGATGGGCAATTATGGACAGTGTGAATCTCATCGAAAATATAGCATTATCCAGACAATTTCATGTATTTCAATTGCGAATTGTAAAGTGGATAATAACATTTAGGCTGCAATCCAGCCCCATTGAACATAGTGGGATGTACTTCTGAGTAGGTGTAGGATGGTGTAGTGGTTTGGGAGTCGAACGTAGACCTGGAAGATCCAGGTTCAAATCCCCGCTCAGCCACGAAGCTTCCTGGGTGACCTTGGGCCAGTCACTATCTCTCAGCCCCACCTACCTCACAGGGTTGTTGTGAGGACAAAAAGGAGGGGAGGAAATATGTACACCACTCTGAGCTCCTTGGAGGAAGGGTGGTATAAAAAATGTGAAAAAAATGTAAACATGTACAGGATTATACTGTTTGGAGAGCATTCCAAATATATCACAAATTATCTCTGTAATCCTTACCAAATAAAACACCCCTCTCTTTTCTGGTTTTGATATTATATTGTCTTTTTGTTGATTTGTTGTTTATCGTTAAGGTGTTATTATTCCCATATCAAAGATATGAGGCCTGAGGCTGAGAGAATAATGTCTTACTGAGGCCACTTTGTGAGTTCATGGCAGAAATAAGCCTTCGTCATTCCATAGCCAGGATGCAACACCAGCCCTGGTGGCGAGCCAGGGTGGTGTAGGCTAGTGGCTAGAGTGTGGGAGATCCAGTGTCTCCTCAGTCATGGAGTTCACAAGGATGGATTGAAACATGCAGTAAATAAAAGAGCATAAACATGATGAACCCCTCCCTCCCCCACTATGGTGGCTTGACATGTTGCACTATTCTCCTTTAAAAAAAAGATTCTCAAATGCAACAACGTTTGACATTATGGAGTGAAATTTCCTTGTTTCCAGTGTAACGTTTTAGCCCAGAGGTGGCCAACCCACGGTACGTGTGCCACTTGGTGGCACACGAAGACTTTCCAAGTGGCACACGCCACTGTTCCCACTGATGCGAGGCCCAAGATGTGCCACTAGTCTCAGGCAACAATCTGACACTTTCCCGGGAGTAAGTCCCATTGAACACAATGGGGCTTACTTATGAGTAGACATGCATAGGTTTGCGTTGTCACTGTGCTTTAAATATTTAGAAATATTTATTTATTTTAGTGGCACGCTCAATATTAGCTACATAAAAAGTGGCAGGTGGTGTGTCGCGGGTTGGCCACCACTGTCTTAGCCACCACATGTTCATTTGTGTGGCATCTGGTGGGGCCACTGTGTGATACAGGAAGCTGGACTAGATGGGCCTTTGGCCTGATCCGGCAGGGCTCTTCTTATGTTCTTATGTCGTTCCAGTTCATTCATGGATCAGGTGAACTTCCTATCTGATTGTACCTTGAATTGTTTTTCAGCGCAATTCTATCCAACTTACACCACCAGTGTAACCAGCGGGGGAGGGCAGGGCGGGAGGATTGGGAGGGGAAGGGAGATTTAAATCCCCTTTGAATCCCCCTTTGGAGGGGATTTGAACCCCCTTTCCGTTCTGGGGCCTCCCATTCTTGCTGCACTGCTGGTTACACCGGTGGTGTAAGTTGGATAGGATTGCGCTGTTTGAATATGAACCCAGTTTCCAAGCATTCAGCCAAAGCTGGAGACGTGTTAGGTGGTGTTGGTGGCGGTTTTCCGCCACAGACGTGCAGGCAGTTTAAAAGAGAAGTCAAATCTCATGGTATGTACACATCCCATAGTTGTCTCTGGTAAACAGTTTTGGCAGGTTTTTGTATTGGTTCAAAAACGTGTCTGACCAGAGGTAACTGTGGGGCATGAGAAGTCTGTTTACAGCATGGAAAGTGACAACATTTTCAAACTACTTTCAGGACTTTTAAATTCTGGTGGGTGTTTTTTGTTTGTTTGTTTTTTGTTTTGGTTTTTGTCCTCCAGCTCAAGAGCTCATAAGCTATAAAAAGCACATTGGGGCCTATACAGAGACTGTGGACTAGCCACTTCCATCTTGCACAATTTAGGAACAAATAGCAACTACTCCGGGGTGGCACCTCTAAAGGAAAAAGAAAGGGCTGTTAATGACTTTCTCAAAGTGTGTATTGCCTGTGCAATTGTCCCTGCCTTCCAGCAGTATTTGTGATGCATGCATTTTCAGGAAAACGTCTGTTATAAGCGAATTATATCTCCATTCCTGGAATTAAATCAAAACTCAGCACTAATTCAATTGTATCTAGCATGACAGAAAGGTCAGAAGGGAACCTTGGTCCGTGGCAGGCTCAGAATTTCAGTAATGAATGCTTCAGCAACCCATCTCTCCTTACCTCCTCTCTCCCCACTAATGGACAAAGCTATAGCCACAGCTTGCAAATGGTTTACTACAAGGGACTCCACTGGGGCTTGGCTTGAAAGGAGAAGTAATGCGACTTCCCCTTCCATATATCTGCTCTAGTCTGTATTGCACTCTATGTCTGTAATGCATTGGGCCAGCTGACTTCAGCCGTCAGACTCAAAGATGGGTGTGGCTGTATCTATAGGCTGATGGCAGTATAGTGTCAGAGAGCAATAGTTCTGGGTGTGTCTGTTGTGCATGTCTAGGTCCGTTCACTATGTGTGGCAACTACAGCCACTAAATCCCACTTTATCCAGTGGTGGCTGGCGCCTCTCCAAACTGGGCATGCTATGAGGAGTTGAGTCCTGTGCTTTGCCACCCACCCACCCAAGCCACTCCTATCTTACATTCCCTTGGCTTTATCCACCTAAAGCTCTGCCCACCTGCTCCGACCATAGAAGTCCCCCCTATTAGCAAGGATGCCTAAATGGAACCTCCATGCCCCAAAGCAGTATACAGTACCTCTGAATTCTGAGCGCCAAATCAAAGAGGATCACTGTTTAAACAGATCTGTCTTTCTGGCTTAACAACTGTGTCAGTTAACAACAAACAAAACTGTTGTTCTTTGCTCTGCTTGTACATTTCCCAGAGGGATTTGTCTAGCCCCTGTTGGGAACAGAGTGCTGGACTTGATGGAGACAAATAATTTACCAAAAGCAGCAAAAGAAGAAGCATAAGGCAGAGAGGCTGGGTTTGTGTTATGAACACCAAACCCAAATTACCATTCCTTGGCCCCCACATTTGCAGCAAGATTTCCATAGATCGTGCTTGGAACTGCTCCTCCCCAGTCCCCCCAACCCCTCCATGCCCCATGTTTGAAGAGATAAAGGGAAAAACAAATTCAGATGGTCTCTTACTGAACAATGCTGAATGCATTACTTCTTCACTCCATGTATAATTAATTAACAGAATTTATTGTTGCAAGGTGCGGTGATGACCACTGCTTTACATGGCTTTTAAAATGGTTTCAACGAGAGGATAGGTCCATCAACAACTATTAGCCATGACAGAAAACAGAACAGGCAGCAGCATACGTCTGCATACCAAATGCACAGGAGAACCAACAGGGGAAGTCTATCAGCTTCATGCCCTGACTGTGAGCTTCCAGAGGCATCTGGCTGGTCACAGATAGAATCCAAATGCTGGACTAGATGGTCCCTTGGTCTGCCCCAACAGGGATTTTCTTATATTCTTATGCTATGCAGCAACCGAACCACGACTACCTACCAACAATCTTCCACTCCAAATGCACTGAAGAAGTTTGCTCTCATTACAGATTAATCTCCTTCACATATCCCTCCCCTCCCCCCCAAAAAAGTTCATTTTGCTCCAGAGATTCACCCTTTCAAGAGTCCATTCCTCCTGATTAATTTCTCTTCCTGAAAGATCCCCCATTAATTTCTTCTCTGCTTCCCTCCCAAAAGGTGTTTCCCCAAATCCATGCTTCCCTCTTGATACCTCCAAAGAAAGAAAAATCTCTATTTTTCTCACTCAGCTGACTCCCTAAAATAGTATTTTAGTCTTTCACTCATAGTATCCTAGTGCAGCACAAACACTTTTGTTCTCCTGGCTCCACCTCCAGCTGAAAAAGGCAGAGAATGAAAACATGGATATTTAAATATGGCCATCTGCTGCCCAATCAGCAGCTACCTACCAGTTAAGCTAGCCTGCCTCTACAACTCATCCCTTCTCAACAACAACCTGTGGCACTATAGTGCAGTTTTCCCTGAGGTGCTCAGGCATCATCTACAGGGGCAGACAGGAAATGAACTGTGCAAACCTTGTTTGCTCACCTGCATCTTAACTCCTAAACAATAACAATCTTATTTCTTAGGTCTCAAACATGCATGATGATTTTTTACTGAGTTTTCACTGTTGACATGACAATAATCAATTTCTGGGCCAGCCGCTGCATCCTATCCTAGGCCCATTGTAGCCTGCACCAGCGTGGCCCAAGCTCACCTCGTGGTGAGCCTCGTCCCTTCCCCCTAGTGTAAGCGGTGCAAGCCACAATGGGCCTCCTCAGATGCAAACCAGCACTTTAGCTGGTGCACAACCGGGGAGGCTGTGTGAGGCTGGCCCGGGATGCAACAGGGCATAGGATATCGGTGCAACTCAAAGCCGATATCCCCATCCCCTCCTAGCCTGGGCTGGCCAATGGCCCCCTCCTTCACCGCCCCTGCCTGCCCTTCCCCCACCCCTTACCTTACCAGGGACTTACCTGCGACGGCTGGTGCAGGTCCGGGATGCCAGCAGTATGAGCAGTGCTGGCCTCTGCGCTGTCACCGCTTACTCTAGAGGAGTCTCAAATGTGCTTTCTGGCGTGTTTGCAACTCCTAAGATCAGTGGAGCACTTGCTCCGGCAGCCTATAGTTACAAGTTACGCAGGATTGGGCTGTTAGTCACTTTCTCCTTCAGCTCTCTATTCTTTGAATCCAAGCCAGTCACTTTCTCCTTCAACTCTCTGTTTGTTGACTCCAAGCCAATTTCTTTGATTAAATCCAACCTCCCTCTTTGCTGTTCTCCTGGCATGTACACTTTTTACTCAGAATGGGCAAACCAATTTCAAAGCCTTCCTCTACCTGCCAGATAAGTGTGCCTTCAGGCACCTTCCACAGTGGGCTTTAAATAACAGCTAGCCTGATAAGCTATGATTTGGTTATTCAGTATATTTATATCCTTCCTTTCTACTTGACAACAGGCACCCAAGGTGACTGACAGCAAAAGACAGTTAATGCACAATAAACGTATCTTTAAAAAAAAAAAAGCAGTGGTGATTGATAAAAGGCTCCTGGAGGAGGAGGAGGAAGATGAAAATGTCCACTTCCCAGGCCTCAGAGTCGTCGTTTCTGCTGCTGGCTGCTGGGGCTTTTCAGCTATTAGTGACCATTAAGAAAGGACCACCATCGTCATTTCACACATTTTAAGAACCTGGGCATAAAAAGTGGCGCCATCAAGTGTGAACCGTTTTCCCAGCAATAAACATGGAAGTTGAAGCCGAATCCTTTCCCAGACACCCTTTCTGTAGCTCATGAAAGGGAACCCAGCCATTCATACATAGGTACCACTCACAAGGGACAGTCTGACATCAACTTCATTTTATTATGTCTGCACCTGAGTTTAAAAACTAATGGCCCAATCCTATTTGGGACTTACATCTCCAGAACGCTCATTCCGGCGGCGTAAGGTCCTTTATGGCTGTCGCAAAACACGACACGCCAGTCAGCGCAGCTTGGCCGCTGCCGCAAGTGGCGGGCAGCCAGCTCCGCACACCAGCAGATCAAGGACGCCCGCCAGTGCCAGTAAGTTAGCGTAGGGGGGTGGGAGGGAGGCAGGGAGGGGGAGGAATGGGGCGGCGATGGGGAGAAGGGAGGATCGGGGTTGGAAAGGAGGTGGTATCAGTAAAGATTCAGTGGCACATACCGATATCCTGGCACTGGCACACACCGATATCCTATCACCCTTCCCAGTCTCAGTCCCCCAACCTGGGTCCATGTGGACTTGCACCAGCTGTAGAGCTGGCAAATGTCTGAGTAGACCCAGCAGGCTGGCACAGGCTTATTCCCTTACTCCAAGGAGGCTTCCAGAGCCTGAAACTCCCCTGCAGGATACAGCGCACACCATGTTGGCACAGCTGCAAGGGGAGTTACTGTAAGTAGGATTGATCTGCCCACAGAGGCGCCGTTACGGTTGGGGCAGTTGGGGCGGTGGGCCCCAAGTGGCGGGTCGTGGGGGGGAGGGTTGTACCTGCCACTGAATCTGTCACTGGCTTCTTCTCATGCAGCCAAGAACGGCTGCATGTTTGGCCCTCCCAACCCCCGGGGTGCTGTTTGGCTCCCAAAAGAGGCCCAAAAGCGCCGAGGAGTGTTTCCGCGTCACAGCAGCACGCAGCGGTGACGTCTTGCCCCCCAGGGGCGGGGCGTGTGGCATCCATAGGGGGCGTATGGCGTCCCATGCAGCAGCGCCCCCCACGGGGGGTGTAGGCCCGCTATTGCCTGCCCATCTGAAATTTGCTTGCAGATGGCATATAAATTATATGCCATCTGCAAGCAAATTTCAGATGGGCAGGTCAATATAAATGAAGAGAGGTCCATCTTTTTACTTGGCTCAACAGAGCCAATTCTGTAGCTCCTTTTCAGTGTTGGAGCCAGGTTACTGGTTGCCTTGGGGTAAAGCCCTGCACTAGGCCCCCAGACACCCCTGCCTGCGCCCTGATGGTTGACCCAGCCAGGAGGGCCCTTTGGTGGGTATGGGCCCTTATGGGACCCTGACCAGCTCCTGACACTATCCCTGCTTCTCTTGTTTTGTGTCACCGTGCTTCCAGTGCAGAGTGGACCGCACCAGGTTGGCACCCCAGGGAGGGGTGACACCAAAATGACTTTCTATTCTGTTACCGGTGGTGTGAAAATGCACCACTGGTAGAAAATGGGTTTTTTCCCAATCCCCACCACAACTCACACAGAGATCGCATTTCCTAGGAGGCCTCCACATCATGTGGTCTGGTATGGGAGGAGGTCCATGAGGGTGACACCATGAGATCTTGTCCTGGGTGTCACCAACCTGAGTGACACTCCTGCCTGCCTGTCCACCAAGGGGTGTTGATACCGTGGGCTGGTTCACTGGTTCATGTTCATCGTATGATGATTGTGGTGGTTTGCCTGTGTGAAGGAACCATTACATTGACAGCACATCACATCGCAGCAAGATGAGCTTTCATATATCATATTGCCGCAAGACACCTCTGACACCGCACTTTTGAAATGGGGTCATTTCATAGATAATTCATGAGTCATCCAGGGTTGGGTCCTCAAGTGATGAGAAATCAAGCGATGAACCAGCCCTGCAACAATGGCATATACAGTGGTGAAGGCATGTGCAATGAGTGGAGAAGGGAGAACCTTTCGGCTTCTTATCATCAGGACAAGCATCCGCAGGTGGACATCCTTGGGTAGAGATCCGAGTGCCTTTAGTGGACCTGCTGTTGATACCTGCCCTGGCCTCCAGGGAGGATTGAGCCCAGCTTGTAACTAGTGGGCACAGGATGGGTGGGTCCCTCTCTCTGTACCTTGATGGATGTGGGCTTTTTAATTTCTCACCGCTCCCTCTGGCAATGGCACTGGGCAACGGCAACATCCTAGCAGGCTGCCACTTTCCACGTTATTTCCCCCACAATATCCCGCATCATGTCACACATCCTCAGATCTGATGCCGTGCTCTATGGCTGAAGCATTATGGGCGTGGGGAGGTTGTTGGGAGGCAGCAGCTAGCTAGACCACTGCTGCTGCTGTTCTTGCTGCGAGTGGCCTACCACTTCCGGAGGCAACGGGAATGACCTTACCCGCACATCTGCCACCACCATATTTGTCATCAGTGAAACTACAAGAAGGAATACGCATGGAGGACAGGTTGCCAAGGGTTGCCCTCAAACCTGGAGCTGGCCCTGCTTGTCATGCTTCTTGCCACCTTGAAGCAACAACATCTGTTAGTGTGCAGGCCAACCTCCTTTCAAAACCCTGCTCTCAATGACACCGGTATAAACACCATCACATCAGGTGCGATCTCGTTTCCTGCAGTGTAACCACCAGCATGATTCCATCCCAGGGCAGTTAACGCAGAGTGCCAAGGGTATAAATAGAGCCATTTGGTGGATATTGTCGTCGGCGAGTCGTCAAATCATTACTTTATAAACGCTCTGGAGCGACGAGGAGGCTGCAAAAATGATACAGTCATCCAAGAACGAGCATCACTTAGGATAATATGCAGCGCAATAGAACACCTATTTAGCATGCCGTAAAACCTCTTGGCTTTGTGCGGAGATGCCGTGTCTCAATGCCAGGCTACGGGAGCTGAGCAAACAGCGATAACGGCAACACTAAATAAATAAATAGGCAGCCAAGTGTTTTATAAATCCTTGTTATTTATTGGCACGCCAGCCTTGCTTACCAGTGAAAGGGACAGCCATGAGACCGTACGGCTGCAATACAGCACCTAAGGACTTGTGCAGTAGTGGCTTTGGTGAAGTTTAGCTCTGCTAAACAGCGTGGATTTTAATGTCGCATTCTAATTCTCCTATTACTGTCATAAAGCCATTTGTCAAATGCCCTGGGAGACTCCATGGACGTCAGCCTTGTAATACTTTTTATTGCTGGACTAATCTTTACAGATCGAATTAAGACTGGGGAACTTTATCAGCGGATTGCACTGGGTGAAGGGTTACGTGTGTATTTCATTTGTTCTGCTATCAAAGGTGCACAGGCCTTTGCTCCTGCCTACTGCCACCAAGGCCAAATATGCCCATTACTGCGTAATCAAATAGCCTTTAAGAGGCTCGCTCGGTGGGCTGATGCTTGGAATAAAGCAAGATGAATGTTGCATCCCTCTCCCCATCTGCAGAGCAGAGGCAATTTCTTTCCATCCCGATATTAATTCTCCTATTAAATTAAATAACACTAAGGGTTGTATAGCATTCATTAAACATCACAGGCGCCCGGACTCCCTACAGTGTCAGTGCCATCCTTATAACGCCACGTTAATTAGCAACAGGCAGGCGAGTTGTTCATCTACCTTTCCTTATTAATTATGAGGTGAAATAAACAGACTTATTACTACTATAAGAGTGCCGTTCTAATCAAGAGAGACAAGAGGTCTCCATCAGTGGAGGCCACATCAGGTTCACAGAAGGAAAGTTGGAGTGGGGAGAGCATAGGGCTGGGCTCAGTAGGGCTGGACTCATTGCTAAATGATCTAGGTCAAGTCCAGGGGATGCATTCGTTTCAGAATGAATGGGGAAAAATCAACCAAATGGGGCCCATTCAGTTCATTTTTCATTTGTGCCAAATGAATGACCAGAGCTCCAAATGAACAACGAACAGGTTACTCATCCATAATCCTTATTCATGTGGAGCTCATTTGGATTATTTAAACTCCCTGCACCCTGGAAAACAGCTGCTGAGGGACAAAAGCAAGAAGGTTCCTCCAAGGGGGTGGACTTTTGCCCCCCAGCAGTCATTTTCTGGGCAGCAGGGTGTTTAGAATCCCCCACAGACTCTAATGAGTGGCTTTGCTCCTTCTGGGTTTACAGGGAATGGTAAACTGAAACGAATGGCAATGGCAAAAATGAACGCAATAGTGACGAATAAGGGAGGAAATGTGAATTTCCGGAATGAATAAATGAATGACATTCTTAGTAACAAAAACAAATGGGATGGCTGTACGAACAACAAATTTTGCACACTCCTGGTCAAACCTGCACAATTTGTGACCCTCTCAATAGCCCATCAGCCATATATTGTGACTTGCCAGGTGCTTAGCAATTCCGTTCAGCCCAGGCAGGCCACAAAACATGGAGGTTTTTTGAGTGCCTAGTAGTAGCCCACTGTAAATGTCTGATGAGCTGCATTCTGCACAGTGGGGGAGAGATTATGGAAACCTGTCCTGGGTGGATGCCTAGGGGAACGTATTGCGGAGTGTATGTGTAGATCGATGCAGCAGTGGGGTGGGGGGGACTTCCCTTTCCCAATGGAGCATATGGTGAAGACAGGCCAGAGCTCTATCATTATACAGTATGGAGATAAGAAAGGGACCAGCAACAGGTAGCTGCTAGAGGAGGTAAGGCAAGGAGTCCAGTGGGCTCAGAACTGGGGAGGAGATGTGAGCAGGGAAGGAGCAGTCTGTGATGACATAGAAGCCAGGGACATCTGGAGACCCACGGAGGGTGAAGGTTGGTCAGTGCAACTAAAGGAGGGCGGGAAGGTGTGTACGTAGCTTCAGTGGGCTCTAGCCTGGAGGCAGGGCAAGACTCCAGTATCCAGCTGGTTGGGCTCCTGAATGCTTACGGCAGTGTTTCTCAACCTGTGGGTCGGGACCCACTTGGTGGGTCACAATCCAATTTCTGGTGGATCCCACAGAGCCTCCAATGAAAACACAGGTGATGGAACGATCAGATAACTAATTACCTCAATCCCTGTGGCTACTCAAAAATGGGTTAACTGTTAATTGCCCTGCAAAGAGCTGAGCTCCTGCAGTTTGCAAGCTTGTGTAAATGTAGGGAGATAAATGTTTGAGAGTCACTTTTCTGGTGTTTTTTTTCCAAGTTTGTCAATGACAAGTAGTGGGGGCAGGTGAAGGCTGGGTCACATAACTAAGCCTCACAAGCCTTGAGGCTATTCATTAGGGCTGCCTCATTATGAGAAATGGATTGAGTTTTAAAATGTCTAGCATTCTGCTGGGCATTGAGGTTTTTTTGCAAATAAAAAAATATTACTTGTAAATAAACAAACAAACAAATAAAATAGTATTTCTTTCTAGATCACCTTTTTCTTTAAGCCATGTGGGTCCCGATAGATTGTCATTTTAAAAAGTGGGTCCCGGTGCTAAAATGTTTGGGAACCACTGGCTTATGGTCTAATTTGTGTGTAGGCTTACCTCCGTGGTGGGTGCCGGGTTTGGAGGGCTGCAGAGATAGGGCTACCAGCCTCTGAGCTGGCAGCCCTTACTCTCGGGGTGCCTTAAATGCACTTTATGACACGTTTATGACAACTGGTGCCAGCGGAGCATGCGCTCCGCTGGTGCGAAGTTGTGCAGGATTGTGCAGCTAGTTTGGCAAGTCATCATTTTTTTAATTATACTTTTTTGTTGAATTAAACACAAAAGGTGAAAAAGGGAAAGTACTATATCTTCACAGATTCCAAATAGCACTTATATCACACATCATAAATACTTCCAAATGTCTCCACACCAACAAAATAGGGAGAATACATTATCACTATTAACTCTGTATTTCCCTTTCCAATTAAGGTTTCCATTTGTGTTCCAAGGCATTTCTTTCCTTAAACTTTAACAACATTTTTCAAGTTGTCCATACCTGCCACATTGAGTATGCATTCTCAAACATTATTATGATTATTTTCTCCAGCTAGGGACTACTAAAAATTTGGCAAATCACTTCCACACTCTGAAAATCAAAATAAAAGTATTGGTTCAGTCTCCAGTGAGCAGCAGGGTTTCTTTCGCATCTTGCAAAACTCTAAACGTTCTGAAGATTTTCTAAGGACAGTCTGGTGAATGTTGACTGTCATCAACGTGGTGGGTATTGCCAGCATATACTACCGCATATACCAGGAGTGGCCAAACTGTGGCTCCTGAGCCACATGCGGCTCTTTGACGTATAATGTGCGGCTCTTGGAAATATGTTGACTGAGCTCCTTTTTGCATCACAATTAATATAAAAAAGATAAATAAGACATTTTCAAGCTTTATAATTATTGATCAGGTATAAACTGAGAGTCAACTGGATTAAAACATAAATTTAATGTTCATGGTGAGTAAATATATTTAAAAATTTAAATGCTTCTTAAATATTGCGGCTCTCAAACATCTGAAGTTTATCGTATGTGGCTCTTACATTAAGCAAGTTTGGCCACCCCTGGCGTATACTACCGTGTCAACCTTCCTCTTCCATAGGAGGAGAGGGGATAATGCTAGCATTCTTCAGTGTGTGTTGACATCCATCAGAGTGGGAACCAATCTCTTATCTAAGATGCCAAACCCTGCTAACATTTCTCACGTATTCCAATATGTATTATTCATTTCCACAGGACTGCATCATAGTCTTATCATGATCTTATGCTTGAGCAGCATAGAACTTGGACCCAGTTTATACATCCTGCAGAATCAAGTGCTAAAGTTGTTCCTGGACTGTAGCACTTCAGGTTGCAGGGCAGGGTGGTTGCCTGGTGGAATGCTCCCCTGCAAGAAAGATTCCCTGCAAGTATGTACAAAACTAGCGTGTCAGGATTCAGACCAACCTTGGCATTCTATTTTCTACATGCAGAGAGAGGGTGTGTTTTTCTTTTCTTTTCTTTTAATGGAAAAACATTCAAACATACAAATTCCTGTCTGTAGCCTGAAGTGGTTCAGCCCCAATAAACGCCACTTACAGCGCAATCCAACTTAACTTTTGTGCCGGTTTAACCAGCGGCGCAGTGAGAACGGGAGACCCCAGAACGGAAAAGGGATTCAAATCCCCTTTGAATTCCTCTTTTGGACGGGATTTGAATCCCTTTTCCGTTCTGGGGCCTCCCGTTCTCACTGCGCCGCTAGTTAAACCAGCACAAAAGTTAAGTCGGATTGCGCTGTCAAATATATAGGTCTTAATCAGCCGAAGGAGATTCTTCAGAGACTTTGGCTTCTTCATGTGTTATAATGAAGAATTGAAAAACTTCCTGCATTGAAAAACTTTGTGCAGGACAATGCAATGTAACAACAGAAACTTGAGTACCTCTTGAAATCATGGTATGGGAGATTCTTTTTTCCTTGTAGTACGCTGTGCCCAATAGTTATCCTATTTGCTTTACAGCCCAATCCTATCTAAATTCCCTCCCCCGTCGATGCAGCTGCACCACTGGAGCATGTGCTGCATCTGGTGGGGCCACTGTGTGATACAGGAATTTGGACTAGATGGGCTTTGGCCTGATCCAAATGATGGACTAGATGGGCTAGATGGGCCTTTGGCCTGATTCAGCAGGGCTCTTCTTATGTTCTTATGTTCTTATGCATCCGGGGGGGGGGGGCAGTCCCAGAGGTCTCCTCCAGGTAAGGGAACATTTGTTCCCTTGCCTAGGGGTAAGCCTCGGCTGCCACGATGGGTCTACTCGAATCTGCGCCAGCAATTTTGCTGGCACAAGTCCAACTGGACCAGGGACAGTGAATCAAGGCCAGAAAGGGGGATAGTATATCGGTGGAGCTGATACCGTCCCATTCCCAGCCTCGACACCCCCCCCCCACCTCGTTCTCCACTCTCTGCATGCAAATATCTTTTTAGGATGGATATGAGGAGATGCATGTTTTCAGTCCTTTACGGAGTATCATCTGATAATTTCACTTTCATTAGAGCAACTAAGAATGTTGTAAATGATGGGTTGATATTGAAGAACAATACGATCTACTGCTCAGATAAGCCAGCATACTTGGGCTGATACAAATTTTTATTCGACTGAGTTCCCCTGGGGGGGGGGGATGAAAGTGACGAATGTACTCTTTGTGAACAATGATACAATGATCCTGTGATACAGGATCAAAGAGTTTGCTCCTAAGCAATCTCAAGTGTATAACGTGCCATTTTCTGTATGAATACATCTCAAGCAGTGGCGTAGGAATGGGGGGACGGGGGCAAATCACCCCCAGGTGGCACAGAGGGTTGCACAAGCCGCCAGGTGCACAAGCCAGTGGCAGTGCTGGAAAAACGTGCATTTTCCGCGTGGTGTGGGAAAAGTAGTTAAGTCATCAAAAAAGGTCCCTTCTCCTGTTTTTAGATTCAGGCATGTGACTAGTCCTCATGATGAAACAGGACTCAGAAGTCACCCTGATTCCCTCAGTTTCTATTGGAAAACCATCTAGTACAGAGGTCTTCAGCTGGTGGGTCTCTCTGGACCCCAAAGTGGGTTCCAACTCAACCTCAGATGGGTTGTTGTAGTGCTGCTGCCACCATTTTGTTTTGAGGCTCAGGCCTGCACAGTTCAAACAGCAGCAAGGACTAGTGAGGTAAATCTCACTGAAGACTTTGGCTTAGGATGGGTTGCTTTGGCCAGGTTTCCCAGACTTCAGCAACCGCCCCCTTCAGGCTCCCTCCCACGCACCCACCTGCTTTCCCCTGCCATGGCACTTCCTCTGCTCTCGGCCACGTCTTGCCTCATTTTGTTTCCTCTCTCTCAGGATGAAAAAGAAGAATTGTGGCCATTCATTTGCCCATCCCTTTGGCCCACTGGGCTCTTGAAAATGGATCCCATGGTGCAGGTTGGGGTCTGAGGTGGGTCCTAGCTCTTGGCAAGTTGAAGAACACTGCTCTAGTAGATCTAGTTGAAATGGGAATGAACTAACTGTCTATTGCAGTGGTTCCCAAACTGGGAGGTGTGGCTCTCAGGGGAGCCACGGAAACCAGCCAGGGGAGCTGCAGAGTGCCACGGAATCCTCTCAGAAAACAGTGCAATGCCAATTGGCAGGCATCAGCATAATGTGATGGGGAGCCGTGGCCAATGGGCGCCAATGGTCAAGGGAGCCGCAGGTCAAATAAATTGGGGAAACTCTGGTCTACTGTGATTTATTAAAGGGTTTGAAAATGTGACTACTGCTGAGTTCTGAAATGAAATGTCTCACAGACATTGAAATTTAATAAATATTTCTTTGTTAGGGACTGTCTAGCATGAACTCAAAATACCGGTAGTTGTGATTGTCCCTAGCTTGCTTCGGTCACCAAACTCTTTTTTCAGTGCTGTGTTGCACTTGTGCAACCCATCAAAAAGCACTTTGGAAATCATGGCCTTTTTGAATGATAGTGATCACACAATCCTTATGCATCCTTTTTAATCAACATTTTCCCTCCACAATCCCATTCAAAAATTGAAATGTTTGCGTTGGCTTCAGTTTTATTTGCTAGTGAACTGAAAACGCCCTGTTGGTTTCAGGTCTAGTGTAAATCTGTGGGGAAATGAAATATACTTTGTAAATAAAACCGAGGTAAAAGTTCCTGGAGCTTGGGTTATACAGGTGGTTGGAGGAGGTCCCGTTTGGATTAAGAACTGATAGCTCCATGAACACAGCCAAATATATTTTTACGACGTGCAACTGCCAAACTGTTTGCACACGTGTTCCGTCTGGCCAGTGAGTAACAAGCCCTCCTGAACCAGCGGTCCCTCTGAACTTGCTTCTCTGTTTGTTCTTCCCTCATAATAAATAAGAATCCTGCACTGAGAGGAAGTATGCATCAGGGGCCGCGGTTATCGCTTGATCTCTGGCAAAGGAGTCACTCAGCAGGCTGTCATCAGCCCTTCTTTCTTTGCACCAAGGGTGTGTAGGGTGAGGAGAGAAGAAACCAGCCGGCATTCCTGAGGGGCTCTTCAGGGAAGGTGCCCTCAGTGACACAACCACAAACTCTCTGGAAAAGCTGAGGAGGGAAGTGTGATGGTGACAGGGAAGCATACGCTTCTCAGCTCAAGGACTTTGGAGGAGGCAGGAGGGCTTCTTCTGACATGTTCAGGCCCAGACAAGACAAATGGCTACAAACACAACAGATGGGAAGGATTGCACTCAGAGGATATTTGCCTTTTGTCCATAAGCCAGCTGTTTATGATGACAACGCTTGTTCACCAAACACAAGGATACACTTGATGCTTTTTGTTTTGTAGGGAGAGGTTTCCTAAACTAACCAATTCCTTAATAAAAAAGGGGGGATCGTGATTAATCTATGCTATCAGTACAGCCATCTTTATCAGGGATTTTTTTTGTTCTCTTCTGCACATAGATGGAAAGTGAAGGAAGAAGGGACAACCTCACTCTAAAGCTGTAGTCCCACTTCATCTGAATCCCTTGGAGCAGCTCCTGAAATTCCCATGAAATTCTCTTCTGTCTAAAGGTCAAACCAGACATGCCATTAGTTGTGTCTCTAAGAGTCCATCATATATGAATAACAGTCTGGTTCTCTTGTTATGCATGTCTCTATGTTTCTGTATTTTATGTATGATCTGTTTCTTTCTGTGTCTCCTGTACGTGTGAAAATCATCACACACCTCCACCGCTTTGCCTCTGCCATGATCATCGCATTCCTGAGCATCTATATATCCATTTCAACAGTCTCTGTAGTTAAATGACAATTTAACTGATAGCCAAGCTACTTCATGATTGGAACCCATTACTGAATGAAGTGCGACTGAAACATCTCACATCTGATTAAAGGGGGGGGAAATTTATTTTATTTTTCACATTTTTATACTAACCTTCCTCCAAGGAGCCCAGGGTGGTGTACATAGTTCCCCCCTCCTTTTGTCCTCACAATAACCCTGTGAGGTAGGTGAGGCTGAGAGATAGTGACTGGCCCTAGGTCACCCAGGAAGCTCCATGGCTGAGCAGGGATTTGAACCTGGATCTTCCAGGTCTAAGTTCAACTCCCAAACCACTACGGAATCCTGGCTCCACAGGGTTTAAAAAAAAACCCTGCATGGTAAAAAGGGTTAAAAAAATAAAGAAATAAGACAGAGAAGCATATACACATTTAACATCAAGTCTGGTTTGACCCTTGGAGATATTTATTCCCTTGAAGGTTTAGTTGGTGAGGAGAAGTTTTCTACTCATTCTCTAACTCTTTCGGGCTTTTTGGATCACAGTGGATAAGCTATGCCAGAAGCTGGACAGAGAAAGTGCATCCCTGTTGGTTCTGCTGAACCTTTCAGTGGCATTGGGTACCAATGAAAACATTGGGTAGGTTAGGCTGAGTATCCATGGTATCCATGGTTAGCCTAATCCATGGTTAGGCTGAGTAAGACCATGGTATCCTTCTGGACCTTCTAGCTGAGGTGGGTTTGGGGGGCATCACTTTGTGGTGGCTCCAGCTCTTCCTGGAGGGTAGAATCCAGTAGGTGGTGCTGGGGGACTCCTGCTCAGTGCCATGACCATTGACTTGTGGTGTCCTTGAGTGCTCCATTCTGTCCCCCATGCTGTTTAGCATCTACATGAAGCCACTGAGGGAGTTCATCCAAGGGTATGATGTGAAGTATCATCAGCATGGCACTCAGTTAGATATTTCTTCCCCAGTAGCGTCAGGCCGCCTGGAGCGGGGACGGTGGGCCTCAGGCAGCATGCGGGGGGTGACAACCGCACTGCGGCTGCAATGGAAAAGGCGCGAGCGGGTGGGTGGCAGCAAGAAAAACAGGCACACAGTTTGGCCCACCCAGGCTGGTTTAGTTTGGCCCACCCATCTTGGGTTGGTTTAGAGCGGTGTCACAGTCAGGGGGCGTGTCGCCACACACCGCAGCCCCACCTCCTGGGGGCATGGCTACGCCTCTGTTCTTCCCCCACTGGAGATGCTGTGGATGTCTTGAACTGGTGTTTTGAATCTGTGAAGGGCTGGATGGACAAGACAGAAGCCCTCCTAGTCAGATTTGCTGGTTCAGAGGCAGTGTTTGCACCTGTGCTGGATGGGGTTGTACACCCATTAAAGCACCGGGTTCACAGCTTGGGAGTGCTCTAGGACCCGACCTTACACCTGGCTATCCAGGTGTCGGCCATGATGACCCATGGGGCCTTTGCCCACCTTCATCTACTGCACCAGCAGCAGTTGCGTAGCCTTAGGGCTCTATTTCTGGGCTGGATTGGTTACACTTTAGTGTGGTTGTGTTATTACCAGTTTCTGCAGTGTGTGATACTTTTGCTGGAGATTTTGGAGCCTGCTGGAGCTTCTCCTACTCCCGCTGGTAGAAGGGAAGAAGCAGTCATTCTCACACTTGAGGAAGGAATAGATTTTTTGAATAAAGCTTAATTCTGAGGAACTTAGATTTTGGAGGTTTGTTGTTACTTTTTTTGGGGGGGGGGTGTTGACCACATTTTTAAGAACCTTTCCTCCGGAGGATTACACGGTCCAATTGTATACCCTTAGTTTATCCTCACAATAGCCCTGTGTAGATCAGGTCGAGATACAGCAACTGCCTCACCTGTGTTATTTCCTATAAGTCATCATGTTCCCAAAGATGTGTTTGCCACTGTGGGCTCAGCAGTGCCCCATCCGTCTAGCGGTAGTACATACCCTTTGCTGCACTCCCCATAAATTCCTCCCCTCCTCCCAACGTCAACCTCGGGGAAGATGAGCAGAAGCAGGAAGTATGTATCAGGTTTCCTGCCATCCCCCTGAACAGGGTGGAAAGATCTGTTTATAATGAATCTCTGCACTGTGGCACAGCAAGGTGAGTATGATGCAAACACTTCTCAGGTACGCTGCTTTGACTGGAATGCTGAGTTTTTACCGCCCTGTCACTCTAGGAAAAAAAACTGAGCTCTCAGTTGTGACTTGTGGTTCTCAAAAGGAGTGGTTCAGACACCCTGAATGACTGCAGCTCTACCAGTACCTTAAGAAGCAGCATTGCAAAGAGTAACATCACCTCTGTGTTAATACTGTGTTTGCTGGAAGTGACAGTTTGGTGAATGGCTACTAGACAGATATTGGGAGAGATGGTGGAACTGGGAATAGAAGTGAAACTGGCCACAGATCACAGTGATGGTATGAGGTATTCAGCAAGATACTGGCTGGGTATAGAGATTAGGAATGGGACGTGGAAGGAACAGAACAGGACTGGAAACACTTTGCCAGGTCACTTGTAATGTGTTTGGGGACACCGCTTGCTGTTAATGGGGCATTGAAAGACAAGGAAAAAGAAAACCTTTAGAAAGTCCTCTTTGGAAAAAGAGACCATGTGCCATTTTTTTTGAAGCAGCCTTGCATCCTAGTGGTCACACATTACATGAGCCAGACCAGTGTTTCTCACAAGTGGTGGGTCGCGACCCACCACTAGACCCAGATACTGTCCCCTGCCACCTTAAGTGGATTACAACTGGAAGTGGTTGTAATCACCGCTCTGCAGAGATCTAAAGCTTGAGGGGTCTGCAGGCCTCCCCACACCCTCTGGGATACTCCAGGACCCCCGGTAACTGTAAAAGTTGCATTTTAAAACTTTTTCACTGAGGTGATCCCTGGGATCGCCGCTGCCGCTGTCCCCGCCCTCGCAAACACTTCAAGTTCTCCCCACCACTGCAATCTTATAACACTTTCCTGGGAGTAAGCCCCTTGAACATAATGGGACTTACTTCTGAGTAGAAATGCACAGGATTGTGCTGAGTGAATCAGAGTCCATCTAGCTCAGTATTGTCTGCTTGGACTGGCAGGTGGAGGTACCAGGAGATGGTCTACCTGAAGATGTCAGGGAATTAACCCAGGACTTTCTGCATGCTACGCAGGTGGCCTCTACCCCGATATGTGGTAAACTCACACATGTGTGGGTTCTTACAGAGAACGTTTGTGTTCTTAACTATGTGCCATGTTTCACAATTTTTTGCACAGCAGCATTCTACAGCTCCTCGTTTTCAGACACAGGGGTGGGATGTATGACGATGTAGATAAAGGGAAACCTTTGGGTGGGTGGCCGCTTCCAGTAGAGCAACCAAAGCTGCCTTAGTCCCTGCAGGGTATGTTTCTGCAAGCTGCGCCATGTAGGGATGAGTGTGTGTTGGGGAGTAGGGGAGACACACAATGTGCTGAAGTCTCGCTAACTGGCTGAATTCAATGTCAAGGTTGTCATAGCTTTGGCAGAGATGTTGAAGGCTGGGAAGGAAAGATTGCTGAGCGTCCTGAGAGGTGTCCTCCAGGGGACAAGGAATTTTCCTTTGGCACAGCCCGATAACTTGAGATTTGCTGGAGGCAGGAGGGTTTGGTCCCAGCTTGTCTTGGGTTGCCTAGACTTGGCGCCCTTAGGAGTGGAGCCATGAGAAGACGGGCCTGGGATCTGCGCCAAGATGGAGTCACCGAAAAGGGAACGAGAGGTGGCTGTCAGAAACCTCCCTTGCCTTTATTACATTTCAGTTAGGCCCACATCGACCAGTTTAAGGGAGCTGATAATAAGTCAGCGTTCATTTCTAGTTGCCGTTTTGATCAAATGTAGATTGTTGTTGTGGATTGCAATGTTATTATTATTATTGGTGTGTGTGTGTGTGTGTGTGTGTGTGTGTGTGTGTGTGTGTGTGTGTGTGTTTAATTGTAAACCACCCTGGGTGCTTTTGGAGAAGGGCAGTATCTAAACCTTTTAAGATAAAACAAAATACATTTCTTCTGCAGTTCCTCAGTAAAGCTGTGGCAGCTCAATGTCACTTGAGAACTCCTGCCCATCCTCAGAGGCAGCATAAAGTATGCTGCACAGTCCCTGTTCACTAGAGATGGTCCCTGGTACCTGTCCCTGGTATATCACTGTCAGCCCAATCAGTAGCGTCTTCGGGGTAGGAGCGGGGGGGCGTGGGCCCCAGGGCAGGGTGCACGTGGCGGCGGAGGGGCACACTTGCCTCCGGGAAGCGTCTCCTCCATCGTTCATCTTGGTGCTGGGCCCGCCCTCCCGCCCTGGAGCTCGTTTGGCTACAAAATACCTAGTAAAACGGCAGGGGGGGGTGATTGGAGCCTCGCCGGGCTCGCGCGTCAAGCTGACATCATGCCCGGGTCATGTGGGGGTGTCACGTCGGCAGCCCTCCGAGAATCGCCACTGAGCCCAATCCTATCCCCTGCCAGTCCATAGCATGCGGTGCTGCCAAGTGCCAATGGAGCGCATGCTGCATACTATTTTTTTTTGGGGGGGGGGTGTTGACCAGATGGCCCAGGAGAGGTAAGTACAATTTTACTTACCTCAATGTAAGCCACCTGGCCACCAATGGGTTCTCCTTGAACCTGTGCCAGTTAGCGAGCTGGTGTAGGTCCAAGGAGAGTCAGAGAGCGTGTCAGGCCCAGGAAAGGGGGGTAGGATCTTGGCATGTGCTGCTGAGGTCCTCCCCCTAACTGCCCCTGATTTGGCCACCTCACCATATCCTGCCCCAAGCCATCCCCACCACCATCTTACCTGCTCGGCATGGGCTGAGTGAGTGAACCAGCTCGGCATGTATGCTGTGCCTCTGGCCATTTGCAGCAGCAGCACTTGAAGCAGGGCCTCTGAGAGGGGGGGTTAGGGGGGTACAATCGTACTTGGACCCAGGGCCAAAAAGGGGCCAAAAAGGGGGCCCAGGAGCAAAAGAGGGGGGCCCATGAGCCAAATCCGCATGGAGGGAAGGGGCCCAAAAGAAACTTTGTACCCCCTGATAAAATTCCTCTGAATGGTCCTGCACCGAAGCACATGACAGCAGCATGACTTTCGTGCTGCCGGACCTGGACGTATAGCTGCAGGTCGTGAGATCCGCTGCTACAAGCCCTGGATAGGACTGGGGCATGTTTGCTGTCTTTGCCTTCCAGGAGTGCCACCCATGTGTAAACTCTTGTTAGTGTGAAGAATTGCTAGTATTGCTGGCATTCATCAGGCTTCAGCCCCTTCCTCAAAGGTCACTAGAGAGTTTATATCTCTAGGCTTTTTCCTCCTGGCAAATAGTAGCTGTGAATGATGCGGACTGTGGTGGGGCAGGCAGGTTAAAAGCTCCCTTGCCCCTCCCTGTAATCTTGATCTGTGGGGCCTGATCTGGTTGCTATTCAACATATAAAAACAAGCAGCCGCTTCGAGTAACATGTAGCTGGTCTCTAGTGTGCACATGCATATAAATGCACATGCATGAACACTCAAGCAGCATGCAAGCACCATGCAACATCCCTTCCACTACTCTGAGGGGTTGAAGCATAATTTGAATGGTTGAATGAATAAATAGATTCTCAGACAATTATGGTTTCTCTCACTGCCAGTCCAACCATGATGTGAGCTGAAGTTGGTTGCATCAGTGGCAGATTACAAGGAGTCCACGGAGGTGGTGGATTCGGGGTGTATAATTCACTCTGAATCTGCCGTCGCATCCCTCCAGCCTGCTGCTGACGTGATCTGCAATGATCCACTTCTTTCTTGCTTGAGCAAGAAGTGGATCATCTCCCTCCTTACTTGTGGGGTTCTTCAGTCTAGAAAGAAAGTGCCTGAGGCCGGGGGGACATGATTAAGACAAAATAGTGCATAGGATGGACAGAGTGGCTAGAGGGAAGTTCTTTTCCCTCTCACACAATACCAGTATCAGGGGTCATCCACCCAAATTGACTAGTTGGAGAGTCAGAACAGATAAAAGGAAATATTTCTTTACCCAGAGTGCAATTAATATATGGAACTCCTTGCCACTGGACATTGTGATGGCACCTTTAAAAGGGGATTGGACAAATTTACGGAGGAAAAGTACATCACAGGTTACAAGCCATGATGTCTATATGCAACCTCTGAGTTTTAGAGGTAGTGTTTCTCTGAATGCCAGATGCAAGGGAGCGGCAACAAGATGCAGGCATCCTATAGGCATCCTATCGTCTTGAGCGCTCTCTGAGGCATCTGGTGGGCCACTGTGAGATACAGGAAGCTGGAATAGATGGGCCCTTGGCATGAACCAGCAGGGCTTTTCTTGTGTTCGTATGCTCCTTGTGCAGTTTTCTTAAAGCCGGCAGTGCAGGACTTCTGGTTTTATTTATAGGGACCATACAAATGCTTCGTTTGCTCCTCCCTTTAAATAAAACCGGAAGTCTAAAACTTCTGGGTTTGACAAAACTGCATGAAAAGCACAGTAAGGGGCTTTTTCTTTTCTTCTTCTCCTATTGAGTACCATGGCAGAGGTGGCAGCCTCTCAGTGTCAGCATGGAGCAGTGCTCCAGGCCACGCATGCACGCGCACACACACACACACACACACACACACACACACACACACACACACACACACACACCGGTTGCTCTAGCACATAGGTGGCCAACCCACAGCACGGGTACCACTTAGTGGCACGCCGAGCCTCCTGAAGTGGTATGCACTGCCATTCCTGCTCGAGCCAAGCAATGAAGTCCCTCTCTCTTTCTCGACCCCAGCGCGCCTTTCCAAGCCTGTGGCACTAGAGAAGGTCTCTGCACCCCACTGCGCCTCATTCTTCTTGCGCTGTCACTGTGCTTTAAATATTTTTATTACCTTAGATTTATTTATTTATTTATTTATTTATTTAAGTGGCATGCTCAAGATTATCTACATAAAATGTGGCACATGGCGTGCCATGGGTTGGCCACCACTGCTCTAGCATAACTTTATTCAAACCAAAGAAGCAGCACCATCTTGGCTTTTAAACCGGTGGAGGACAGACTGCTGTAAACGATTGCAGCAAGCAGAGTAGAGAGCCTTCACTGACGTATAATGGGTGGGGTGGAATAGAGACCTTGGGCAGTGAGCCTTGATACAAAAGAAGAGGTGCAATAATTGTGTCCCTGTTTTCATGTGCAAAACGTTGGCGGGTATGAGATGGGGACAAGCAGATCATGTCGCCGAAACCGCAGTATGTGACTGAGAGCCAGAAGAGGAGAGAGCTAGGCAGGACATGTCTGCATTGCACACCCCACCCTGGGCCCTGCCCCAAGTTTTAGTTCTGGATTTTTTTTCATCAGTTTCCATTCATTTCCTGGAAGTCCTGCTTGAACTGCTCAGCAGCTCCATGTGGCTCCTGAGCCACAATGTAACCATCCCTGATTAAAAACAACCACAATTCTGGCCTGAAATCTCACAAGTGCAAAACACGTTGTATTCTTCTGTCTCTGTTGAAGAGCACAATCAGGATGGGTGCCAGGAGAAGCCATGCCCCCCCTTTCCCTTTCCCTTCCCTCCCCCCAGGCCAGATTTACTTCATAGGAACCCAGGGCAAAATGTGAGCCTCCACCTTCAGAAGGGATGATGATGATGATCTGCAGCTGGAGAAGTCTGGCTGGAACTAAGCTCTCCTTCCCTTGAGTCCCCCTTCTGGGCAGACAAGAGGGAAATTCCTTCCTGTGGAAGTTTCCTTTCTCCCTTTAATTCATCACAGAAGGCAAGGCAGTTCCTTTCCCTTGCAATAAATCTCACAGAGACATTCGCTCTGTTAACAGCACAGCCTTTGGCTCACGCAGCTTTCTCTTGCTCTTGTTAGTTCCTTCCAGAGAGGATAGATGGACTGAAATCCTCCTCCACATCACCACCGGAGTCTCAGTTCAGCTCAACAGGTCTGGCAAACCCAGCCCTACTCCACACAGCAGGGAAATGGTTAAACAGAAAGCAACCGTGTCCACAAAGCCGTACCACAACCACGTCAAAAGCATAATCGTGGATTTGCTCTTCGGTGAGGACAGGTCCAAAAAAAAACACCGAGAGTGTTCACCATCCAGAAGATGGCAAGAGCTAGGAATGTGACAGCAGTCTAAACTTAACAGAGATGGTCCTCCTACCATGAAGCAAGGTGAGGAAGCTGACAAATGTGCCATTAAGGGTGACAGATAGACTTATGGGCCACAGTCCAGTGTGACGTACAGATCAGTATTCCTTCTTCCAAGGAGCACAGGGTGGTGTATCCCATCCTTTTGTCTTCACAACAACCCTGTGAGATAGGGTAGACTGACAGGTGTTGACTGACCCAAAAGTCATCATCCATTGAGCTTTGGGCCCTACGGGGATTTGAACTCAGGACTCTGCAGTTTAAATCCATGGTAACCACATTGGCTCTCCTGTGGTGTGCTGCTGTCATACAACTCTCATGCACTTCCATGGAGCTTGAACAGGAGATTTTTCCAGTAGATTATGTCCTGTAGTCATGACTGGGAGAAGGTTTCCCTGGGAGCACCAAAATGCCTTGGGCTGGCCATGAAAAAAAATGCATGTATGTATGGTTTCAAGAAGGCAAACTGGGAATGAATGTCCTCTGTGTCTTGACAAAGGGGAAGGGGAAGCATCTGAGGTGGCACAGTCAAACGGATCAAAGAACTACATCCCGCACACAAAGTGCTGATGATGGACTGTGGAAATTACAGGTTCCAGAAATGCCCAAGGCTGCAGAATGACAGAGATCCTTTCACTGAACCAGATATACTCTCCTTCAGAGCAGAGTGTTGAAAGCGGCTCCACACATGTTTATGTTTTGGGGTCGTTAAGTGCATGCATATTGTGATCATATCAGCTTCGCAATTAGGAATGTGCCCCTATTGTCACCAGCCTCCTTGGGCCCAGGTTGACTCCACTCTGTGAGCAGTTGGTGGCCATGGGTCTCTCTGTAAACCTCACGGGTTTCTCATCTGCCACCCATCAGCACTCCTGATCACAAGCCCCCCCCCCCCCGCGGATTATGTACCCTCAGTTTCTTTCTCCCACACGAGCTGAGCCACAGGCAAAGGGCTCCTTAACCTCTACACACACACACACACGAACAGCAACAGAGACTTGGGCCAAACCCCTGCCTCTGTTTCCGATGGTGGGGAAAGGATTAAGGAGCCCTTTGTATGTGGCTCAGCTAGCTGCGGCTCAGGACTGCATCAGCAGACAGGACACTAAGCACCTCCCTCCCTGTGTGTCTACATTACCACCTCCTGAAACTGCTTTTCTCTAACAGAGAAGCTGCTGTGTTGGGGGATGTGTTGCACACATAATGTGCAGTTTCGCTCTAACAACAGTCAGCACAATAATAAGACCAGTGAAGGCCGATTATTATTGATTTGTTCTATTTTAAAACATTTATACCCCACCTTCCTTTCCGAATGGGAAACCCAAAGCGACTTTTATCCCATTTAGAAACCGCATAATATAAAACACAACAAGAGAGCAAGAAAGCAAGCAAATCAACAACCAACCACAAAATCCACGCATATAACAAGTCAAGAGGAAAAACACAGATAAGCAGCCAGACACTATTGTGTATTTATTTAGAAACATTTATACTCCGCCTTTCTCATTAAAAAAGTAAAGAACCCAGATGTCTATATGAAATAAGACCAAGCTTTGAGTGAAAAGACAGAGACTAAGAACTTAGCGCTTGTCAAAAAAGAAACATTTTCAAGGCCTTGTGGAACATTCGCACTGAGAGGGTGTCCTGGTCTTGGTCTCTTAAGGGAGGCAATTTTACAGCCTGGCAGTCACAACACGAATTACTGCCAACTGTGCCTTCAAGGGTGACAATACCTGCAACAGGGTCTTTCAAGATAACTTCAAAGGATGGGTGACAGACTCATATGGGAAGAGATGGTCCTTAAGGTATCTGGGTCCCAGGCCGTTAAAGGCTTATAGAACAAAACCAGCAGGTTGAATTGTGCCTGGAACTATACAAAGCAGTCAGCACAGATGGTATAACAAGGGTACAACATGGTCACAACCCCTGGTGCCAGTCACCAACCTGGCAGTGCACACTGTCCAAATTAAAGTTTTCTGTCAGTCTTCAAGGGTAGCCCCATGCAGAGCACATTACAGTAATCCAGTCTAGCTATTCCAGGTGCCTATCTACTGAGCGCACAAAAGCCTGCCTGATTATATGGGCTTTCCAAAGCTGAGAACGGAGAGCGTCATAATGCCAATGTCTTCCATCTATGCAATAAGGGTGCATTGTGTGGTTATGTACCACACTGGTGATGCCATGGGCAGGGGATGTTCACTTGTGTAGTATTTTTTTTTTAATAAAAAATAGGGGGGAGGGGTTTGCCTAGCAGTTTGGAGTACAGAGGAGGGACCTGTTGAAAAGGAAACTGGTATAAAGCTATGGCATACATGCAGGTCTGGCGCATGTGTGCCTCTGGACTGTGAATGTCTTATTAAATCATGAGCCTGCAGGTAGGGCTGTGTGACTTTTTATTGCTTTTTATGGTGCCCGCCGGATGGAGGCATCTAACATATAACTCTTTGGCTACTCAACCTATTCCAGGAACCCATGTACACTTCAGTGTGCATTCAGGGTTCTTGAATGAGCAGCCAACCATATTCGCTTCAGTGGAGGGAGGAGATTCGCAGGATGAAAAGGGTGTGTAGAAGGTTTTGCATTCTACGCTGAAATGAATGAGATTGCCTTTGCGGGTGGGGGAGTGCGAGACGTACATTGGGTTGCCCTTGCTCTGTAAGCAGTTGGTGGCCATGGGACTATACAATTACTATAAAATGATTATACAATTGCATATATATGTTTCCCTTTCTGAATGTAGGGCTGATATGTCATAAGCCACCTTGAGCCTTTGGGATAAAGTGGGATACATTTTGGAATGAACACGCAAATCAGCAGCTAAATGTGAATGACCTCAAAATAACCTCTGATCAACATCTCCCATTCCTTATCGATGTTCTTTTGTAGATGCAGCAGGTCTGAGGCAACAGGGAAGAGCAAGTAAGAAGATTTCCACATTTAAACATTGCCTTTCAATGAGACTTAGAGGTTTCTGCAAAATAAATTGGATCACTGGGGCTTCCTGTTTTGTGATATGCCGCTACCGTTAGTTGATGGACAGTTATTGAAGGAACTCAGGACTAGGGATTTTTTTTTAATGTCTCTAATATGAACCGCTCTCAAGGTAACCATTACTATCTCTTAAAAACATTTTATTATGAAGGCAAATGTATGTTTTAGCAATGCTCAGATGGCTACTTAATGTCATGTTTATCCCAGGCCAGACACTCTCCGAAACAAATGAGAGTTTAAGATCTAGCTTTCCTTTTTGTTTAATGGAGCTAAAGTTGTTTAAATCATCCACTTCCATATAAACGTTTCACTTAAAACAAGCCGACCTATTCCTCTCCATTAAAAGTTCATTCATCACAAGCAAGGAAAGGTTTCAGCAAGTTTCAAAGAGGGATTGGACATCTCTATGGAGCAGCAAGAATAGCTAATAGTTTCTCATACAGGGGGACCGAATGTGAAACCTTCTGCCTCAAGGCTATACCTGATCTCCACTTTGTCATGACAGGCGAGTGATCTCACCAGAGGTTGTGCGCTTTCCCCGCCCCCAGCCTCAGATGTCCTGCCACACATGAGCCGGGGGACAGGATATTGGTCTATAAAGGCCATATGTGCAACCCCGAGTGGCACTACATTTGGCAAGGATGGTCTCTAGCAAGATCCAGCAACACAGGAGTCTGTCAGCAGCTTTGGATGTGAATGAGAGCCACAAGGACAGGAGACACAGCAGATCATGTTGCAAACAAACATGTAACTTGACATGTCATGAATGCCCCAATGGAGACTTGCAGATCTTCTCCATGAGGAAACATTTCAGCCTGGAATGTTATGCATCAATAGAGGAAGTATGACAGAGAGCCAATCTTTAAAAAAAAAAAGGAAAGAGGGTACTGTATATCACGTGGTGCAATGACCTTGGGAGTGTACCATTTCAGACTACAGACGGGGGATTCTATGATTGAATGCTTACCCAAGTTTTAAAAAAAACCTAGCACAGTAAGCAAAAGACTAGGTTAGATCTGTGTCCCTGATATATGGGCAGGGAGTCTATGATTTTAGATGGGCAAGGAGCGTACGATTTGAGGGAACATTCAATTATGCAGTCCTCCCTGATAGTCTGAAATGATATGGTCTAACTAACAGCCTTTCCGGCATCGCAAACTGCAACATACTATCATATGCAACCAAGCTGCCACCAGAAATGGCGAGTGGTGGTGGCCACAAAGATGCCCTGACTGACACCAGTAAGTTGGCATCGGGGTGGGCAGGCAGAACGGGGCAGGGAGGAAGAAGTACAGGGTGGGGAGTGGGGATAGGAGTGTTTTGAGGGCAGGAAGGGGGCGGTTATCGTTATCGGTAGCAATGACTCCACAGATATCCCCTTCCCAGCCGTGATCCACCTTCCTGGGTCCACTTGGAGTTGTGCCAGCAAAAGAGCTAGTGCAGGTCCAAGTAGACCTATTGGGGAAGCAGAGCCTTACCCCAAGGTAAGGGAATGAACTTTCCCTTACCTCAATGAGGGACTGCTCCCCCCCTTGCAGGATACAGAGTGTGCTCTGTGGGGGGGGGAGAGATAGATAGGTAGGATTATTATTGTTAATAATCCAGTGTTACTCAACTATTCAGAGGGAAGGACTATATAACCTTCAGAGCCAGCCTGATGAAATTTTTAGCTACTAATCCCACCCAGGACTCAGCTCTCTACCGACTCACAAGTGCTTTGCCTAATTCTGCTCAGCAAGGCCTGCCAGATTTTTCATTGGCACAACCTATATCACCTATGGCTATCACCTGCTCCTGGCCAGGTCCTGCATTTGGCCCGTAATGCTCTGTCTCTGTTGGCTTGACTCCATGAGTGGAGCATGATTGGTACCGTATTGTCCCGAGTATAAGACGCACCTGATTATAAGACGCACCCTTAAAGTTTGGTGCTATTAAAAAAAATTAATTAAATCACTGGCATTAAATTGCAACAGCCTGATTATAAGACGCACCGCTAGTTTAAAAACTTAAATTAGGAGAAAAAAGTGAGTCTTATACTCAGACCAATACGGTATTTTTGAAATCGAAAGATGGCAGCCATTGTAGTCACACTGTTAGTCCAAACAGCTGATAGGGACCAGTGAAGCCACGCAGTACACATGGTTGGCTTGCCACAAAGCGTGTGGTAATGTCTCGGTGAAAAAAAAAATGTGTTTTTTTCTTCCTCTGGGTCATTTCCTGTTTTCCTGGTTCATCCCATGAGCCCTTGGAGTATGACTCTGATGCCTGTACTATTTCTCGAGAGCCATTTTATTCTTCAGACAGTAGTCCGGAGGTTGGAAACATATTTTGTCACACAAACTGACCAGCTCATGACCAGCTTCACAGTAGGAGTTATTTATTTGAGTTATTTTAAAATACTTGTATATCATCTTCTAGCCTATGGTATTTGGCCTACTAGCCAATGGTTCTTGAGGCACATGGCGCACATGTACTTAGGGCACTACATACAAATTCCAAAAAGGTATATAAGGGGTTATCTGTTACACAACTAGAAGCATTTTTTTCCTCTTCCTATTAATAATGAGAGACCCCCATCGCCAGACTTTTCACAACTGCTTAATTAAAATTTAGTAGGGCCATTGGGGCCATATAACATTTCTTGGGGAGCCAGCTGTGATCCATGGCCACCAGTTGGGTATCCCTTATGTTTAGGATCCTAGGCAAAGTGTGAACATTATTATTATTAACAGTATTTATATACCGCTTTTCAACAAAAAGTTCACAAAGCGGTTTACAGACATCAGAACATCAGAACATCATCAGAACATCAGAAGAGCCCTGCTGGATCAGGCCAAGGGGCCATCTAGTCCAGCTTCCTGTATCTCACAGTGGCCTCACCAGGTGCCCCAGGGAGCACACAAGACAACAAGATAACCTGTTTCCTGCTGTCGCTCCCTTGCACCTGGCATACAGAGAAAACCCACTTCTAAAGCTAGGAGGTTGCTTATGGTTTGTAACCTGTGATGGTCTTTTCCTCCATGAATTTATCCAAACCCCTTTTAAAGGCATCTAGGCCAGGTGCCATCACCACATCCTGTGGCAAGGAGTTCCACAGATCAAAAGACAAAATCAAATGATTACATCTCTAAACATAGAGACACAGGTGTAAACATTCCCACAGCAGCAGACACATGTGTATCCCAATTGTCCTTTTGGTGACTGTGGTTTGCTTACACCTTTTCAATCTAACAACACTCCTGTGCATGCGGCGGCCTTACGGCTGTTACACTGCTGCATTTTACTCCTGCTGGTACTATATGAAGCCATCTTTCTCCAAAACGATACTAGCCATGCCCAGATTTGTATTCAGAACAAGCAGAGATGTGCATTTATCCCCTTTTGACTGGCAGTTTGTCAATATAGGAGTGCATGGCCTCTGTGGAAGTTTCCCTTCTTAGCCCATGCCTGTTAATTTATTTGTATAAATTCTGTGATTGCATTTTATGTTCATTTAATGGCTATTAAGAAGAGGAAATGCATTTTTATGTTCTTATCATTGCTTTTGTATCATTTGTCAGGGGTTCTCTACAACAAATTAATTTCATTACAACGTTTCTTTCCAGATGTGTTTTATGTTTGCTGTTATTCTAAATAAAAGCTAAGCAAGAACTGAAGGGGGGGGCGAGTTTCTTTATACAGCGTCTGGATTCTTCTCTTGCTTTCGCTGCAACAGCCAAGAAAAATCTCCTTGTACTTCTATGACACTCTGAAGTGAAGAAACTAAATGTGCATGATCTATAAAAAAAGAAATCACGCACATTGAAAGAGAACGGATACAGTTTTGTCAGCGCTGTGGATGTTTTCAATATCTTTCATTAGATCTGTAAAATTAAAACCCATGGAACGAATGTACACCATTTGTTGGGCTAATAAGAGAAGTAAAAAGTTGTTAATCAAACATGTGGCCTTATAAAATAAAAGAAATAATTGGAAAATATATCTAATTTGTCTGTTGAATGCCTCCAATGCTCTCTTTATCACTTAGATGGACAGAATATAATTGGTATGGTGAAAGCCATCAATCTTCACAACTGGGCTTCCTGAACAGGCTACAACTATTACTGTCATATTATGACACCATAATATCAAGATCAATGTTATTTTAAATGCACTCCAGTTATGGGCAATTGGTGACAATAAAAACAGTGACAAATTGATGAAACAAGCATCAAATGATCTGGTGTCTAAAATAAACCATAAATAATCTTCATTTTTTAAATATAGATATAGATATAGATATATAGCCACCGAATTCACAGTCACTGGGGGTTAGATAGATCTGATTTCCCCAGTGGATCAATCTACTCTAAACGTATTTTCGGTGTTGTGTTATCCAACCAGCTACGATTTTCTTGAAAGGAGAAACTTTCTCATTTGATTTAAGGATGATTCTCTGGCAGTTTCATAATGTCATTGTTAGCATAATTGTGACCATAAGACGGGATTAGATCATTTAAAAACAGAAAGCACGCAAGTTATTCTCTGGATGAGCAGTCGCCGCAATTGGATAGTAAACACGAATGCTTATTTAAAAATGTAACGCTAGGACTGCGCTCCTCTCTCCCCGTTAGCCTCTCTCCTGTCATCGTTACTAGCTACCACGGCATGTCACATCGATCTGGGGGGGGGCGAGGAAGGGGAGGGAAGGAGCGTTCCAGGGCTTTCCCCAACCCAAACCTCCCCACTTACTACCCCACTCTCCTACTTCTCCAGCACAATCCAGTCACTGTCCTAGGGCAGGGCCAAGTCTATTTTTCCATGCCGGCCCTGGCACCTTGTTCCCCTGAACTGAACACAGTCTCCACGTCCTGGGAAGCAGCAAAGGAACATTCCCTCTCCCCAGTCCAGAATCTGCATTTGGGATATGCCTCCTCCATCCTGAAATTGGCTCATATTGTTTGCAGAAGAGAAGCACTGGAAACACGGCCCCTTCTTCCATAGCTCTGTGTCTGTCTTCAAGGGCAGGAGGACATGATGCATTCCTTTCCCAAGGAGTCTTTGTCAGTGGTAGCTAGCTGGACTACCCGTGTTTGGGTGGGCAGGCTTTGCTCCTACTGCAACAACAGAGGACAAGTGCAATACTTCCTTTCTCCACAGAGGACAGCAGCTATTCAGTGATCGTCGTAGAAACCCATTTCTGCCCAGCCCCAGCCCACAAGTGTACACATTTAACTCCAGATGCGTATATACACCCTTGGGCAAAAATGCCTTAAGAATACCATTGGATTGGAGGCTAAACCTGCTCCCGATCTCTGATGATCCCAATCCCACAGTGAGAAACAGGTTTTCCTCCTTCTTGACTGTGTCCCCGATTGCAGCTCTTTGTCCCACAGAGGACTGGAAAAGAGCCGCTGAGGACCAAGCCAATCCCTGACTATACAGCTCCATCCTGGGTTCTGGATCTTGGCTATGCAAGAGTGGCATGGAACAACTGGAAGAGTGGGTCGAAATGACAGGTACTGGCTTTTAGAAGTATATATACAGACTAGTTAAAGGCCCAGACCTTCCCCAGCCCAAGTCAGCACCGCCTGACCCTGCCTTTTCCTTTGCTTGGTACCACATAGGCATCACTGGGCTAAACAGCAAAGAGGTGCAGACAGAGAGTTTTCTACCACGCAACTCTTCCCCTCCAAATTGCCATGGTGGTCATCGTCATAGATGGAGCAAAGAGTGGAGCCAGCCAGGCCACCTCGGACCAAACCTGACCCTACCTGCAGCTTCTCTCTCTATACCTGCTACCCAGACCCATGCTTTCCAGGCCCCTAAGCAAGGATAGCTTCCCCACTCCAAGCCAGAAGTGGCATTTCCACTCCTTAAATCATTCCCTCCCTCACCCCGATGTTGTACCTGTACGTTTTCCCCTCTGCAGCCAATAACAGCTTCAGGGAGGATTAGGATAAGGGGGCCATGGTGTTGCACGACAAAAATCAGCTGGTAGGATTAGAGGGTTGGGGTAAGTCAGTGTTCCTTCCCAATGCTTCAATTTTGAATGCTCTTTTTCAAGGGACTAAGGCCCTTTTTAAAACGGACCCTCTTAACAACAGAACCTCAAGCAACCCCTCCTTGCCTGAGGTTCATTGAGCTGCAAAATCAGCACAGGAGAAAAGATTGAGCCCCCTTCCATCCCACCCATGCCATGGCCTCAATTCATTTCAGGGAGCTCTGCGGCTGCTTTTACAAGAAGAAAATTACATCGGGAGTTCCAGTGATGGAGTTCCTATGTGCAACATGTTGTTCACCCCTAAATACTTCTGACTGGTCATTTGCCCGAGCCGAGTGTTTTTCCTTCTGCCCATTCTTCTCAAGGCAGAGCCACATGCAATGCTCAAGAGCCACTAAAAATGGCAGAGTCATGTCAACCTTCCCTCTGCAGGGAAGCTTCTCTACTTTTCGCTGCCCCTGCCAGGCAAGTACCGTATTGGTCTGAGTATAAGACTCGCTTTTTTCTCCTAATTTAAGTTTTTAAACTAGGGGTGCATCTTATAATCAGGCTGTTGCAATAATGCCAGTGATTTAATTAAAAAAAAATTAATAGCACCAAACTTTAAGGGTGCGTCTTATAATCAGGTGTGTCTTATACTCGGGACAATACGGTATATGTTATTTATATAAAGGATGTATGAACCGCTTTTCCAAAGCTCAAAGCAATGTGCAGTTAACAGAGTGAAACACATAAACCAAAGGAAACATATAAAAATAACAATCATACAATGGAGCAGGAGCATGGTGCAACCAAAGTAAGTCTGACGAAAGGCTGCGGCGAGTGGGGCGTCTCAGATCTGCACTGACCATCTCCTGTGGTTCTGCCAGAGGCCCGGATGTCCTCTGCACCCTTCAAGTGATGCTGCTGCCTTCTGCCTTACTGGCTGATGGAGGAGAGCAAAAGACATTTGTTATTGCAAAGGCACCTAAGTGCCAACACCATTTCAGAACTTCCATAGATGAATAATATTTTATTTTCTTCGAGGCTATTTGAGTGCCCTCTTATTGAATCTGGCTTCCAATAGCTCCCTGCAAAGCGATTCCGAGACCCTTCGTCTTCCATCTCTGTAATGAATATGAAATGGGAGTGAAATTTGGGAAGTGGATGAAACTACTGACAGTTTCTTGATGATTTCCAGAGTCCATTTCTTGGAGGTGCTAATACATTATTCCTAGGGACACGTATTACTTCAACAGAAAAGTATTGGCTAACTGCGCCATTTGGTCCTTCACTGTTTAGTGACAAGGAAACATTTTCTCACTGAGGAACAAAAAAACAAAACAAAAAAAACCCACCAAAAAGGAAAGGAACGTAACCTTGTTTCAATAAGAGGGACAGAAGTGAGAAGCCAGCTGGGAACACACACATTGCTTTCCTTTTCAGTCTGGATCTTGAACTTCATACTTTTTCAGCGTAGGACCTGGGCACTGAAAGGCAGAGGTTTTCCGCTTTGCTGTAATTGTAGTCAGCTGGATGAAATTAGGAGTGAAACTATTAGGGCACACATGGACTCTTTATCATGTATTGGGCCTGTGTGACCCCCCCCCCCCCCAGAATACACAGTTCACAAGAATTAGAAAGCTGATGCATAGGATAGGAACATTGGAGCTCCTGGAAGCTTTTTACAAGGGCAAATGTGGGAGGCCTCAATCTGGATTGGGACCATGTCAAAAGTGAGTTTAAAGCTCCTTCCTTCCCAACCATAATCCTAATCCAGATTCCCTCCCCCCCCCATGGGTGCTGCTTACATACAAAAAGGGAAGCACGTTAGTAGGGACAAGTGACACGATTAAAGTCAGGTCTACTCTGGCCTTCAGTTTCATTGATTGCAACCAAGGTATCACACTACCAAACGATTCATATAGTTTCTGTTCCCTTTGAAAAAGGGTGCAAGGGGGCAAAGTGGTATTCAGATCTGAAATGTAGAATTATGTCCTGAACTTGTGTACCACATTTCACTCTCATATTTCAATGTTCTAGGCGACAAATGAAATACTTAACCACAAATGAAATACTGAATGGCTACATTAAAACCAAAAATGTCACTTCACTGAGCCAGTGACTACACAATGATCATCATGGGAAGACACAACTGCTGTTAAGAAGGTCAGGGGATAACTGTGGATCTATTTTCACAGGCAGTATTTAATCCTTCTATACATTTAAGGCCATAGGAAACTCAAAGGAGTACCAAAAGAAATATGTACAATTTCATCCCTGTAATCAATCAGTTCTACTTCATACTCCATGCATTTTCCTGAAGTAAAGCAGTAATTTGTGTTGTTTCAGCCCTGCTTCCATTGTGTGTGCTTGCATTTTCTTTTCCATGGGACAATTCTACCCTCCACCCCCCAAAAATATATTGGAAATTTAGAGCCCAATTCGAGTAAAGAGGAAAAATAAAATACTGCATGGCCAAATTTTTGGTAGTCCAAATGACCCTAAGCATGGCAAAACACTTAATGAGTTATTTCAGATAATACTTTAAGTGCCAAAGTGACCCCACATAAGCAATGATGATGTCATGCTTGCTCAAAGCTCATCCCTGAACTAGCCAATCCCCTTGCTACTAAAGGCCGATTCACACTAGAGTCTCCCGGCGCACATGCCCCTGCGTATGCGTTTGTCTATGCGGTTGGAGCGTCTTGCCGCCTGTTGTCCCTCCTTCTGTCCCGCCTTCTTTAGAAAGCGCAGCTGTGATTTGGTGAACGGAAATGCGCTTCTCTGATTGGTGGGCTGCTGTAGCTCCGCAAGCATTCCCAGCACCGCAAGCGCAAGCGCATCAAAAGATGAGGGGAAACCATCTTTCCTGCCTCTCCGCAAGCTGCGATGCAAGCTGCGACGCAAGCATGAAAACAGCTCCGCAAGACCCACCGCAGATCCGCAACGAGCCGGGAAAAGTCTAGTGTGAACCGGGCTTTAGACAGTTTCGTTAATCGTGGGGGAAGGGGGTTGGCAGAGAGGCACCAAAAGTCAGCTTGGGCATCAGTGAGCCCAATTCTCAGTACCAGTGGCAGCAGTGCCTAATGTTGTGCCATTGCCCCCCAGGTGGGGAGCACTAATGAAGCCCAGGGAAGTATTTTGCCCCAGTGCTGCCAGAAACCTGGTGCCAGCACTTGGGGGGGGAGGGGTGTTGATGTCTGAACTGCCCCTCTACGCGCACTGCTAATCCTAGATTAGCAGCACATGTAGAGGGGTGATTCTAATAAATCACTCCTTGATGCAATTATGAGCACAATCCTGTGCATATCTACTCAGAAGTAAGTCCCACTGAATTCCATGGGACTTGCTCCTGGGTGTATGTAGGATTGCAGCCCCAGGAAACTGGCTTGGTTGTAAGGAGAAGGGCCAGGAATCACATTTTTTGTCACATAGGTCTGGTTTGGGATGTAAAGTATAATTTGAACCTGCCCAATAATTGTATATCACTTATATAGTAGTAGTAGTAGTAGTAGTAGTAGTAGTAGTAGTAGTAGTACAACAACAACAACAACAACAACAACAACAACAACAATTATTATTATTATTATTATTATTATTATTATTATTATTATTATTCCATAGGGTGGGCTAGAGGTATCTACTGAATAATTTTTCACCAAACTACAGTCCCCATAAATCATTGGGGGAAACCATAGCAACTAAATGGTATAGAACAGCTATGTTTGTAGCATAAATAGGGCCTAAATAGCACTTTGATTCTCACAACACGACGGCAGAGGCAATCCCAGATATGTGTCAGCCTGCCAGAGTCTGACACTGATGAGTTGTTTCAGACGTTCACCACTATACCCAGTGTCACTCCTATCCAGACAGGGGCATCCCACATCTCTCTCTCTCTCTCTCTCTCTCTCTCTCTCTCTCTCTCTCTCTCTCTCTCTCGTTAGTTCTGTAAGAGTTACAGAGAAAATGTCTATTACTTTGAGCACATAGTACAAAAGCACTGTATAAATATGGAAGGCACGAACCAGCCAACATGAAACATTTTCAAATTGCATTGATTTAAATAGGAAACGTACTTAAATCTCTCCCCCAGTGAAACAAAAAACAAACAAAAAAGAACTTACAGTACTTCATATACTTAGAGCAGAATCCAGCCCAAGTACCAAGTACTTAGCAGCAGCTAAGCAACAAATAAATAAGTAAATAAATAAGTAAATAAATAAATAAATAAATAAATAAATAAATAAGTGACCCCTTAGCCTGATGAAAGATACAAGAGTAAATACATTACTCTTGGCCTCAATCAATCCACTGCATGAAGTGGCTTCCATGTGGAGGGATCCCCATAGCTCCTAACAGAGCCGTGTCGTCGTCCCCGTCCCCCCCATCACAGTGGTTCTTAACCTTTTTGGGTCACGGACCCTTTTGAGAATCTGATGAAAGTTATGGATCCTCTCCCCAGAAAAATGCACATACACACAACATTCTTTTTTTTTTTTGCACCATGGACCCCAGATTAAGAACCCATGCTCTACCGTGTGCACACATAGGTGCACATGCCAACCTCCAAACCAGGCTGTTATGGGAGAGAATGGGAGGTTTATGTGTGCCTTAAATATCCCCATCTAGCCCACCTGCTCCATTCAGACAAGGAACATAGGTTTGGAGCTTGCATTTTTCAGTTGCCCAGAGTGAGGAGGCAACAGCTGGATCTGCCACTCCCTGTAATGACCCATAGTGGTGCCTGGCACCCTGAGAGCCTATAAGCACTCGGGGGGGGGGGGAGAGAGAGAGAGAGAGAGAGGATAAACCAGACACTATCCCTCCGTGTGGGTATGAATTGAGCCTTAGGGGGAGGCAGGCAGCATCATAGTGGCAGAAAGGATAGTTTGCTCTGCTTGGCACCGGCTTATTAGTTGGATTTAGTCTCTCTCAGGAACGGCTGAGCTTTGGTGACATATGAGATGACCGCCGGTAATGTACGACACACAGTGAGAGAGAACACCCACTTAATTAAAATACAGGAGATATACTGTCTGGGTGCAGACAGGAATTGCTGCGTGTGGAGCAAGAGTTTATTTGAGGCATCTTTCATGCTTGTGATGATCACAAGCGGCTTTAATATTGAAATATGTGCCATTTGCTAAACTCAAGCCATCCACGGCAAAAAACAGTGGCGGTGGCGGCAGCGGCAGCGGCAGCGGCAGCTAAGCAACAAACAAATAAATAAATAAAGCAACCCCTTAGCCTGATGAAAGATACAAGAGTAAATACATTAATATGTGGTAATTGAAAACTCATGGGCAATCTTTAAGCAATCATGCTCTTGCATAAGCTGCTATCTATGCGTGTGTATGCAGATACACACACATATATGCGCATGCGCGCGCACACACACAACAGGACATGACGTGCAGGCTGGCTGGCACAAATCATAGCTCCAGTGTTTTATGGTGTGAGGTCTCCAACTGTAACAGCAGTGTCATATTTAGATTTCTAATTATATTTCGAAATGCTTCACTAGCTGCTCCTGCAGCACGGCATTCATAAAAATCTACTCTCCTTGTTGAACAAAGGGAAAGACAGAGAGAAATGGAGTAGATCAAACAATGAAAGACAGGGAGAATGCAGCACAACCTCCTTTAGAAAATCAAGGGTTACCTGTCATTCATAGTTCCAGGTGGTAAATGCTCGGGCTGTTTATATTTTGTATTCACATATGCACACATCTGTACACAGAAAACAAATTTGTCAGAAAATAAACTCAAATTCAATTGTGTGCTCAAAATAAATTGCATTCATCCATAATACCAGCCCAACCTTTGGGTAGTTATTTCAAGTCAACATACGGCCCAATCCAAATGAGTGCCTGCGCCGGCAAAACGCACGTTCTGCTGGCGTGTGCTCTTGCAAAAGCACCGTAAAATCTTCGGGTCTTCGTTCGGCCCTTCTAAGGGCAAGGCTTCGAGCGGCATTGTGTGCTTGCCGCTCAAAGCCTTGCCTGGCCTATTCAGAAGTGGCTGAGCCGCCGAGGAAGACGCGGCTTGGCCTGCCAGCTCCGGGGGGTGATGCGCCGGGGTGGGGTGAGTACCGGAGGGGCGACGCGCCAGTGGGGGGCGATGCGCCAGTGGGGGTGATGCACTGAGCCAGCCAACCCTGCACGGGGTGACGCGTCGGCTCGTGACGCCACTGTGTGGAATGAACCTGGTTGAAACAGATTTCTTTTCCTGTTCGAAATAATGGAATAATTTGTTGCTTTTGTATTAAAGACTACAATGGGATGATCTTAAACCTGATGTTGATGCTTAAGAATACAGTACGCACCAGTGAATAAAAACACAAAACACCACATTTTACGTTTTAATTCAACAAATCTTCAAAAATATATATATAAATAGTCACATCTAGGGTGCATTGGGTGCTACCACTGCCAAGGGGTCAGGGATCAGTGCAGCCAGGGGGACTCTGTGATGGGTGTGGGCTCTCAGCTAGTGCCCTATCTGGAAGACCCCCCCCCCCAAGTGGGTGCCATTTGGATTGTCCACCTCAGGAACCAAAACATCTAACAGCCCTCCAGTTGGCCTCAGCCACGAGCAGAGCACCTCTTCCCTTTCTGGTCACAATAAGATCATGTACATTGGTTTTCCAGAGAACAGTGTTCTGGCTGAAATTGTGTTCCAGTAGCCCTGAGATCAGAACTGAGTGAGGCTGCTACACAACTCCTCCTCCAGTCCATCTGTTAAACTGCAACTTGGGTTCCAACACCGTGCCCTGCTCCACAACTCTGCCCCTTTTGTCTTTGCTAAGGCATTTTTACCCAAGGGTGTATATATGCAACAGGAGTCAAATGCATACACCTGTGGGCTGGGAGGAAAATAGCCAGCCTGATGAAAAGTTCTGGGGAACTCAAAAGCTCAAAATTTTGGGTCATTTTGGTTGGTCCCGTATAAATGTACGGCCAGACTGTGGCTTTGGGATTTTTTTTTCTAACGGTCGAATGTGGCTTCTTATGATTTTATGCCCTCGTCGTTGAATAGTGAGAGAACCCTGCTTTGAAATCATGCCGTATTATGGCCGGCATTCAACTTCTTCTAGTCATAGTTTTTAACAACCAGAAAAAAGGGGAACTGGGCATAAATCTAGCCGTCACAGCTAATAAGCATTAACAAGTAATGGTGCTTGTAGATGATCACTAAGAAGTCTTTATAGGGGCTTTCCCAGATGAATTGACTGTCTGAGGCTATAAATATACTGATTCTGTCCCCTCCATCTTACAACATAATTCTGAGCAGAGCTAGTTTTCTTCAGATTTCCTATCACTGGTTGTTACTGTTCCGAGATAATTTTGTTCCAATTGCACCTCATGTTTTGGCTGCGATCCTGCATGCCATTAATTGCTTATGCCCCACTGAAGACTTTTCAGATGTCAGTGAGCATCGCCCTCTTTTTCTTTCATTAAGCAACAGGGAGGGCAATAGCTCTTGTTTAGCCTTTACTGTGTGTATTTTTGGTTGCTACTCAGGAAGCAGGAGACGTCCCGACATTCCCTGGCTCATTATTTCCTGTGTCATTTGCTGGAATCCGCAGTTGGAGCAGAGATTCTGTTGCTGATCTGAAGATTTAAACCCTCTCTCGACAGAGCTTTGAAGTTCACTTTTTAATAGCTTTGGCTATAAATTTCATCACCCAATAAATTCGCATGTTCATAAATTGCTGTATAGAAGCAAGGCTTTTTAAGCATTGGTGTCTCCCTGTCCTTCCAAATGTATTTCATCTAGAGGGAGTAATTGCTGGCAATGGAGGAATAAACAGGTGAGATATGTCAACCTAGTAAGGGTCAAAGTGCAACTTTTCTTTTTTCTTTTTCTAGAAGGATAACAAAGTCAGGTCTAGCTGGAATATATCCATCAGAGGAACTCCAGTGAGAAAGCAATAGCACAGTCCTCTGGCATGTTCATTCAGGAATAAGTCCTACTGAATTTAACACAGCTTACTCCCAGAAACTTAAGGGCCGCGGTGGCTTATGGCTGACCTCCACTGCACGAATTCCGGCGCGTCCCAGGTGCATGTGGAGAGTGTGGAGCTGTGTGGCTTCCATTTTATCTGATCGCATTGGAACGCGGGAGAGCCGCGCTCTCCCGAGTTCTGTTGCGATCGGCTGTGGACGATGCTCATTATTTGAGAGGGCGGGACGCAGAGCTAATTGTTAGATCAATAGGATGAGGGGGTTTTCAGCCAATCAGAGCACACTTGTGTTTCAGCCAATCAGCGTTGAGCTTTATTAGAAGGCGGGACAATCAGGAGGGACTATTTGCATTGAAGAAACTGGTGGAACCCAGGGCAGTGTTTCGAGCGGGGCGTCCAGTTGCCTACGCTCGCGCGCCCCACCACGCAAGCGCAACACAACAGGGGTAGTAGGTGTAGATCAGCCTTTAAGGTCGTAAGGACAGCAGTTCGAGACCCGAGTGCCGCATAACAGAGTGAGCTCCCTCCCATCTCCTGTCCGAGCTCCAGCCAACCTAGAAGTTCAAAAGCAAGAAATTGCAAGTAGATAAATAGGTACCACTGTGGCGGGAAGGTAACAGCATTCCGTTAGTTATGCCGGCCACTTGACCATGGAAGCATCTTCGGACATCGCTGGCTCTTTGGCCTTCGCACCCTAGAGTTGGACACGACTGGCTTCCGTGCAGGGAATACCTTTACCTATACCTACACCTAGAAAAGTGTGCAGAAGATTGCAGCACACTTAGGTACAAGCCTCATCATTGGGCTACACTTTTCACTGATGAAATTGATGGAGTTTAAACAGAAAGTGAAAAGATTTTTGCTAGAATGCACTCAAAGTTGTGCACAGGCTCTGAATTTATGGGGGCTGCATAAGGGGAAGGAATATAACATTCGCAAAGTAAAAATAAAACAATGAGCCGGAAGAGGCACAAACCAACAAAGTGAATTACACTGAGGCTGCAATTTTAGACAGAGTAACCTGGGCGTAAACCTTACTGCACACAGAAGGACTTACTTCTGAGTAAGCATGCATTGGGCTGGATGGCACATTTCATTTATTTAATGCGGGATTGCGAACCTTTTTTTTTTTTGCAAGTACCATTTCTCCATGTACCACCTTTTGCGCATGCCACCACAGGTGGTAGCTGTGCACAGGAGTGGTCAGCTTGCCACACAGTTGGGGCTTCACTCTGTGTCCTCCTTCCCCAATCCGTGCCTCTCTTGAAGGGCCAGAGCACTGCCAGACTGTGAAGTACCCTGGGCTGAAAAGCGCTGATTTAATAGACAAATTAAGCACATGCTAGATTCGCTTCTGATGAAATTGAAGGGGGTTTAAACATGCTTGCATTGGGGTAGATCCTGCCAAATAAAACAATAAATCATAAAACAATGATAAAATAATATCATTCTGACAATCACGGCCCAATCCTAAACCCCCTCCCCACCACAGCAGGGAGCACTTTATGGCTGTCATGGATGACCCCACCATGATGCCACCCCACCAGCGGTGAGGCCAGAGCAGCCCCATGCACAGTGATGGACTGCCAAAAGGCCCGTTGATGATGGTAAATCAGTGGGGGAGGCGGGACGGGGCGAGGGAGGGTGGAAGAAGGGCAGAATGCGTTGGGGAGAGTGGAACAGGGTGGCTACAGGTGCGGGCAGATTTGGTCTGGGAAGGGGTGGGTTCTGCAGCAGCGGCTGCCAAATCCAAACCCCCTTCCCAGACCTGATCCCGTGGCCCGGATCCAGACGAACCTGCACCAGCAATTTTGCTGGCACAGGTCCGAGTAAACCCCTCCACACCGTGGAGGCTTACCCCTGGGTAAGGAAATGAATGCTCCCTTACCCAGAGGAGATCTCGGGGACTTCCCCCCCCCTCCGCAAGATGCAGTGCAAGCTGTTTTGGCGCACCTGCATCGGTGGCGGGGGGAAGCATAAGATTGGGCTGTCAAAGCATTACTATGTGACACACTAGAGACCAAGGAACTACAATATTTAGTGGAGGGGCAGATGGGGAAGTCCTACAATCAAGACTAGTATCCCAGCTGAACAGGCAGACACACAGCATGACCCAACCCAGTGACCTAGCCACAGAATGTTCTCTCAGCTGTTGAAAAATAAAACCTACCAGGCAGCCCAGTTATGGTCATGTATTAAATTAGCAGAGCTGTACTTAGACTGTTTCCACCATAACTCAGGGAAGAGTGTCTGCCTTTGTTTTCAGTGGCCAGCCCATTGGTTTTGAAGTCAAAGCTTAACGGTTTCTTAAATATACTTCTGCATTTTTTTACTTCTTTTTTGCACAAACCCTAATGCCCAGTCTGGTTTCCCTTCTCCAAGTTCTGTGGCTTCCTTCTTCAAATGTACTTCTGAAGAAAGCATATTCCAGACGAAGCAAGCTATAACTCTGCGTTCTGCTCCTGTCAGTAACTTTTGACTGATTATCGTAATGGGCAAAAAGTCTCCGTGTTTTGTTTTGTTTTGTCTCCAGTGGGACATTCAATGATGTATAATATATGTTGGCACATGCAAACCAACTCTATATATCCAGGCTAGGACTTGGAGGTAGGGATCCACTGAAAATTTATCCTTTGGTTCCCAATAGTATTTTCAACTGATTATCTTTTTAAAAAAGGGTGTTTGTGCAGGGCAGTCAAATCCTGCGTAGGATGCACTGGCTGGCCTAAACAGCCGGCCGCTGAGTCCTATGTAGGATGCGGCCTGTGCAAACGGAGATGGCACACACCTACATCACACATCATAATACATCACTGGATGTAACTCCTAAAGTGAAGGCAATAAGGTGCTAGCCAAATGGGTGCTGAAGTTTCATGACAATGCAGAAAATGCACAGGTATTAGAATCCAGCTTTCTGAGAGCTTCCATGAAAAAGCAAATTTCTAGAGACTTTAGGGCTACGAAGACATGCCAACGGATGTGCATGCAACGCCTGCTGACGTTGCAAAAGTCGAATCCAGTCAGGACAGCGGAATGTGAATTTCAGTGACTGGGGGGGGGGTGTCCCTCAGCTTTCTGCAATTCCTTGCCCCTCCCCATGACCATGAGTAGCAGAAGTAGAAGAAATTATGCAAAATAATAAAAATGGTGGGGCAAAGCGTGCAAAAACAAAAGCAATCATGCTTATTTGCATCATCTACTCAGGTTGCAGAATCCAGCTTTTTTCAGTGCAAAATTTGGGTAGCCTGGGCGTAGATTTTTGTTTTATTTTGTTAGCATAGAGAGTACACAAAGGTCTGCCTTAAAATCTCCCAGGAGGCCCCCAGTTTGTTTGGTTGTTTATTTACATAGGTAACACTAGTCCAGCATTACAAACATGAGAAATCTATTCCTGACTAATACACATTTGTAATGTGACCTTGGGAAGCTCCAGCCTCTTTGTTTCAGTCTGTGATCTCCAATAATGCAAATCAATAACATAGGAATGATGATGTGAGTTTGCACAGAGAGTGCAAAAACATTGCTCTGGCGTGCAAGTGGAGCTGGTGAGGGGGTAGCAATACAGATTTCTCAATACAACTTGCAACCGTTGTTCCTTTCAAACACCTTATATAGGCCGGGGGAGATCAGGGGTTTGCTTTATTTCTTTTAAAGAGGAGGGGGGGAGTTACAAGCACATTTATGCTTTCCCAGGTCACTTCTTATTTCTTATTTTATTTTTTCCAGCACTGCTATAATAATAAAACACAGACAAGGAGAAAAGTAGCTTGGACTTTTGATGGATCCAGAATATTTCACAGTTTGTCATTCTGAACTTTCTAACACAAAATAAATACATACGAAAGAGAAGCTGACAAAAGTGCCCCAAGGGGGTTCTGGATTGCAGCAGAGAGGCTTCCAGCCACAAAAGGGATATTATTATTTCACTATGTAAAAAGCATTACTGTGCGCTTTTGGGCCTGCAGCACGCTCCATCTTCTTGTATAAATAATGGAAATTTATGGCGATTTCCCGCCCTCGCTGCTGTTATTTTGTAAGGAGGATCTGTGGAGAGCCTGTACTGTAGAAAAGAAAATGCTTGGGAAAAATCTCACGTTTTAAAAAACATGCGACCACATCAGGTAGCCTTCATGTTCAGAGTTCTGGAATCACACCATGACATGAAGAGTTCTACTTCCATTTTTGAAAAAAAAAATCCCTTTTTTTTCATACAGTACATGGAATTAAAATGATGCTGGTGCCACTTCGTCAGGCTTTTGAAAGGTGAGTTCTAAGAAAGTTGCAATTTGGTTTCCAACTGTCCAGGATTTTCCCAGACAGTCCACGAATGGTGATTGTGTTGCTCAGGGAACATCCCACCGTGTCCTGAATATCCAACATAATGAATATTTTTCAATTTCCATTTTATTTTTATTTCTTTAAGCAATTTTTACCCTATCTTCCCCCCCAAGGAGGACAAAAGTAGTGATTTCCTGTGGTAGAAATATTTCCTGAGAAACACTTTGATCGTGTGAATATCTACATCCTTGTGATCTTACTTAGCGTCATTTTTTCCTCTAGCTGCTGCTGCTGCTTTGCTATCATCACCACCCTGGTTTCTGCTTTTCACCTGGGTGGCCCCCAGCCAATCAGGGATCACAGAGTGAGTGGGATGATATCAGGAGACTACAAAGCCGATCAGATCTGGCGATGTGTTGACATCATTGAAGGCAAATGCGGTCAATGAAAAACAATGAAAAACAAGAGGAAGAGAGGGCACATGTGATGAACATTTTTTTTTTTTTGCAAGAAGTGCTGGAAAATCATCAAAAGCAGAAGGCAGTTTTTTGACACTGCTGAAAATGTTCCCATGAAAAATGGTGAGCCGTTTTGGCTCAGCGTTAATACTGCTATCCAGGATTGCATATATCACTGTGACTATAAACATATTGTCATCTTTAATACGCCAGCAAATCACAACAGGGTGCTTTTGGCACACACAAATAACCCTTTTGTCAAAAAGGATAGTGTCCTTTAAGAATCACAGATGGAGTGGGAGTCCAATGTTGCTGCCCATGTCCTAGAAACAGCTCCACCCTCAGAAGGTAGGCCAAAGAATACACAGTCAGCCTGTGCTGGTTTTATAAGGATGCCTTGAACAACCAAAACGTCTTCATCCTTTTGAAGTCTCAGCAAATACCTGGAAAAACACTTGTGCAGAGTTATATCGGGCTTCCGCTAAGCCTTTAACATGGGAAACGTGAATTATAGGTATGCAATACTTAGTGTACATGACATGTTCCCAGTAGAGATCCCCTTATTTTATCGTTTATTTCTGCCCGCGGTTTCTTGGTTGCCATGCTGACAACTCTCGGTTTCAATGAGCCTTTGCACATTTCAGTGGCCAGAAACCACCCAGAAATAGTGCCAAAATTCCAGTTCCCCAGCAAAACACAGTATTCCAGTAAGCCTTTAGAAGTTATTACTGTATAATGCAGCAAGCAAACAAACAGTTACAATGTCCTATCTGCACCGTTGCAATGTAATAATGTCATCACATCCCCTGAATGGAAAGTGATGGGCTGTCACTGCCAAACTAGAAGTGACTAATCTGGTCCATCCTGCATGCTTTTTGTTTTAAAAAGTAGGGGAGGGGGGAATCCCAACTGGGACCACTGTGGGAGCAAATGGTTAATGGCACAATCCTCTGTAAACAAGCATCTGCGGAGCATGTGCTCCACAGGTGCCAGGTGTCGTAAACGTGCCGTAAAGTGGGCTTTCAGCAGCCGGGGAGTAAGGGCTGCCGGCACGCGGGCCAGCAGCCCTTACTCCGCCTCCCACCCACTCCTGCAGCTGCCGGTACAGGTACCAGTTCATGCAGGGGTGGGGGGGAGGGCAGGCCGGGCGGCGAGGGAGGGTGGCCATTGGGCGAGCCGGGCGGGGAGGGGGCGGAGATATCGGTGGCAAGCTCTGCCGATATCCCACGTCCGTTCCCTGCCTCGGCGGCCCTTACCCCGCTGCCCTGGATGCACATTGGCTCAAGAGCCAACGTACATTCAAGGAGGTCCATTGGGGCCGGGCAGCCCTACACCTGGGGAAAGGGACAAATGTCCCGTTCTCCCAAGGTGTACCCGGGCCGCATCGACGCAGTCCATCTGGTAGGATGTCTGGCTCAGTTGGTTAGAGCATTCATTTCACAAATGCCTGAAGATCTGCAGGACAGCAGTTCAAGACAGCCGGAAGTCTGTCGGAGATCTGCTGGCACGCCGAGCTGATAAGCTGCAGAGCCCTGTGGGGGAGTGGAGAAAGCTGAAGCTGAAGCATGCTGAGGCGAACGCCAGAGAGAGAGAGAGAGAGAGAGAGAGAGAGAGAGCTGGACTGTAAAAGTAACATCTCGAATGAAGGGTTCTATGAAAAATTAGAACGTTATTATATTGTAAAAATCCTTTGGGGTTTAGAACAGCCTGCCCATGTACACCGCCTTGAATAAAGTGGGAGGAGAAATCCAATGACCAGAAGGGCAGTATATGGTGGTTATTATTATTATTATTATTATTATTATTATTATTATTATTATATAAACCCACTAGGATGTGCCCCAAACCAACAGATTATTATTATTATACTGCAACCGGCCCTATGGACCGGCCGCATATCCTTACACAGGATTGGGCTACCCACCCCCCTCGCCCCCCACAGTCCAGATCAGAATCAAGGACTCCAAATTGCTGATATTTATAAAAAGACTCCCAACCATACACTTATAATAAAATGACTTTTATTATGACACATATATGTGTCTTATTTTTAACATAATTATAATATAACTAATAATTATGACACATACAGTAATACAAAATTACACTTAGAATGAAACAATATAGGGCCAAAAAGTCACATATAGAATGAAGTACGGTATTTCAGCAGTCTGCACTCCTAGCACAGCCTAGAACAGCAGGTGAGATACCTTCTTATCCCGGGGCAGCCTGGGAACTCGATAGGATATGGTGGTGGGAGACCCTATGGCTATGGGTGTATCCCCGGTATCCCGAGCTCCCTCCAGGCCCCAGATACGCTGGCCATGTTGGTGTTAATGTGCATGAGCTCTAGAGCTCGCACACATCCGAGGAGCCCGGGAACTCAATAGGATATGGCAGCAGGAGGTCCAGCGGGAGGTCCTCATTAACGCCAAAATGACCAGTGTATCTGGGGCCTGGAGGGAGGTCGGGATACCGGGGATCTCGGCCACTGGTATCCCCGCCGCCTCCAGACCCCAGAAATGGCCGCCCTCCCTTGCTGCCCAGTCCTCCCCGCCTCTGCCCCAACCGGCGTAGGTTTGCAGGCCAACTGAGCTGCAGCAGCTCAAGTAAATCCACGCATTTCGTTTGGAATGTCCCCAGACAATTTTTTTTTTTCACCTCGCTAGGGCAATGCTCACAGGTGCAATCTTACATACCTAGTTTCTGATCTGATGTCATATCCCACTAGCTTGCATCACTTGACCCAATGACCTCCTTAATCAGAAATGTGGAGATTGGTTGAAGCATTTAATTAGCAAGGCAAGGGGGGCAGTCTAATGCTAACCTTGCTAACTGTCAAGTATTTTATGTTCGTTCCAGTGTTTTTCCTTCCAGTTCAGAATCTGCTATAAACCAGGTATTCTAAGCTGGTGGAATTTTAAACTGGTTTCTAGTGATCTCACACACTGGTCAATAGACTCTTCTCCCCAACCTGCCCAAACCCACTAGGATGTGCCCCAAACCAACAGATTTCACCCCGACACACACTCACCAGGTTCTGCCCATGATTTCACTGACCTTCCAAAAACTCAACAGGATCCACCCCCTAACCATTAAAAATCCATCCCTTGTTCCACTCAGTTGCCTTTAAGAAAAAACACAAGCGGGGGGGGGGAATCACAGTTTGGCAACCCTATCTATTGCTCAGTTACAAACCAATCAAATTTTTTTTAAAAAAAAAAAAACCTGTTGCACCAGCAATGTTAACTTCTGGAACGCCATCTGCTTAGCATTCATCTTTTGTTTGTACAGTTAGTTACATCCATTTGACAATCAAATGCTATTTTTGTTTCTATTCCTGGAAGTGGCCCATGTTCATACACAAAGTAATGTGCAGTACAGTCCCTGAACCTCTCACCTAACAACTAGCACATGAGTCTCAACCTGCCAATCCAGTTTCCCTATTCAGTGTTTTTCTCCACAAGCTCCCACCCCGGACATTTTAAATGGCACTGGATGCTGTTTAAATAGGCAGGCGAAGGAGCTACAAAAGAACAAGTTGGGTCCATGAACACTATGGAAGGCTATTTGCACTGCAAGTCTGAACAAGAAAAAAGTGTTCTCTGGCATTGGCTCTAGCCTTCTGCAAGTACATATTTTGGCACCACGAGAATCTAGAAAACATCATCTGTCCATCAGTAAATTACAATAAATTGAAAGCAAGTGTGAAGTCCAAATTACATCCCGGGGGGGGGGGGATGCAAGCAAATGTTTCAACCATTATGGAAATGATAATGTATGGAACAAATCTCGTTAGGCTATGAGAATGTCCTCATCTGCTTTAATTCCATGCCCGTGGCTTGATCCATAGTGTGTCATGCTTTCTTTCTGATGTATCCAGAGAACTCCTGAGCCTGCAGGTCTCCCCTGAGAGAGAGAGAGAGAGAGAGAGAGAGAGAGAGAGAGAGAGAGAGAGAGAGAGAGAGAGAGAGAGTTACTTTTTCCATTGAAATGAATGGAAAAGCACATGCAGGAAGGGGAGCACCATGTGTATGTCAGAGCATCTGACCCCACAAGTGACAAGACATTGCTAGATCATACAGTCATATGATGGAAAAGCATCTTAGGAAGCTGAGTCTATGAAACTACCTGATACTGAGTCAGAGTGCTGGTCCATCTAGCTCTGTACTGTCTGCACTGACAGACAGGAGGCCTCCAGGGGTTGCAAGAGGGGCAGGGACGGGCCTTGGGGCCCCCTGCCTGCAGAGGGGGTGCTCTACCCCAGCTCTGCCCCCAGCAAAACACACTCAAGATTTGGGTTTATTTTGCATGAGCATGATTGGCAGTTCTGACATGGCGATGTGCAAGAATCTCTCTCTCTCTCTCTCTTCTCTCTCTCTCTCTCTCTCTCTCTCTCTCTCTCTCTCTCTCTCTCTCTCTGTGTGTGTGTGTGTGTGTGTGTGTGTGTGTGTGTGTGTGTGTGTGTGTGTACTGTTTCATTCTCAAACATTAAAGTCATTAACAAGAAACATTCTTTTCTCAAGGACCACCCCACTTGCAGCTAGGGCCAACGTCTGACCTTGTTCAGTCACAGCGCAATCTGACTTAACTTTTGTGCCGATTTAACCAGCGGCGCAGCAAAAACAGGAGGCCCCAGAACAGAAAATGGATTCAAATCCTCTCCAAAAGAGGAATTCAAAGGGGATTTGAATCCCTTTTCCGTTCTGGGGCCTCCCGTTCTCACTGCGCCGCTGGTTAAACTGGCACAAAAGTTAAGTCGGATTGCGCTGTCAGTGAGCTAGCTGACACTTCAGAGCTGTCACCCCTATACTGGCACCTGAGTCACAGGCTCCAAGGGCACCACTGTACACCCCGACTTTGACTGCATTTATTTTTATGATGGATGCAAGGAACTGCAAAATTGGGGATGCAGAAAGCTCCCATTGAGACAAATCATCCGCAATAATTTCAACTTTCTAAATGCAATATTCTCATCCCTTTGTGTGTGTTTTTCTAACTTCCCTAAATTCAACAACATCCATAATTGGGAATGATGAAAATATTATTTATTATACTGTATATGATTTATATTTATACCAGGCTTTTCTGCCAAGGCTGACTCCCAAGGCAGATTCCAACAATTCAATTATTTCACAAAGATACAAGATATGAGAAATACATGGGGAGGGCATGTGATGGAGAGGAAAGGAGGAGAAGGATGGGATGATTCAGATGAGAATATAAATTTGGATGTTGCAAGCAAGTTTGATTAGAATTGTCCCCCAAATTCACTGAATATTGTCCTCAGAATTCTATAGATCGAAGACACTTCTGAACTCTGCAAGACAAAACAAAAATGATTCAGTCCAAAAAAGTGAATCAGGCACATTAAATTAATTTGTACACTCTGGTCTAATCTGCATAATTTTATTCCTGTTGCAAAAGTTTGGATTTTTTTTTAAAAAAGCATATAATTCAGAATCTCTGCATTCTGGGTCTGCTGAAAAACTGAAAAACGTTAATGGATAATAGTAATGGGATTATATTGTTTTACATGGCCTGAGAGTTTTGCCTGTTGTCCCCCATGCGAAATTTACCCGTATAAGATATGCAATGCCTGGTGCCAGTTTTCTCTTTTCCCTAGACATCCTGGAGGGACTTCAGCAGAGAGAAACAAAAATGATGAAAGGTTTGCAAAACAGGACCTATGAGAGAAAGATTGAGTGAACCAGGCATGTTCAGACTGGAGCAAAGATGACATACGGGAGACATGATTGCTGGCTGAAAATATGTAAAGGGATGTTGTAAAAAGAGGGACAACGACCAATTACTCTCATTAGTAAATGAGAGGAGAGCGAGGAGCAGGCTTATGCTGCAGCAGGGAAACATTAAATGGAACGTTAGGAGAAACTTTATCACTCTTCGAACAGTTTGGACAATGGCACACACTGCCAAAAGAGGTAGCGCAGTTCCCTTGAATGCTCAAGGCTAGAGACCCATCTGTCAAGGATGGTTTACTAATAATGAAGTCACTCCCAGCCATCATGTGAGTCCTGCATAGTGATTCCAGGCAGCTCACTAAGGGGCCATTGAGCTCCACCATGGTTCTGCTGCTGCGATTCACTCTGCTCACGAGCAAGGAGCTACGCCTGCCCACGAAAGCCAAAAGATGCTCGTTTCTGCGCAGGCAAGAAATATTTAGGCTTGTTGATCAGGTTTAATTGGTATGTCAGGCAGGGAGATGCAAATGACTGAAGGCCAGAGCTGTGATGACAACTCACCACTATACAAATTTATGACAAACTTTGAAACTTTGAATGTGAAATTTTAAACTCAACATTCAAGTGCGGCCGTCCAATTTGTGGGCATTTCTAGATTGCTTGAGTTTGGCAGGAGTCAACAGGGGAAGCAAGTACAATGCAGCCCACACAGGAAAGCAAAACGGGGGAGGGGGGTGTTCCATGCCGCAATGTATGGATGCTGCATCTCTGTCTCATGTCTCTACCCGCCGCCTCCTGACTCTTCAGGATTATCACGTGTCTCTGCTATAAACCATGTTGCCTTACTTACCATCCCTTCCTTTTGCAGAAGCTCAGAGCAGGGGGTGTCTGCTCCCTTTTGGCGAATGCCAGGGGCTCCAACCATTGCTACTGCTGGCCAAACACTCAACTGAATCCCTTTTGTTTTTCAGGACACCACTGTTGCCCCACAGAGGGCTGAATATTAGTCCTCTGCAGAGTTCCACTGCAACCCCCCCACCACCCTTTCTCTTGGAGAGGGAAAAGTAATGTTCCCAGCCACCATGCTCTCGCCCCCTACAGGACACACCACTGCATGTACACTTTGGTGGCACCACTCTTGCACACAAACACAGAGTATGCATCTCAAGCCAGAGAACAGGTAAGGCTGATACTGTTGTTCATTCCTTGTTACACCCTCTGTTTTCTCCTTACTCCCCACATGCAGCAGCTGTCCCTGTAAAGGTGGTGAAGACACTGTGCAAACCCAAGGGAAGCCTACAGCCCAGCTGCTGCTCTTCCAGTCAGGCCCCTGTGGCTTTGCAAACTGTATGATGGACAGTGAGCCAATTGGTGCATCCAGACCTCACTGGTATCTGTTACCTGGCTGTCTGTTGGATAACTTGGAATGGCACAACCGCCCTGCTGGGTGGAGATGGTTGGCAACCCCACCTGTGTGTTTCCATAAGAACATAAGAAGAGCCCTGCTGGATCAGGCCAAGGGCCCATCTAGTCCAGCTTCCTGTATCACACAGTGGTCCCTCCAGATGCCTCAGGGAGCACAAGTCAACAAGATACCTGTATCCTGTCGCCACTTCCTTGCACCTGGCACAAAGAAAACCTACTCCTACAACCAGGAGGTTGCTTATCCCCATCATGGCTTGTAAGCTGTGATGGACGTTTCCTCCATAAATCTGTCCAATCCCCTTTTAAAGGCATCCAGGCCAGGTGCCATCACCACCTCCTGTGGCAAGGACATCCACAAACCAATTACACGCTGGGTAAAGAAATATTTTCTTTTGTCTGTTTTAATCCTCCCTCCCCTTTCAAATGCTGCTCTATCACTGATACAGTTCAATAAAAACGTTTGGCTGGATCACCCTTGTTGTCTCCTTGTTAGCAGATAGGAATCCTTTGCTCCCACTCTAGTTGTTTTTTTACCTCAGCTAGAGCCAGCGGGTGGCGCAGTGGGTTAAACCACTGAACCATGAGCTGTCGATCGAAAGGTCGGCAGTTCGAATCCGTGCGACGGCTCCTGCCAACCTAGCAGCTCGAAAGCAAGAAATTGCAAGTAGATTAATAGGTACCCGCGTCAGCGGGACGGTAACAGCGTTCCATGCGCCTCGGTGTTGAGTCATGCCGGCCACATGACCATGGAAGCGTCTTCGGACAAAGCTGGCTCTTCGGCTTTGAAACGGAGATGAGCACCGCTCCCTAGAGTCGGACACAACTGGACTTAATTGTCAAGGGATACCTTTACCTTTACCTAGCCTCAGCATAGGGCTCTGTGGGGGGGGGCCTCTCTGCTCTCAGGGGCTGTAGCATTCTTATTCTGCATCTCCTTGGGCTCCAAGGGGGTAGATGTTTCTCAGTGAGCATGAGCCCCTGGTCTCTGCTGCCATGAGGTCAATGGGGCAAACAGTGGCAAGGGGACGGGAGGGCAGCATGCTGACAGTTGCGAGCGATGCAGCAAAGGGCATTGGGTGTGTGGGTGTGGCTAGCTAAGCGGGCTGCTGCAAGAGACAACCTGTGTCACATGGCAGCCCAGTGATTGGCCCATGCAGTACTCTCTCTGATAGGTCCATGTGCTACAGTCTCCCAGCCAGGTGTGCCTGTTTGCAGTGATGCAAGGTGTTCAATGCCAGATGAGGTGCAGCCAGTTTGGCTATTTTCTTCCAACTGAGGAGGTTCATGGGTAATGAACGAAACGTTATGGTAGTTGTTTTTAAAGTTTTTATTGTTTTTACGACAATTTTTTTAATGTACATGGCTTTTACTCCCGTTAATACGATTCATTCTATTTACATAATTGCTGGTCATGAACATTTTAGATCTTATCTCGAGATGCATATTGCTTGCCTTCTGCTGCGGCTGGATAGTTAGCGAGCAGCTTTGTCTCCCCCTCTTTTTTTGTCCCTGCTATGGGTGCTTTGGGCCAGTCATGCAAAAGGTGAGTGCCTCGCTAGTTAAAGCACATCCCTTGGCTGGGCTCAAACCCATCTCCCCTGGCTCTCAGTCTGTGTCTTTGTGCAGTGAGCTACCAGCACCCTACTTTGCTCGCATGCTGTTGATGCTCCCCTTGTGACCTGTCCCGCTCCCTCCCCTGGCAAAAACAATGTTCATTCCAGGTGGTGAATGCCCCCACAGGACCTCAACCCCCCCTCACCTTGTGTGTTCATTGCACATGGCCACTCTCTTCTGAGGGAGCTATCGTTCTGCCCTTCCTGTGCTCTGCTCAGAAAGGTATTCCTTGGATGTGTGTGTTCGTGCGAATGGGATGAGGGAATTTGAATAGGGGCTCCTAGCAGTTCTTTGCTTTTTCGCATTCTTTGCTGATGCCACTGTAGTTCCTGTAGGAAGAGGAGGTGGTGGGGCATCACACTCTGTGTGTGTGTGTGTGTGTGTGTGTGTGTGCGCGCGCGCATGCGTGCACACACGTGTGTGCATGTGCGTGCGTGCATGGTGTCCTTGGGGCATCTCCCCATGGTTAGAGGAGATGCCTGTTGCTGTGCTGTTCATTCCCAGTGGCTGACTGGGGGGGGGCATCCCCCAGTGTTGGCCACTCATTGCACCTGCCCCACTCCCTGCTCCGTTCACCCTAGTGGCTCTTCTCTGGCTGCTAGCATTGGGGCTGCATGGATGCAATGATAGGCTCTTTGGACATGACACTGATGACGCATGGATGTCCTGTTGTGCCAAAGACATGCCAATGTCAAGACTCTGCTCCGTGGGTGATGGGTGTGTTGGGGGATGCATCCTGAAGGCTTTTTAGGATGTGTGTTTCATTGTTTGGTTTTTATTCTGTTGTAGACCCTATTAGGACATTAGGCCCTGCATGGACATACAGGGATGTCAGAGGCAGGGCAGGTGTACCTAGTGGGCAGAGAGGGAAAGTGTGATCTTACTCTCCACTGGGGCAAATATAGGGACAGGTATTGTCCTGCCCTGTGATGTGAAAGCTCGTCTACCTGCGGTGTTAAATCTGTGTCATTCACACCAGCAAGGCATCCCCTGGTGTTGCAGTCAAAAAGTAATGAATGGGCACATGTGAACCAGTCCTTTAGGACTGGCAGGTAAATGTGTGAACGGACTCAATTGAAAAAGCATGGCATTTGGAGTGATAAGGCAAAACAAATGTTCTGTCTGGAGGGACAGGTTTGCCATGGTTCATTCACACATAAAAGTCACCGCAGGCTGCAGTCATCAAGTGACAGCTGTGCATGTCTGAACCGGCTTTTGGTACCAGGAGATCTAAATTTCTGAAAACAAAATCTCTCAGGCTTATTTGCAATAGGCCCATTCTAGTCCTGCTACTAGCGGTGCCTCTGCTCAGAGATCCCCCCCCCTTCTAATAGGAAAAAAAAAAACCCTCTGCTGCTACAAGTCATTTCCACTTTTGCTCGCTTTATTTGCTGTGTCTCCAATCTGCTAGCACACTCCAGTGACCATAAGACAGACAACTGGCCGGCCTGAGGCTCATAACATGGGAAGCAAAACAGTGAGGGGCTGGAAAGAGAGTGCTCATTGTGGGGGACTAGAGTCAATGTGGAGCATTAAAACTGTAACTCTATCTAACGCTCACTCGGCTGTTAATGAGGACAGGAAGGGGTAAGAACATGTTTGTAGGAGCAGAGGAAGGATAAAAATAAAGCACTCAGAACGATGATGTCTCTTGCTCTAATCGCCTCATAAAATGGATTTAAGCAGCTTGTCAGAGACTTTCCAATGTCTCTTTTTTATTGTTCCTGGCCATATAATTCTTTCCTTAAAGGGCCCATCACCAGATTAATTAAGCATTATGCAAAAAAGGAGGACTGGAGGGGGCAGAAGGGCTTGCTGAATGAATTCCTCCCTTGGGAAGGGTGTTGAGAAACAAATTTCAAGGCAAGACTCATGATGCTAAAAGGCAAAAAGCTGGGATTGTCAACTAAATCTGAAGGAAGGAAAGCCTGCTCCTTGCCAGCGTAGGTCCTTGTTTCTGCCATTAGTTGGTTGGGTAAGGAGGAGGGCAGGTGGGTCTAACAGGTAAAGAGGCTAGATGTATAAAGGTGTACATAGGGTGTAATCCATGATTACTACAGTAGCAACATCCACACAAGAGGAATCACGTTGTGCCACAGGACATCTTCAGCACTGGAACAGCACCATACACAATTCCTTGAGCTGCCAGACACTAAAGATAAGGTCTGCCTAACGTAACCAATCCTCCCTGAAATTCAAAAGGGTCCAGGCCTTTTTTAGGCTCAAACAGACACGTAATGGGTGCTTCCAGATGACAACCCAAAAAGTGATTTTAGTGTGCGTGCACACTATACTAGGACTATCCCTAGCCAGTTCCTGGACATTATCTAGTAGACCCTGTGCATTAACAACAGCAGCAACAAATTTGCTGCACAGCTCCCTCATCAATTCCTCCAGCACAGTTGGTTCTGCTGCATGCACTGAATACTGCCATCTGGCAACAGACAATGAGCTTGGGGAAGACCACCTGTAGCTCAGTGGCAGAGCACCTGTTTGGCATGCAGAGAAAGTCCTAGGTTCGGTCCCTAGGTAGGACTGGGAAAGACCTGGTCAGGAACTGCAGAGAGGAGGTACCTGTCTAATGGTCTGATTCAGGAAGGCAGCTTCCTACGTTCATATATTCACTGCACCACAACGTCTTCCAGTGTATTACAAGCTGCTCCATGGTGGCAACTGGAGGCCCTCAACAGCCTATTGCCATTGATTGGGAAAGACTCTCGGTTCCCCCACAGGAAGTGCCACACAAACCTGCAGCCGGCCAGCTCAAGAGAATTCATTCCACCCTCTCTGCAACGGTTCCTGCATGAACAGACAAGGCAAAGCCACGGTGACTGCCCTGATCCACAGTAGCAATGGAACAGGGGAAAGGTCTTACTTTGGGCCGCATCTTTCCCTGCCATCACGAACACGGAAGGTGCTGTTAGGGCACTTCAGTTAAAAGAGAAGAACCCACCAGGAGGCAGTGAGGAAACTGAACAGGTTTGCCCCCTGGCCCTGTCAGTTTCATTCACCTGGTAGCTGAATGTATGTGAGGGAGGGTGAAGAAAAGGAGGATGGTGCACAAGAGTAGGTAATGCAGGAAGTTGGCATCACCAAGCATGTCACCAACCCTCGCTAGGCGCAAATAATAACATTCACACCAGAAATAGGTCAGTTCACATCTGAAAGGAATACATCACAAATGTCCCGAAAGCTAAAGACATGCCAATAAATTGAAACAATGGGAGGACAATAGGAATGCAATGGTTTGGCAGGAACATGTTCTGGGGTCTCAATAATAAATACATGAAAATGAATGAGTGGTGTTGAACCAGAGAAAAAGGCCAATATGGAAGCAATCAGTGCCCTAGCTCTGAGGATGGTAGGTAGGTAGGTAGGTAGCAACTTTAGGGCCAAATCCAACCCAGAAGCAAATGTGAATTAGTCTGCTGCCACTCACCTTTGAATACCATCCTGCCTTGGCAGCACACTTTGCTACACATATGTGTATCCTGCAGCCCCTCCCTCCCCCTGCAAAGGCAAACATTCTTTTGCAAAGGCAAGTTAAGAATCTCTCTCTCTCTCTCTCTCTCTCTCTCTCTCTCACACACACACACACACACACACACACACACACACACACACACACACACACACACACACACACACACACACACACACACACACACACACACAAGTGACCAGGTCTTGCCACCAAACTGTGAGTAAGCTGATGGAGGCAAGAAGTGTGTACAGCGGCTGACAACTAAACAGGAAAAAAATAGCCTGCAGATTTGCAGGGGGAGGGGAGGCTGCTTGGGGGGCCATTGTACAAAAGAAAGGGGAAAGACCACTGGTTGTTATTGGCCAGCTCTTGTTCTTTAAAAAAAAAACTGTAGAACATCTTAAATGAATAGACAGCTTTGTCCTGCTCTGTCTCTGAACTCACCCCAAACCACTTCCACACATGCTCAAAAGCATAGAGCTCTATACCCCCTGATCTTCTCAAAACCTAGACCCTACCACCAGACCCAAAGGGAAGTACCCCCAGGTCCTGCCCAGATTCTATAACGTTTTGTTTCAAAAGTTGGCGACTCCAAGTGGTTTTACAAGGCAGAAGTGAGGGAAATGAACCTTATCTGCATTTTGCCCTAGAATGGCCAACAACCTAGTATGGCAGCCTATGGCAAGCCATAACAATATGGGCCTAGATGCACAACCTCCCCCACCCCAGCCCACAAGCCCTTCTTCCCCCAGGCTTTCTTGTAACATAGCCGCACTGCCTACCATCCCATCCTCCCCCCCCCCATGAATGTTCTTCCTATCCTAGCAGACTAACTTCATCTCATCAGCCATTGATTTCGATAGTCTGGTAATGTCTAAACAGTTTCTTTCCAGCAAAACAGGATTTTGTTACATATTCCCATGCATATTCTTCCCACAGCTGAACTACTTCCCTCCAGCTCACACAGCAATCCATCATCAGCTTGAGCTGACATGCAGAAAGTTTCTGCCCAAAGGGGGTTTCCCCTCCACTCAGGGTGAAAAGCATGTGAAAACAGCTGGCCCTCCTCAAACAGTAATCTCAAGGAAAGCAGGTTTATGCTTCCCTGAATCCTGAAATCCACAAATCTACAGGCCACACACCTGCCTATGCTATTCATATTTGCATGTGTACGAGAGACACAGGTTGTGTTTTTTGCTCTGTAAACAAGGGGTGCATAGTACTGTAGTGACGCAACCAACCGAGTACGACACTTCCGAAGCACAGTTTTGTCCGGTGCCAAATAACATTTCAAACTTTGATTTCAAAGGACAGGTTCCCTTACGAGCCAAGAATTCTTTCTTATTGACTTAATACATTTTTATCCCACCCTTCCTCCAAGGAGCTCAGAGTGGTAAACGTGGCTTCCCATCCTCCAGCTTAACCTTATAGCAACCCTGTGAGATTGGTTATTTTATGCTGAGGAAGAGCATGGCTGACCCAAGCTCACCCAAAGAGCTTTATAGTTAAGCAGCAATCTATAGCTGGGTCTCCTCAGTTCCAGTCCAATGTCCTGCCCACTATATTACAGTGGCTCTCTTTCCCCACTGAAATGCCACACAATATCCACCACCCTTCTCAATATTTTCAAATATGCACAATTTCAAAGTGTGAAACCTATCTACGGGTCAAAGAATTGTCCATTGGTAAAGCCATCTGCTTTCTAACCGACTGAACAGATTTAAATAAATCTGTGTCAGTGTTAGGGTGTGGGCAGCCAGGAACACAGGGTCCTGGAGGTATGTGTGCCAGTGGAATATGGGATCAGACTTTGGAAGGAGAGGCTGGGCAGCAGAGGTCGCTGGGAAGGCAGGTAGGCAGACAGAGAATGGGGAATGGTGATAAAGGTTGGACATGCAGGTGCTTCCATCAAAGCAAGGGCTGTTGCCTGGGTGAAGGCCCAGGCCTGCTAGGACTCTGAACCAGAAGTATTTATAGCCATGCCAAATTATTCAGAACCAATAGGCCAGTTGGATGGGTGGAGCTACATGAGAGGATGATGCAAACATTTCAATCTTCTAACATGCCACAAGGGGCAGCAAAACACAGATCAAGAGGCCTGGAAGCAGTGACTATCTGCATGTTATTAAAAATTTCAGGAGAAACTGCAGGCAGTGTGAGATAACTTACAATTTAATAAACGAAAGCTATCAGTCATTGTTAGAAGGAAAGGCCATATTTAATGTTTTCTGTTCCATGCCCTATTATAGTAACACACCGGAATCAGGATCCCCTCAAGAAATAACAACTGTTGGAGCCTGGACACTACAGTTTCCCCCCATTTTTGCCCTCATTAATTGGGCCACACTGATTAATCAACTAAAACATTAGTTGATTAATCTATGCAAATGGCAAAGTTCTTGCTCCTGCATGAATTGAAGAAAGGAGAGACAGCCTCATCAGACCCAATTGAATTGCACTGAGGTTCCATGAAAAGCTTTTACCGATCTCCATCTTCTGCATGGCTGGTGTCTCATTTTAAAGGTGCTTATGCTGAATGCCAGGCCATTAGCATGAAGCATTAGCAGGCCAGCAGTACCCCATTGACCCTGACCATAGCCCATTGGCTGGAGGATGCTGCGCACTAATGGCCCAGTGTGCAAAATGTGTGCCTTTCAAATGTGATAACAACAACCTCATGACGTCAACACATTCTGGTTCTTCCGTGCTTCAGCATAGGCTTTCCACTGGCCAATTCCCACAACTGAAGACTGGCCAATTCCCACAACTCCTCCCCCCCCCCTTTTAAAGTGAATGTTCAATATTTCTGCTCCATTTTCTGAAGAAAGGCAGATTCCCCCCCTCCACTTTTGTTATTTCAAAACTACCCCCAGCCCAGCTCTCTAATCTGAGATCATATCTAGGGTTGTTAACCCTCCAAGATTGGCCTGGAATCTCCAGAAATCAGCATAGTTCAAGTTCAAGTAGCCTTTATTGGCATCTACAGGAATCAACATCATACGCGTCACTGGAGCGTGGCGGGGGGGCGGACCGCCGGAGGGTGACGTACGCAAAGGGTGATGCGCGCACCCGCACGCTGCGCGTCACCCTTCCGGAGGCTCCGAGGTCGGAAGAAGGCCTTGGAGTGTCCGCCCCGGGCGGCTGTCCGCGGCCTTCTGATGAGGCCCAATGCGGCGACATGGTATTTATTAGGTTTTTCGCACCTGCGCAGAACATTTCTGAGGGCAAAAGGGCAGCCCTTGCCCTCAGAAACGTTCTGCGCAGGCACGAAAAACCTAATAAATACCGTGTCGCTGCACTGGGCCTCGTCAGAAGGCCCCGGACCGCCGGCCGGGGAGGATGTCTTCGGAGCCAGCAGCAGCGGGGCCCGGGGGTAAGACAAAGGCGGCGCGGCGAATTTGGGATCATTAGGGCGGCACGCGCACCCTAGTGACGCCACTGAATAAATCTCCATGCAGTGGCATTGCTGGAGGGGGGCCATGGGCGGGACGATGACGCATTTCGCGTCATCGCCCCGCCCCCACATTACAACGTCGCTCCCGGAAACACTCTATTTGGAGTTTTACAGGAGTGACGGAAGGTGGGAGGGCCATTCTCCTGCCCGGAAACTAGCCCGAACTTTGACTGTGAAAGAAGCCACCGGGGTAGCAAAAGCTGCAGCTGCTCCTCAAAGACCGCAGTCGGCACCCGGGGCATAGACCATAGTCGGCACCTGGGGCACAGCACACACATCCTGGTCCCGGTCTAGCGACACTATTGTCTCCATTTGTTTCCTGAAATCCTGGAGATTTTGGCAGGGCCTCCAGGAATTATCACCACTACACCATGTTGTAAAAAGAATCTTCAGGAATAGCTTCAATCAGAGTGGGCAGCCCTATTCTCTAGGGGAGAGGGATCAGCTATTAAACCAGTTTAAGACTGCAATCCTGTACACATGTACCAGAAGGTAACATTGCATGAGTTATCGGGGAAAGGTAGGAGACCACTAATGAAATTGAAGGCCTCTCCCCTGACTTCCCATCAATTTTAGCCAAATAATGGCCCCCAATAGCTTTCAGTATCTAGGAAGGAACGACATGTCGTGAGAAGCACGACAGAGTGGTTCTAGTGTTGGATTTAGACCTGGAAGATCCAGGTTCAAATCTCCATTCAGTCATCATGAAGCTTCCTAGGTGACCTTGGGCCAGTCACTATCTCTCAGTCTAACCTACCTCAAAAGGTTGTTGTGAGGACAAAAGGAGGGAAAGAACCATGTACACCCCTGTAATCGTTAGAGGAAGGGCGGTATAAAAATGTGAAAAATAAAATAAATAAAAGGAAAGTGGACTGAGTTTCCTCTGTGTCCCTGCCTCAATATTTCACGTAATGGTTAACAGCCCAATCCTGTGTAAGATGCACCCGCCGGCCCACCACCTTGGCCCGCCCTCCCCACGCCCTCCTGCCACCTGGCTCAGCACTTACCTGCGTCTGGCAGCCGGGGCTGATGGCGGAGTGAGCGGTGTAGGCCTCAGTGCCGATGCCGCTTACTCCAACGGTGCCGCAAATGTGCTTTACAGCACGTTCGCGACACTGTAGGCACTCACTCCACCAGCCTGTATTTGCGCAGGATTGCGCTATAAGACTCATTAAATTAAGTGGGATTTTCTTCTGTGTAAATGTGTATAGGATTGAGCTGTTTGCCTGTGGGCCTTTCCAGTGGTGTAGTAGTAAATTTTGTGCAAAAACTCATTATAACACCCCCATAGTCATGCCCCACTAGGATTATACCCCCCCCCCAAAAAAAATCAATGTTCACTGTTCTTCATTAGAGTATTTTCTTCAGCTACTTATTTTGACTTTGAAACTTAGTATATATCATTTAAAGATGGAGCTCACTTTGGGAGTGGGTTGCAATAAGCATATTTTGATAAGAAATTGCTAGCCTATGCATGTTTACTCAGAAATAAGTCCCACTGTGTTCTGTAGGCCTTAATTGGAGATAAATTTGTATAGGATTATATATCCATAATATAACATGAGCTAAATACTGTCTCTTAGCCCTTAGGAAAGACAAGGGTCTCTAGACCAGTGGTTCTCAAAGTGGTAGGTCGCGACCCACTATTGCAGTGGTTCCCAAACTGGGAGGTGTGGCTCCCAGGGGAGCCGCAGAAACCAGCCAGGGGAGCCGTGGAGTGCCATGGAATCCTCTCGGAAAACAGTGCAATGCTAATTGGCAGGCATCAATATAATGTAATGGGGAGCCATGGCCAATGGTCACCAATGGTCAAGGGAGCCGCAGGTCAAAAAGGTTTGGGAAACACTGCACTACTGAGAACAAAAGCTGCCCCCTGAAGTAGCAGGGACAGCATGGCGGCAGCAGCGGCGATCCTGGGGTTCTCAACCAGGTTCTAGACTAGTGGTTCTCAAAGTCCCAGGGATCACCGCCGCATTATTGCCTGAAACTGCCATTTTTGGCCTTACCAGGACTTGGGGGGGGGGGCTTCAGAGAAAATACAAAAACCCTGAAAAAAAAACCCCAGCCCTGGTAAGGCCAAAAACAGCTGTTTCAGGCACTTTTTCGGCAGTGGCGATCCCCAGGATCGCTGCCACTGGCCCCACCCCCGCAGACACTCAGAGTCTGTGGGTCACATATCCCCCCACCATGCCAAGGTCCTGATCCTGCCCCCTCCATTGCTCTTTATCCGAAAAAAACAAACGCAAGGGGCCAAAGCATGTATTTAGTGTAACGTGTCATTCGACTCATCATCCCATGAACAATGCCCAACACTTTTCCAGATACGTCTGCTTCAGACTTGCGATGATTCTCCCTCAAATTGGCAAGATTGGCCAAGTTTAGCATCTACGAGAGAAGTTTTATTGGCGCGCTCTCGATTACCTCAAGTGCTCTGCTTCATAGAAAGGGAAAAGAATTGCAGGTTGGCAAAGCGTTTATGCCGTACGTGAGCACTAACTCTAAGTAGCATCTATCATCTTAATCTCCGTTGCCTCTTGCTTGAAAGCGGGAAGCTAATTTGCAGCAGAACAGTGTCGAAAGGAAATGACAGAAACCCTGAGCAATATTTATACTAATAGTGTCTCCAGTTAGGCCAATTTCCTCCATACAGAATAGTTTACGGAGCGTGAGATAGAGGCAGAGAAAGGAAAACAAAAGGTACCTTGTTGGTCTCTTATTGCATTTGCTACCCGAGTCTTCGGAGGCTTCCATGCCCCGGCCAGGCAATAAGTGCAGCGTGTCAGACAATGTATCGTCTTCTTTCTTCTCAAGCACTGGGGGACCAACGAATGCGCCGTGTGCCTCCTTCTCTGCTTGGGCAAATCTCAAATCAGATTGTTCTCACGCACACGGAGGAGGCAGAAGTACCTTAATGAAAATGGAGATTGACTGGAAAAAAATGGTGGCGGAATGAAATTGGTTGCATGCCGTTTATGAACCACACAAGGAAATGATTTCCTTCCCTTTGAAGCTGCAATTGGAAAGGCCGCCACTTTGAAAGACTTGTTACTTGTCATCGAGTTTGCAGAAAGGTTGATATCGCTTAGCGTCAGGGCAGAAACCCCCCTTCCCCTCCCACGCTTGCCCTCTTTGAACATTGGTGTTGAATATTTACCCACCGCCTTTTGCATATTGAAATTTGCTGAACGTTGCCTCATTCCCAACTATCTCTCCCTCCAACTCCAAACTTGGCTGGTCCCACCATGCCTATCTGTTTGGAAGCAAAATGGGGTGACCCAAAAACAAGGTGATGGCTTCTCCATACTTGGGAATTCCCCAGGTATGCAAAAACATGAACATTTGAAAATCAAAAATAGTTTGTTGTTTTTTAAATAGCCTTGCAAGGACTTATTCTCAGTACTTTCAAGGCTTAATGAAATATGGAGGTTAGGTGTGTGCAGCTCATGTCATAACTAAGTTTTCACGGAGTGACCCAACAAGTCAAATACAGCCATAATGTGAGAGTCAGCAGCAGTCAGGAGCTTTGTGTCAGATACTGCTGTGGCCTGAGCAAAGTCCCAGCATGACCTGGAAATCTTCATCATCCTGGAAACAGATAAAGCCTGGAAACAGACTACACTAAACAGACCCTAAGGTCCAGCAATGGAGGTGGTGGCAGGAGGTGAGCTCCTTGTTGGGGGGGTATTTGCCCCTCTTCCCTTCTTCCTGGTGCCACCTGTGGATTAAGGGAAGCCAGTGGGTGGGCTAGATGGGCAAAGAGTGTCACTGTGAAGCCTAGAAACACTCCACAACACCCGCTAAGCACAGTAGATAAAGCATTTCCCTGGCTGTCCTGAGTTATTAAGCATCGAGGCAAGAACAATGGTTATCTTTGGTCTAGACCTGTGAAGGAAAGGACCAAAATGGCCCTGGAGTGTGAGAAACACAGTGGGTGACTGTTCTTGTAAGGAGCTAAATGCAGGAGCCAAGAACAATGATCATTTGCATCAGCCACGGTAGGCAATAGTACAGTCTCTCTGGCAAAACATTCGGTATTAAACTATGTGTACTGTAGTGGTTTATGCTCCTTTTTAGCTTTTGATGCTCCTTTTTACTTTGCTGCTTCTCAGATCATTTCTTCCCCCTCAGATTTCAGGAGAAGTTATGTACACAGAGAGAGAGAGAGAGAGAGAGAGAGAGAGAGAGAGAGAGAGAGAGAGAGAGAGAGAGAGAGAGAGGTGGGAGCTTCTTGGGGCAGGGAGCACTCATATGATGGCATCTTTTCCTTGCACGAATACGTCTCTATGTTCAACTATAACAGGCACACAGTCGCGCCCATCTTTAACTTGCCGCGCCGGAAAAAACAAAACCACTCGCCTATTTTCAGGTTTATTGCAAAAAGGCCTAGTCCTATACATCATGAACGACTCCTGTGACTCTCTGACAAGCAGCTGTCTGGCAGAATATCTTGTTAACGTTGGCCAATATTGCGAAACATCAGTTTTCCTGAGCTGCCTCTTTTCCTACCTCCCCCCTCTTTTTAATAAATACTGAGCTAAATATTTAAAAACAAACATGGAGCAATCCCACATTGACACAAACGTGCTCCAACTGTACCCCAATCTTCTAGTACCTGTCCCTGAGAAATCACTGCCCCCATCTTACCCCTTAGGGAGATTTTGAAAGTGCTATTAGTGTGCACATGAGGGTGCATTGCCCTTCCCCACGTAGCCATTATCTCGGGATAGGCAGTTCTGCAGGCCAGGGCACCATTTAAAGGCACATAATACAGCAATGTTGCTGAAGTTAAACAGGTCTGGTTCTGGCCATGCCTGGACGTGAGACCTCCTGGTAATCCTGTGTGTTTACTGCTGTGAGTTCTGTTGAAGAAAAGCAGGACATCAATGTGGTACGTAAATAAATGTTGATGAATGTGCCCGAGTTGCAGCTCTTCTCTAAATACGAGTAGATGCATTGTGAGATTCTGCGTTCTGCTCAAGATCTGTACGGTTTCTGTTTGTTTTTTAAGGAGACTGTTATGGTCCATTCATGAACACGCTTCTTTCAGGAGTCTGTAGAGGACAGGCTGTTGCAGAGTCAATGAATGCAGCCAACAGAGGAGAAACTTTGGCAATGGGAGAGAGGTGTGTGGGCTTCGGCTTGAGCTTGAGCAGTGATCCTCGGTATGAGAATAGAGGTATTGTACGTATACAAAGGTGCCCTATTTTCATCTGTGAATGTTGGAAGGAATGCACAAATATTGATAAAGGCATGTCACGTAGGGAAATGAAAAGCCAGATTCAGCCTTTGGGCTAAAGTCAGATATGAAAGGCCATATTTTCTGCCTGTTTCTTACAGTGGCATCGTTTACAGGGCCGGCCCATCCATGAGGCCAAATGAGATGTGTGCCTCTGGTGGCAATTGGCAGGGGGCATCTGCCTCCACCACTCCTAGCCTTCCGATTCCCTGGATTCAAAAAGGAAGAGGGGAATAGGGCAGGAGAAAAAGTGTGGAGGAGAGGAGAGTGGTGCGCTAGAGTGTCAGAAACAGGGTGGCGTCTGACATTGGTCAGCCCTGACTGAGGGCCCACACTGAGGGCTAACCCTGAACCATCAGTTGCAGTGGCAGTGTTGGCACCCAGCGTGCCATCAGGGGGCTGGTGTGGGAGTGCCATGAGGGTCCAGTGCAGAAAACTCTATACCAGCGTGAGTAGGAGAGAACTTTGAGTGCTTGCAGGGGCAGGACAATGGCGGCGGCAGCACTCCCAGGATCACAACACCCCTTAAAGGGGAAGCACCAGCTCTTACCTGGCATGAGAATTCCTGTGCTATACCATTACTCTCCTCTCTTCCTCTCCATAAACCTCTTCCTTTTCAAATCCGGGGGGGGGGGGAGGAGTGGTACCTGGAGTGCCACTGACTGGGGGGGGGGGAGGCAGAATTTGGCATGTTAAATCTTCTTAACTTTTTGCTGCAATTGTGTATCATCATGGCACTGACACACAGGACTCCTTTGCACTTGACATCTCTGCTGTCTTTCGGCCCAATCCTGCATAGAAATCCACCTGTGTAGCACGCTCTGCAGGTGGAGGGTTCCATAAATGCACTGTAGAGCGCATTTTCGGCACCCATGGAGTAAGGGCAACCAGCACACAGGCCGGCAGCCCAAACTCTGCTTCCCAAACGACCCTGCAGCCACTGGTGCAGGTAAGATTTGCATCGGTCAGTGCAGGGGAGGGTGGGTTGGGAGGCGAGGGTGGCTGTAGGGCGAGCCAACCCGGGAGGGGGCGGGGATACCTGTTCCCGTTCCCAGGCTTGGCGGCCCTTTCCCCGCTGCCCCAGATATACGTACATTCGAGGAAGCCCATTGGGGCCGGATAGGCCTACACCGGGGGAAGGGGACGAATGTCCCCTTCTCCCAAGGAGTCCCCAGGCCAAGCCAGAGTGGCCTGGGAAGGGCTGAGGAACCTGTGGCCAGCCCAATAGGCCGGCCACGAATCCTTACACAGGATCTGGCTGTTTCTGTGATACATGGCATGTTGGTTAAGATAGTTGTTTTTATTTATATGATCCATTTTTATTGTCATGTTTTTAAAACATAATAGAAATGAGGCATGTTGAATAAAAACAAGAATCATGGCCACAGAAATGCCAAAACAAACAAATATATAGCTAAATAATATTTTAGGTATGCACCTAGGCTTTCTTTAAAAGGTACCACTATAATGGCATTAAAATGGCAAAATTAATTTGTATTTATTTTTATTCATTATTATTATTATTATTATTATTTACACATTTATTATAAATAAATTTTATTAATTATTAATTAATTTAAAATTAAATTTAAAATTAAAATGGCAAAATATAAATTGAACAAATAAATGTTTAAGAAACTCATGTATCACATATGCCTCATGGAAATCTGGCGTGGTGTAGTGGTTAGATTGTTGGACCTGGAAGGCCAAGGTTCAGACTCCCACTCAGCTATGAAGTCCTTGGGCTAGTTGTTATCTCTCAGCCTAGCCCAGTGGTTCCCAAACTGGGAGGTGTGGCTCCCAGGGGAGCCGCGGAAACCAGCCAGGGGAGCCGCGGAGTGCCATGGAATCCTCTCGGAATACAGCACAATGCCAATTGGCAGGCATCAACATAATGTCATGGAGAGGCACGGCTAATGGTCAAGGGAACCGCAGGTTGAAAAAGTTTGGGAAACACTGGCCTAGCCTATCCAACAGGGTTGTTGTGAGGATACCATGCGAGTGGGAAGAATCATGTGAGCTGCCCTGAAAGGAAGGGTGGGATAAAAGTTTAAGAACTATTCAGCAGGGAGCCAGAACTGCCTGAATGTCCACTTTGAATGTCCTGAATGCCTGAATGTCCACTCCAGTTTGCTGCTGCAGACTGTATAAAAAAAATATTTTCTCATACAAGCACTATCGTTCCTTAAGGTTTGAGAAGTGTGTTTGTGTCCACTTTGCTGATAAAAGCTGTTAACCAAGAGTCCGTGGAATACTACAAATGTATCCTTGTTAAAGTGATATAACAAGTTTACATTTGTAGTATTGCATGGGCTCTTTGGTTTATCTCTGTAGTGGTTTATCTCAAAGAATATATATATATTAGCAAACCATCAACAACAGCAACAGTGCTAATACACACACACACACACACACACACACACACACACACACACACACACACACACACACCTTTCAGGTCAGCAAAGGCATTTTCTGTGTCTGTGTGTGTACACACACGTGAGTGCGTACGTGCGCGCACAATCCACATGTGCACACACAGAGTTGTATATAATCCAGCCAAAGCAAAGTTCCTTTGATGTAAATGGGAGGAATTTCAGCACTTGCTTAGCTCTTGTTATCACAACAAAGGACACTCTAAAATGCTTATACTAAGCTTGATTGTGCCTTGAGTTCTTTAAAAGCTGCATGGTCCCCCATTCAGTGTAATGCACACATTCCTCCATTTAAAAAATAGTGGAAATGCTATATTCCCCCACTGTACCCTCCATGCATTATGTAGTAATGGAATATCATGATAACATCACTGGATTGGGGTGGGTGGGGCTAAGGAGAGGGTGCATCATTTTATTTGGTGAAACCTAATGTTTCTTAAATGCACACCTAAAAATGTGAGGTTTGCGTTTGACAAACGGATGCTTGAGAGAAAATACATGTGTCATATAGATGCAAATGCTGCCCTCGGGATTAAGGAGTGCAGGTTGCTTGCAGTTCACCATCAAGTGTATGTAACCAGTGTGGGAAACTCCAGGTTTGTTGTGGCATAATGTGCGAAAGGGCCCTTTGCTGTTGCGGTTTCAAAAGAATTTGATTAAAAACTATCTATCACAGCCTTCCTGATATATTCAGAGGCACAGATCTTAGATGTAGCTGCTTGAGAGATATTAAATATTTGGATTCTGCTAGGCCTATATGTTAATTGTAGCTCCTGATCATGCAGAATTCCCACTCCCTCCCTCTCACACATGCCAAGCAATAAACCAAATTCCAGTTCATTATGAACATCCCCCCTTTATTTGCAGTCAAAAAGGAGATTAAAAAAAATTCACAGCAGTGCCTGATAGGCTGTAGGCTAGAAATACAGCTTCTTCAGCCTCTCCTTCTGCAGGAGAAAGCAGTCACAACTTGCTTCGAGTGGCTACATCCCAAAGTCATTATGATCCTGTGGACGCATGTGTGTGTGAGAGAGAGAGCAGGTGTGCTGGCAAAGGACAGGCCTATCATCTCTGATTGTATTTATGGAAGGCCACAGACCAAAGCACATGTTGACTTATTTGTTATTGATGTATTTGCCACCAGGCCTCTCTCGCTCTTGCGCTCTTCCCCTTCCTCTGCTGCAGGCATTCCAGGTCCAGTCTGCATCCAGATTTTGGCGGACAGGCAAAGAGGAACAGAGCTGCAGAACAAATTAGAGAGATAGAATTCTGTAAGTATTGATCAAGATCTTGCACATGCACGCACACACACACACACACACACACACACACACACACACACACACACACACACACACACACACAGACGCACTGCAGGAAATAAACAGATGGAAAATAGGACACTTTGCTAATCCAGCTGAAGAGTGTGGATAACCAAGACCTAATGGATTTCCCCAGCAGAAGATTTTTACATAAAATCAATGCTAGGATGTGGGGTTTCAATATTTTATTAGACTCCCCAGTGGCCAGGCAACATTTAAAAGTGAAAGCAGACTGTAAGGAATTGGGTGCAACAATATCCTGATCTAGCTCAAGGACACCAGACAATCCCAAGGAGAAGTTTGAGAGATACTACTGTGCTTTGTTAGTTCTATCTATATCAAATGTTTACCAATCCTGGTGATCCATTTTATGAAGCTGGTCCCCATTATTCCCATTTTGCAGACAGAGGAATGAAGGCTAAGAAACAAATCTGTGAGTTCAAGGCGGAATAGTGATTTAAACCCATTTCTTAGGCTAAACTTAACACACTCTCGACTGGTCCACATTTGAGCTGTTTCTAAAAGTAGCAGAAACATTATACTTGTGTAATAGTAGTGACGAATCCTCACAAAGGATTTTAGAGCCGGACAGAGCATTTTGTGAACATCTGCTCTAGATCTCATTCACACATGCATGTTTATCACTCAAGAAATAAGAGTATTAAGAGATGTCTTGCATCTGTGCATCGACCATCACAGGACAATCACCACAAACAGAGCTGCCCTTTCACCTCTGGGCACATCAAGTACAACACATTTCATTTGTTACGTGTTCTGCTGACAGTAATTGAGTAATAAATTGTTGTGTGATTCACATATATGTGCTAATAAACTTTAAGATGAAAGGATATCTGGTCCACTTCTCTAAGGCTGTGATCCTATAAATACCTACAAGAGAGTAAATCCCATTGAAATCATAAACATGCATAGGATTGCGCTGTTACTGTAAATGAGGTAGGGACCATACCCAAAATATTTTCAAGTGCTTAGCCTGCATAATACAGTCTAAAATTGCCTGGGTTCGATTGTTGGTCCACTTTTTCTCCCCAAGGGCTCCCTTGTCCGCAAGATTAACTTTGAATCCATCACACTTTGAATTTGTGAATGCGGTTTCCACAGTACAGCCACCACACAAAGACTCTCTGAAACTGCCTTTGTATGGCAGCTACTCCGCAATGGTATGCCACTCATATATGGTACATCCAGTTATCTTGTGTATACGTACTAGCCATGAAGCCCATCTCCATGCCACCTCCCAAAACACATGTTGGTGGCACACAGAGGTGCCAAGACAACGACGCAGCATGGGGCCAGTCCATGTAGCGAGCTGGTACACAAAATGTGCATCTTAAGTAGAACACCAATCTTCCTGTATTATATGGAAGACAACATTTGACAACATTTTAAGTCGGACAGGTCCTGCCTTTTAGAGAGGTGAACCAGTTAGTATGGCTAATACAGCACCTGATTTCTCACTGCTGAATTATTTGCAGCTGAATGTGTTAACAGATTTCCTTGAAAAATACTGTACTGTAAGCTGCCTCAGTGCTTACCTTGGAGAGGGGACAGCCAGTGATATAGACTTGAGTCTATTGACGAGTTGGACTCAAGTCGTGTCGATGATTTGACTCAGACTTGACTTGGTGATTGTAAAAGACTCGACTTGAGACTTGGAACCTTTTACGACAAGTAAAATTTTATTCAGGTTTAAACCCATTTTCCCCCTTAAATAGATAGGGACTCACAACTCGCATCCAAAGACTCGGGACTTGGAGGCAAAGACTTGGGACTTGACTCGAGACTTGGAGTCAGAGACTTGATACACATCCCTGGGGACAGCTAGGGGAGAAATATTTTAAATGAATAAAAAAGCCTTCTCCAGACCCATCCGATTATGGTCATTATCATCTGGGATCTAACATTTCATTCTTGGACAAGGTGCTCAAGCATGTGGAGAAAAACCAGATCCTGTTTTTTTCTGAATGAGACTGATTATCTAGATTCCTTCCAGTCTGGTTTTCAACCTGGTTTTGGGACATAAACCACCTCGGTCAGCCTAGTGGATGATTTGCAGCGGGAGATGGATAGAGGGTTGTGACCCTGTTGATTCTCTCAGACGTTTCAGCTGCCTTTAATGCCATTGGCCATGGCATCTTTCCAGGGAGCTTGAAGGACTGGGGGTGGAGAGGTACCATATATAGGTGGCTCCACTCATTCCTGGAAGGTTGGTACCATAAAGTGGTGCTGGGGGGACTGCTGCTCTTCCCCTTAGCATTTGGTCTGTGGGGTATCACAAGGATTCATCTAGTCCCCCATGCTTTTTAACATATACATGGAGTCATCTAGAAGTTTGGGCTGAGGTGTCATCAGTCTGTTGATGATACCTAACTCTACCTCTCATACTCAGCATCCCCTAGGGGGGCGGAGGATACCTTGAACTCTTCTCTGGCAGTTGTGAAGGATGAGATGAGTGTAAACAAACTGAAATTTGATCCAGAGAAGATGGAGGGACTGTTGATTGGGTGCTCAGCTGAGCTGGGAATAGATTTACCACCTGTTTTGGGTTGCACTCCCCCTGAAGAGTAGGCTCACAGTTTGGGGGGTCCTTTTTGACCCAGGCCTCCTTGTGGAGGTAGTGGTGTCATGAAATGCCTTTTCCCAGCTTCAACTAGCACACCAACTTTGGCCATTCCTGGAGAAGTCTGACCTGGGCACAGTAATCCAGGCTCTGCCCACATTTAGATTAGACGACTGTAATGCACTCTACGCGGGGCTGCCCTTGAAGACAGCTTGGAAGCTTCAGCTGGTACAAAAGCGGCTGTCCAGTTGTTGGCTGAGGCAGCTTGCAGGAAGCATATAATACTTCTGCTGCACTGGTTGCGATGCTTTCTGTGTGCTTCTGGGTTTTATTCAAGGTGCTAGTTTTAACCTTTAAAGCACTAAATAGCTTGGAACCAGAGTACTTGAAGGCCCTGATTAAGATTTCTAGGCTGTGACGGTCATCCATAAGAAGTAGTACGTTTTCAGTAGCAACACTGGTTTTGTGGAGTGCCCTCATTTTCCAAGTCAGACAGGCACCAATACTAAACACCTTTGGCTTTGGGCCAAAATATGGTTATTTGAGAAGGCCCTTGGCATTGGCTGATATTAATTGATGTTGAGAATCTCTGTTGTGTTTTGATTCCCCCCCCTGCTGATTTTTTTGTTTATTTATTTATTTTGCTGATTAGTTGCTGTTGTAGTAGGTTTTTAATGGTTTGATGACTTTATTGTTTTGAACTGTCTGTGATTTTTCCTGTAAGCTGCCCTGAGTCAATCTGGAGACAGGTGGTATATAAATATTTTAAAATAAATAAATAAATAAACAAACTGTGGCTGAAGTTATGTCTCTACAATGGGTCATTCATACATATAAGTCATCACTTCATGCTGAAATCCACAAGTGATGAAAATTCATGTGTGAACTGGCCCAAAGAAGCAATTTTCAATGGCTTCCATATGGTGGCCATATCACATGCGCACACCCGCACACATGCACGCACACGTAATTGGAGGAAGTTCATGTGCTAAATTGTGAATCAACAGGCAATGACGTCCACTGACAAACAAATGTGTGAATTAGTCTTCATTTTTTAGTGGATAAAGTGTTCATGAATGAATGGTGGGGCTTTGTAGTTTGGTATGGGGAAGAGAAGCATTCATGTATTCTTGAGACACTTGTATAAGAATTCCTCTGAATTTCTAAATTCACCAGCTTTTGGGAAAATTATAGCCTGGTTCACATCTGAATACGGACCATTCACACACTACATTCTTGATAACTTGCACATGAACGTGTGAACTGCTTCTGTCATGTGGAATTGTTTTTGAGTTGATATGAGCTTGCTATCAGTGCCCTCTTAATCTGGGTTGACTCACAGTTTTCACACATGCAAGGTGTCACTTGATATTGCAGTCATCAAGTGACAAATATGCATGTGTGAACAGGGCCACACTCATCCTTGATTGCTACATAAGTTGCTCCAGACCTTTAGACATTTCTCCCCCCCCCTTAGCCCCAACCCTGCCAATAAAGAAAGCAGTACATGGGTTGGTTTTAAGCAAGCATGCTATCTGTTCATTTCATATTAACAAATTGAAATGAATTATTTTAATGCCAATTAACTTGTAGCTGTCCCTTATTAATTGTAATTTAGATTAATACTTTTTGGAAGTAGGGATGGTAGACTCAGGGGAATGTGCCTGGAATGCAGAATACATACAAAAGAACACCAGTTTTTGACTTCGAAATGAAGATTATTATCATTATTATCATTATATTATACGGGTTCATCATAGTATGGGGGGGGGTTGAAAGGAGCATCATTTCTACTGATGTCCATCTGTCAGTCGCTCTCTGAGAATCGCTAACTTCCAATAACAGAAGTACATAAACGACTCCCCCTCCTCTTGCCACGATTATCCCGCCACCGAACTTAACCATCCATTAGAAGTGTGCCTCTCTTTCCCTCTCTCAACTTTTCAATCCTTCATAGAATACCCCCCTTAGATTAGAGGTAGGCACTCAAACAGCACTTAAAACATTTCTGCCTATGGGTGTATATACACAAGTTAAATGTGTACACCTGTGGGCTGGGAGGAAATTTAACATGAATTAGAAATATAACGGATTAATTGATATAAGAATTCAGCAGACAGAGAAGCATACCCACTAGGATCTTTTTTGCACTCTGTGTGTGTGTGTGTGTGTGTGTGTGTGTGTGTGTGTGTGTGTGTGTGTGTGTGTGTGTGTGTGTGTGTGTGTGTCCAGGGGATTATTTTCAATTTATTTATTTATTGTAACCCTGCTCTTACAGGGTTTTAAGAGGCACGGTGGTATTTCAACATTGCAGTTCTTCTGCGATCAGCCTATCTGAAGCTCCCTTTTTTTTCTGTTTTGCAGATGAAGTGGTGGTGATGTTTCATGGCCATATTCACACACCCGCACACTTGTGAGGGACGTCACAAAGTTTGTGGTCTTCTTTGACTTCCCCCTCCTCCTCTCGACAGCATTTGTTCTCCCATTCACCACACACGGAGGTATGGGAAGATACACAACCCTGTGTACATCCATTTTCATTGCAAAAGTAATTGCAAACTTCATCAGTTAAATTAAGATGAAACGGCGTATTATAGCTGGTTACTTAATGGCACCAAGATTTACTTTCGGGAGGGGAGGCGGAGGATGGGGGTGGGGGGAAGGAAGAGAACGGTGGAAGGAGGAGGGGTACTCGCTCCTTTAGGAGAAAATTAGATCCAAAGATGCAGGCAGGCAGGCAGGCAAGCAAGCAGAATAAAAATGGACTCACCTTTAGCTTCCCAACAGATATTCCAGCAGGACCGGAGGCGGAGGGGGGGGGGGCTGGGACTATCTCTCGCAGCCCAGAGAGAGATCAGTTGCAGAAGAACCACTTCTTCCTCATCCCTCTTGTGTGTTTGCCCAGAGAGAGACTGAAAGTTACAAATTGCTGCCATTAGCTCATCAAACAGTGCCTTTTTTTTCCCCAGTGAACCTTGGCCATTGGCCAAGCGCCCGTCACGTGGTTCTTCCCCCCACCTTGCCAATGTATCGAATTTCAGCCGGCTTTCTTTCCAAACCACCCAAGCCCCCCTCTCCGTTTCTCACCCCCTCCCCTCCGCTGCCTCCTTGGGAAGGGGGGAAATGTCCAATTTGACATGGTGAAAGCAGGGCCAAGGTGGGGGACGCTGAGCTGGGAGAGGGGGCAGGAAAGTCATGAAGGCAGCAGGATGAATGATCATCCCCTTTTAGAGCTGGTGTGTGGGGCAGGGGGCAGTGGCCAGTTTGCAGGGACACTCTCTGGAGGGCAGCCACTGCAGGAAAGGCAGGACAGCCTGAGCTGCTGCACTGGGGACAGAAACTGTAAGATGGGACGGGATCTCCGTGGGGCAGCAGCAGCTCATCTACCTCCCACCCACCCCCCAGCGTCCTTTTGCAGCTAGCCAGCCCCATCCTTCTCGCATCTCTCCCACATCTCATTATCTCTTTCCTAGGCCCAGTCCCCCTAGATGTAGATCCGGAGTGACCTGCCCTGCTTCGGGTTGTTGCAATTCAAACTACCTCGGTCCCTTCCCACCTAGTTACGGGGACATAGATTTCCCCACCTCTTCCTCCTCCTCCTCCTCCTATTCTTCCTCAGCGTACCCAACTTGTCTTCCTGGACATCCTTTTGGGGTTCAGCTGCTGGACCACCAGTACTCATGTAACCAAGATGATCTCCTTCTAGCTCAGCCCGACAGCTTGGGGGATTCCTTGGTAGCCCAAGAAGAGGGAAAGGGGCCGGCTCAGGAGGTTGACAGTACCACGGAAACTTTTGAATGGATGAAAGTTAAAAGGAATCCGCCCCGAAGAACAGGTGAGTGCCAGAAACAGGCCCCGCTGGATCTAATTGGATGAGTAGCTCGTGCGCGTGCAGCATCACCGGATACTCCAGGTACCACAAATAGGTAACAGAAGGTCATCTATCATGCAGAGATGTCTCTATTTCTAAGCAGCTTATTTCTAAGCAGCTCACGTTTGGGATCTAATAACTATTCTTACTGCTAAGACTAATTCGATCTAACAGGATCAGAGGGGGGGGAGAGAGAGAGAGAGAGAGAGAGAGAGAGAGAGAGAGAGAGAGAGAGAGAGAGAGAGAGAGAGAGAGAGAGAGAGAGAAATTCTTAACTTTAAAATAAAGTGGGTTTGCTTTGTTTTGTTTTTGCAGCGTGACTCTTGAAAATGATAACGTTAGCAGTTCTTTATCCTCAAATTATCCGTTCGGAATCAGATTTAGATATAATAACTAACTAACTACCTTCACAATGGGTTGCATCAAATAGTCGTCTCGTTGGGCATGGCTAGTTTCGAACTCATGAAAACGTAGTCGAGTTGCTTCTAAACTATATGTATATTTCCGACATATTTATATTTCCCATTTTTGTTCTGAATAGCGTGATTTAAAACAAGCAAGCGTACACAAATATCATACTGATGGGGAACAAAAACATGGCTTATTTTCATGCAAGAAAAAGCTGAAACTTTGTCAATGGTCCTCTTCAGAGGGGTGTTTTTGCCTAACCCTCTCTAGGTTTAGAAACGAATTTAATCCCCTCGAAGTCAATGGAAAGAAACCGGGTTGTGTTTTTGTCTGTGTTTGTTCATTTGTTTGTTGAAAGAAATCGTTGCTCGTGGTATTATGTCCCAACAAAACAAACAGAGGGGGGGGGCACCTTATAGAATGCAGTTCGAATCATAATCTGAAATCAAACCCTCCTTAAATCTAAAGGACTTCTTTACTAAAACCAGTGGGACTTCGTTATATAACAGTTGTTACATTCGCTCGAACCTCTTTTAAGCAGACTCACGGAGTAGTCTGTGGAGTTAGCAAGCATTCAGACGTTACCAGGCAGAAATGATCCATTTTTACACACCATTTGGGACAAAATGGGTTTTAGTAAGAAACGTCGACCTCTGCATCATCCATACCTGGCCAACATTTTAAAGGCAGCAAATAGGCAAAAATGATATCTGAATGACGTGATGCGTTCAGGTCTAGAACGACCGACTGGAATACATCTTGCTAGCAAACACCAATATGAGGCTGACGCCCATCTTGTATTCCTAATTCCTTAATGCATGTGTAGTTATTTACAATAGTTTATAGTTGCCAAAATCCATGGAAGGAGGGAGGAATCCCTATGAGATTCCAAAAGTTGGTGAACTTCTAAACAACAGGTTGAGTCGGGCCCAATCACGCCTGTAGTATATTTTGACTTTTTCTGCGGATTTCCCTGATCTAAAGGCAATTTCCTGATCAGGGCAATTTTCAGGAGGGAGAGCGCTTGCTTAAACGTAGCCGCTGTTGGGTTCAGGCCCTGGGTACTTGGGGTTTGCTTTTTGGGTTAGATCAGCGTCCTCTTTCTGCAATGAGTTTGGGGCTTTGGGGAGCGTCGAAGTTTTTCCTCGGGGGCGGCCGGCAGGGGCGGGAGGCAAAGTTTACAAAATGGTACAAAAATGGAATAGAACTCGACAGTTGAAATGAGCTCCTCGCATTGTCTCTTTGGGAGCCGAGTCTGTTCAAGCGTCGGGCTCATCTAAAGGACAATCCGTTAAGAACTTGAACGAAGAAGGTTGCAAGATTAAGGAAACATTGATTAACCGAATTGTAGGACAATACGCGCGGCCCATCAAAACGCACAAGTTAGCCGCCTCCACCAGGCTTGACTCTCCGAACTCCGAAACGGAGGGCGCTTCTGGGAGACAACTTGATAAATAGCCGCGTCCTGGGCTTCTCTCCATCCCTTTCACCCTAAATATCCAGTCCCAGTCAAATCTGTGGGAGTTTGGCTACTGAGTTCAGTTCAATTGTGTCCGGAAGCACTGGCTTTGTGTGTGCGATCTTGTATAGTATAGATGTATAGTAGCGCATACACATATCTAAAATATTAAAACCTTCCTTTCGATGTCTTCCCTCCGGGAAATTTATTCGCTTGGCTACATTTGTTTGTTTAAATGATCCAAAAAGATCTAGCCGCCCTTTTATTATTATTATTATTATTATTATTATTATTATTATTATTATTATTATTATTATTATGTACTCCATTTCCTTCCAGTAATTGATCAGGTATTATTTTTATCATTATATTACTTCAACATAGCATAAGCAAGTATGCTGGACTGGCTATTATTATTATTATTATTATTATTATTACTACTACTACTACTACTACTACTACTACTACTACTACTACTATTTATCGCGGTGGAAGAATGAGTTTGTTCAGCACCAAACACAACACCAAAACACCACAGATTTTCGCCATTTTTTCCGCATTTATTTTTCATTTCCGAAACGATTGTGAAAGAATGAAAACTCTGATGAACGTTTCCAAGACAATATTTGGGGAGTAAAAAGAAAGTTACAATAAAAATAGAACCTAATTCGACGAAGGCCTTTGCTCTTTATCTACCTACCTCCAGCAGCTTTCCTTGATACATATAGCAATTCTTTTTAGTAACAATTTAAGGGTCTCTGGGTCTGCACCAAAGGGCCGAAAGTTCGTCGGAGTTTAACACCACAAGCCTATATATGCCTACTCAGAAGTAAGTCCCATTGAATTCAATGGACTTTACTCCCAGGTCAGTGTGTATAGGAAGCGGTGCCACAATTCTTGACATTTTCAGACCTGTCAAACTTTGTAGATGCATTTTCGGGGGGGGGGGGGGGGGAGAGACGACGAGAAGACTTCCTATACCGGTGAACTCCCAGTTAGTACAATGAAATATCTCCCTTGAAAAGATGCATCCTCTTCTGAGCTGACTGAACCTGAAAATATATACTGTATATATTTTTCCTCCTTTTGTTTAGGTAGGTAATCGCTTCTCCCATTGTTCCGCACTGAAAAGATGAAAGAATCAAATCCCGTAGTCCCCTCTCTCTCTCTCTCTCTCTCTCTCTCTCTCTCTCTCTCTCTCTCTCTCTCTCTCTCTCTGTGTGTGTGTGTGTGTGTGTGTGTGTGTGTGTGTGTGTGTGTGTGTGTGTTCTTTAGGGTACAAATATCCGCTTAAAGATTATAATTAAAAACATTGGCGCCTTCAGTTGTTTTCAAGCGTGGGAAAGTGAAACCCACACGAAGGTGATTTTCTGAATGGTGGGGTGGAGAATATTAAGTATTTGAAAAGAGTTGCAGTGAAAAGTTGGAGATGGGGAAGTTGGTTATGCTTTAGGTTTGGTTTGGGGGGTGGGGGGGGACCAATACACCAAATAGCTCTATTTCGGGTGGCGCAATGGTTTGGGAAATGTTGAGGGAAGGGAGGAAATGGAAGCCAGAGATAGTAACGTAACATATAGAGAAAGAATCGAATTGTATTCCAGCCCTGTAATTTATGAAGGTGCACTTGAGACAGAAGGGGGGGGGGGGGAAGGTTTTTAAAAGATAATTTTAAAAAACATAAAGATCTTTAAAATCACCCTTCGCTCTGATTCATCGCATCTATCAAAGTTCTGCCCCCTATTCGTGTGAGTTCACCCTTTCAAATCTTAGTTGTGTTTGCTACCAAGGCAGCTCTCAACATGGGCGACTCCCTGAAGTTTGGTTCGCACAGATCATTCCATCCCCGCCCCCGAAGCAACGGACACACACGCACGCACGCACGCACGCACGCACACACACACACAGAGAGAGAGAGAGAGAGAGAGAGAGAGAGAGAGAGAGAGAGAGAACGGCTCCTTTGGGGTGACTAGGAATAGCGATGCCTATCAGTTACGGTCACAGCTCTCTGGGGCTGATAGGGGTCTATTAGGGCCGCGATCTTGGCGAGGGGGAACTAAGGCATTCAGCAAACCTCGTCCAGCTTTTGACAGACAGGCATACAGACGCACGCGCACAAACACACATCTGCATGCGATCATGCCTCTTTCCACGCAAGCAACGCGTGCGTCAAAGAGGAAGGAATGTTTGAACGGTCCTTTCTCTCCACGTGTTCTAGCAGAAGTTGTGTTCTGAAAACGGTTTTGCTCCACAGCTATGAAGCTGTTGGTTAACCACCACCTCTAAGTGGTGGTTAGGCTTAACCTTCCTTCTCTACAACAACTCCCTCTCTCCCCACCCATTTATCTCAGGTTGTGTTTCTTTCATCCTCTCTAAGAAATTATTTATGAAGTAGGGGGCAGTGGCACAAGAAGAACTTCAGGCTGTAGGGATAGAGCTAGAATGAGAGCCCAAACCTATCGTCCTCCTCCCCCCCCCACACACACATGCAACCACTCCAAAAACAAGTGCTCTGTATGGGGGGGGGAGAGATTGGGAGGCTTCGGAGGTGAATGGGGAATTATTTTTCCATACCCCACTGTAAGCCTCCCACACCGCAATGGGTCTCCTCGAACCTGTGCCAGCTCTGTAACAAGTGCAAGTTTGAGGAGAAGAAAGGGGCGGGGAGGCTTGAAAAAGAGGGGATAGGATCAGGTGCACACCATTGCCGCTGGATCCACTTCCTCCCACCCCTCCCTGCCCCGTTTCTCCCCCATCCCAGCCAAGTTTTGCCCCATCCCCATCCACTCCTCCCCCGCCCCACCACTGCCTTACCTAGTACGGCAGGCGCGGTCCAGCAATAGACATGGAGCACTCCCTCTTCTTGTAGCAGCACTAAAATGCCGCCGAAGGAGCGCTCCATTGGCAGCCATTTTATGACAGCGGAAGACTCTTCCGCTATCATAAATCCCTCCCCCTGACAGCCCAATCCTGGATAGGATTGGGACGTCAGTTAACAAGGAAGCAACAAGGTTATAAATTAACACAATATATCTTAGATTATATGGGGGGCGTATCCGCAGGGGATACATTCCAGCCCCCTGGTACTTGAAAATTGTGGATAGGGGCGACCTCTTACCTTTATTTCATTAGTGCTGGAGCCAAACTAGTGTGGATCTTGCTTAAACAGAATGCTATAAGCAGCAGCATGCTGCCTATAGCACAGAGCCTGAATGATTCTAGAAAGCAACCTCAGTGCTAGAGAGGTTCCGAACATTAACAGGAAGCAGCTTCCACTTCCTGATAACGTTCGGAGCCTCTAGCACCGAGGCTCCTTGCTAGAATCATTCAGGCTCTGTGCTATAAGCAGCACATTGCTGCTTATAGAGTTCTGTTTAAGCAAGACCCGTGCTGGCTTGGCTCCAGCACTAATGAAATAAAGGTAAGGGGCACCAGGGCGTGGATCCCAGATCTGCAGATAAGTGAATCTGTGGATACCAGGGGTCCCCTGTATGCATATTTAAGTTATATGCAACCTTCAGGTTTCAGAGGTAGACTGTCTCTGAAGGCCAGATGCAAGGGAGTGGCAAGAAGATACAGGTATTGTGTTGTCTTGTGTGCTCACAGAGGCATCTGGTGGGCCACTGTGGGCTACAGGGTCTTTGGCCTGATCCAGAAATGACGGGCGCCCCCCTGCCCGTTTTAAACTCATTTTGGAGCAGAACGGGTTCCAGGGAGGGAGGGAGGGCCGAACCGACGCGGCGCTTCCCGACGGTAAGTGCTCTGATTGTGCCCCTCGCCCGCCCAAGCGCCTGGAGCTCCTGCTCCACGCGCTCCACCCAAGTTCCGCCTCTGACCTGATCCAGCAGGGCTCTTCTTATGTTCTTAAGTTTACACTTTAAAATATAAAGTGTGAATGTAACAAACACAGGTTGACAAACGTGTGAGGGAGCCTTGGTTGGCTGCAGCTCCCAGCTGGGTGTAAGTTTGCATCTGTCTGTGTACTATATGAAATAGGCCACAGAAACTAGGTAAAGAGAGCAACAGCACCATCATAATGAGTGGGAAACACATATCATGAAGGTGGGGGCAACAGAAATCCCTGTCAGTTTCCCCTCTTCCTTTTGGCTCCTGACGTTCACTTAGGACTGGTTTAAACAAGCATGGGCATCACGTGATTTCTCATTGTTGCCCAATTCCTCTACTCAGCACCAGAGTCCCAGCTGAATGTGTGAACTGACTCCACTGAAATATGTTGCGTTTCAGGTGATGCAAAGGTTTGGTCTGTGATGGCTCATTCACATATGCAAATCATCACTGGATGCCTCCAGTAATGAATATGCGTGGATGCAGCAGCAGCAGTTAGACATGACATCAATTTTATTTTCAGAAAAACCGAGTCTTCAGGCTAGGGGAAAGCACAGGGTCAAGTCTGGGATTTTGGGGTCATGACTGGAGGGCAGGATCCTTCGGGTGCCTCTGGAAGAGGATGGATGGATAGACGGACAGATACAATGTGAACTAAACCAGATGACTTCGCTTAGGATGCCATCTTGTTGAAAGGGAGGAAAATGGCTCAGTTTAGTTGGCATAATTTGCATGGATTTCCTGGTTAGCTCTGAAGGTGCACCAGGGTAGAGGCTGTGGGAGAGACTGCATTTTCTCTGCTGCTGTTTGGAACACCTCCAAGCTATGCGCTTCAGTCACAACCAGTACAGACATGCCCACCGAAGAAGTTGTCCCAATTAATAAAATGAAAACGCTGTAAACTTTTTTGCACTGCAGATGCTTCAGCAGACACACAGGTGTTCAGAGTAAAAGCACTTCTATAATCAGATCTTATGATATAGATCCAGGTTGATGACTAAACATTAAAAAAAATTGAGTTCTTTTTGGAACCAGTTATGGACTGGGTTGAAGGAAGATAGCTAAAAGCTATCAGGGAGGGGTGATCTTGCCACAAAATTCCAATCATACTTTGAATGATGCTCCCTCCTCTTTTTTTTTTCTTTATCCTTAGTGAAATCTCACCAAGCCATAGGGGAGATGACAACATCAACCTCTTCTAGAACCAACTTCACTACCAAGCAGTTGACAGAGCTGGAGAAGGAATTTCACTTCAACAAATACCTGAGCCGAGCCCGTCGGGTAGAGATTGCTTCAGCTTTGCACCTCAATGAAGCCCAGGTGAAGATTTGGTTCCAGAATCGCAGGATGAAGCAGAAGAAAAGAGAGAAGGAGGGGCCCTTGTGGGGAGCAGTAGCTAACTGCAATGGAAAGGGTTCCTCCTCCTCTTCAGATAAATCAGATCTGGCCTCTTCAACACCCTCCCCTAGCAGGAACAATGAAGACCCCACTCTGCCACTTTGACTGGGATAAACAAGAAAGAGTCCCAATAGGTAAGAATCCTGAAGTCTCCAGAAGGGACATCTTAAGGAATTGTTTCAGAGGGGGTAGGGGCACCAATTTTTTTCTTGCCAAATAAGATTTTTTTAAAAAATGGCAAACACCGTATTGGGTGTCATTTGATGTTCAGTACATACTGTATATTATTATCTTCTTTTTTTTTTTACTGGAATGGCCTGGTGGAAATCCAGAACATCAGTGTAGTCTGGGGTTCAGAAGAATGGAAGAGTTCATCATATTGGGTTCTAGTAACCAACATGCAGCTACGTGGTGAACCCACATACCCTAAGTGAATAGCATTACCTAGGAATTTCCAATAATGGGGGGTTTGGGCATATACAATCATACACCATCGCCTCCACTTCTCCCCCCCCCCCTTCCCAATCAGGTTGTCCCTATCAGCCTTCCAGTTATTCAAAACTCCTAACGCACATGTAACGGAATCTTCATTACCTGCTTCATTTTCACTTCACCCAAACAGCCAATATGATTAAGCGTCTTCTATGGTGATTACAGGAACTCCCTGTTACCAAACTTCTTATGTCCTCAGGATTCCTGGATAAATGAGGGGGGGTACTATAATTCTTTGGAGACATTTGCAGGCCTGTACTTAGATTTGTTTCTAATGATGCTTTTTTAGTTGTTTATTTACTTATGGATTGGTTGATTGATAAATATTCTAGCTGCTCATCACAACATATGTCTTCATAGTTCTCCAATGCACATACAGCTAATGGCACACTGCAGGGCATGTAGGTCTGGTATGAAAACCAATTCATGGATTTGCACTTTCATGGCAATTAAGCCCTTGAGGAGTCATTACTAGAATTTTGTCTCTGTTTGGGGTCCATGTGTCATTTTATGGGACTGACCCAGAAGCAAGGACCTTTTTTGCTCTTTTTTGTTATATTTGTTTCCCCAGCAATTGCAGATGATAGAAACCTTCTGTGACCCATCAGTATGTCCTCCTGATCCGCTAGTTGATTGACCCACTAATCAGAACCTGTAGAGTCAATTAAGATGAATGGCAAAGCCTCCACCATGGTTCCTGGCAATGTCAGTGGTTGACATCAATGGTCAACAAAGTTGCATGATCAGAGTATGACAGAAATGGTGAAGGATGGATATCTGGCGCTAGAGGACACCCTCCAAAATGCTCTCTAGAGCTCATTGATACCAAAGGCACCCAGCATGGCGGCTGACAGGGCCTTTTGAGGACTGGGCCATGAAGCTTTGACAAAATGCTCTGGGGAAATTTTTCATGAAAAACTCATTGGAATTAATGACTATACCCTTCTACAATGTGGTTTTTTTTTTTAACAACAAAAATAAATTCCTTTACAACTTAATATGCTGACAGTGAATGTTCCGGCAATACAAATACCATTTATTCAGCAGTACAAAAAGTTGAATTTTTCCTTTCCTCTAGTAGTGCAGTTGTTCTTAACTTTTTGGGGGGTTAACCCTTGGGGAAGCTATGGACCCTTTCCCCAGAAAAATGCTCATACACAAAAAAAAACACCCTGTACCCAGTTCACAGGTTCCCTGCCCAGCTTAAGAACCCCTGCTCTAGTGGAACATTCTGGGCCAGTTTGTTCATCTCTATGATTTCTAGAGTTTTCAGAAGCCATTCCTTGATTGATGGTGATGGTGGTGGTGTCTTCCTTTTTCAAGCCCAAACAATCTTCCCTGAAGTTAAGAGATTAATTATTAAGGATGTTCTAACTGGGACAAATAGATATCAGTAACATTCAATAGAACCAACACGGGATCCCTATGGAGTGTTGTAGCTAACCAGAACAGAGAAAACCCCTAGAACATGTTTCCCCCCCCCCCCACACACACACATATATGTATTGAATGGCCATGCATTTTGTCCAGGTGGAAGGGTTGTGTTTACTCTTTATTGTTCGAGAGCCATTTCCGCATATGCAAAGTTTAAAGAACTGATTTCTCCATGGGAAGGGGAAAAACATACAAATCAACACCAGTTTGCCTTCAATCCGGAACCTCATGTGAACATACCAACATGCAGCTTGCCATATCCAGGTCAGTGGACTGGACAACTCTTCTTGTGCAACAAGATGTTCCCGATGTTGCAGCACCTTCCACTGAAATATCATGCTGTCTCCTGATAAGTCAGAAAACAGAAGGAGTGAACCACTAGAAATACCAAGATACCAAATACGACACAAAAGAATGCAAATAAAGCATGTGAACATTTAATAACTGATGAAAGACAATGCATTGGGCATGGGTGGGGCCCAAACACAAATGATTGCTGAATGAAAATGCAAGAATCACAAGGGGCCCAGCGAGTTGCTGATCTCTAGATCTGTTTCAGGAAATCTTCATCAAGAGGCAATCGAGAGACAACCCATATAACTTTCAGGAACAACAAAAGCTCTGTAGCTTCCCAGTGCTGGGTGAACTGAATTATTATTTGTACCGCGTATATTTTTAAGTTGTTATTATCAGTAATAGCTCACAGAGGTCTTCCCCAAATCAGCTGCTTGTTTATTATTATAGGTAAAGATGCCATGATTTAAGGTTGGGGTTTTCTGCATTCAAAGCAGATACTCTCCATCATCACTAAATGCTGGTCCCTCCTCTATGGCTCTTGTCCAGGCTTCCCAAGCACAGAAGGTGGGCTGCTGAGGGCCTCAAACGGACCTACAATCCTGGTGACCAAAACTGCACAAGTCACCCAGTGGCAAGAGAAAGCGCTGCATTTGCAGAAGCTTAGAGAAGCTGAGAAAACAATGACAAAATATCTACCTCTAATTTGCCTGGACTATCAGAAAAACGATACGGGTTTCTGGATTTATTGTGTGTGTTTTGTTTGTTTAATTTATGCAAGCAAATCTGGATGAGCAAATTAAAATCGTGCTTTGATCAGTGCTTGCTCTCTCTCTCTCTCTCTCTCTCTCTCTCTCTCTCTCTCTCTCTCTCTCTCTCAGCATTCTTTGTTATCCTTGCACCCCACTCTTCTTCTGAGGAGGCCAGGAGAAAACAGAATAGCGTGCTGCAGATTTAACTATTCCACATTGTATCTGCTTTGGGGTTACATGTGAATTGTGATCACTCAAGAAGTGGGGGGGGGATGCTTGAAAAAGTAGGGGCAAATACCTGAAATATAGACAAGTCAAAAATAAACTTCTTACAGTCAGTGGTTTGAATGATAGATAGCCTTGCACACAAGAAATTAGGCATGCAATATTAAAATGACTGGTAATCATATGAAGCTCTCTAAAGATCCTGAGGACATTAAGAGAAGGCATTCGTGGTTTTATTGGATGTAGATTCCTTCTGTTTGGGATGTGGTTGTTGGGTGTGTGTGTCTTTACTGGCACTTCGATCATGAGAACGTTGAAATTCAGGCATTTGATAACCAGAGAGGAGAATAACAGAACTTCTTCTCTGATCTCCTACATTATTCAATGATGAGTATCACCCAATGATTCCTGCATTGCACACAACACATTCATTATGGAATGTCCAATGGTACATTTCAAGGTGAACAATATAAGGCAATATATACATTAATGTATAATTGTATTTTAAAAAAACAATTAGTTTCTCTTGTTTGAGAGACAAGAGAAGAACTTTATATAGTACTGCTAGCTTCTTTTCTTTTTTGGTATTTCAGAATCCCGAAAATAGACCTAAAAATCACAACAGTGCACTGTATTCTGTTTCTAGAGTTTTTAGGACAAATAGAGTTGCATCCTATTCATAATTCGTCTATGAATTAAAGGCACCTCCATTTGCACAAGGGCAATTTTCACTGATCTCCTTTCCTCTGTAGCCCCATATGACCACCAGCACCCATCTGTTTCTGAGGGTTTAGTGGACTCTCTAGAACAGGACAGCTTGCAGAAGGAAGGAGAAATTGGTCTAGATCAGGGGTGGCCAAACTTGCTTAAAACACAAGAGCCACACACGATAAACTTCAGATGTTTGAGAGCCATAAGAGAGCTGCAATATTTAAGAAGCATTTAAATCATTAAATATATTTTCTCACCACCATGAACATTAAACTTATGTTTTAATCCAGTGGACTCTCAGTTTATACCCGGTAAAAAATTATAAAGCTTGTACATTTCTTATTTACCTTTTATATTAATTGTGATGTAAAAAGGACCTCAGTCAACATATTTCTGAGAGCTGCACATTTGTATGTCAAAGAGCCGCATGTGGTTCAAGACGGAGGAGCCAAAGTTTGGCCACCCCTGGTATAGATTGTCGCCCCCTTGTGCAAACTGGTGCTTTCCATTCATGGAAGAAATACTTAGGATGCCACTCTCTAAGACACGCTGTCAGCGTCTTCCTTGAACACACCATGTTGGGAAACATCTAAGAATACTTTACATATATAGATAGCACTGACAAGTGTTTGAGAGGCTTCATGATCATAGATATTATCTCAGTAATACTTACTGATCTCCTATATTGGGGGGGGGGGGGAAGCTGAGGCTGAGAGAGTGTGGTTTGCCTATCAATTTGTGCTGCATGAATGTGAGCCGGGAAGGAAGCTCCCAGTTGAAATCTCACCTCAGCCTAGCCATGATGATGAACTCATTTGCTGGTCTTACTAAGACCAGCAAATGAGTTCATCATAACAAATTGATGCCTGTTAAACTTCTCTGAGCCCCACAGAGGTTAGGGTTAGGGTTAGGGTTAGGGATGGAGCCAGAATGGCTCCAACAGCAAGGGGGAGGGGCCGCTGACTCCGGTGTAACGGAGTCTTGCAGAACTACTTGCCTTTGCTCCACCCTTGTTACGCTTCTGGAGCCCCACTATGTTCAATGGGGTTTCCTCCCAGGTAAGTGTGCATAGGGTTGCAGCAGCCTTAGTCACTATGCTGCTGCATTCACTTCCCCAGCCATCAAGTTGTGTCTGTTTCAGTTTAAGCTGATGTTAAGCAAGAATCCAGGATAGCAACCTCTGAACAGGACAATGGTCGATAAGCAGCACAACTTTTTTTTTTTTTTGTAAGGGCCAAAATGGTGCCTGTTTTATTCAAAGACACAGACCCTGCCTCCAGTGGAAGATTGCACCCCTTCTCAATAGTGTTGCACTGTCTTTTTATAAAATCACAACTGCCTTACAGAAAATCCATACAGGCCCACTCTTCCTTTCACCTCTGACCTTTTGACCTCTGTCTTGCCTCAGGGCAGTGGTGACCCGGTCACTGCCTAACCCTGAGTCAATAAGTCTACCTTCATTAGCATAAAACATGAATCTAGTGGCAGTTTGACAAATTATAACTTCAAGCTAAAGATCTGCCAACTGGCTAACTCCTGTAACGACTATTTATCATTGGAAATGGTAAATCATAGGAATTCAGATGACTTAATTATTCAGATCTAAAAGAGCAAAAGCAAGGAAGAGAAAAAGAGGGAGGAGGAAGGAAGAATCCTCCAGTTTCTGTGGGATATGGATGGATGAAAGCCTCTCCACAAAGCCATAGCGTGATGATCCTTGTGCTGGGAGGGGAAAACACGCACTGCCTTGGCTGAGATCACCATCTCCCTTTCTCCCCCGGATTCCATTTGCTACTCCTTTGTTTGCTCTTTGTTTTTATCCTCCCTTCTCTCATTTTTCTTTTCTTTGTCATTCTTTCTCCCCATCCCTTGCTCCTTTTTGTCCTTCTTTCTTAACCTTCATCTTTGTGCCTCTTTCTGTTGCTGTCCTATTCCTCCCTCCTCCCCCCTCTATTTATCATTTAATTTTTCCCCTGTTCTTTCTCCCTCCCACTCTCTTTTCCCTCTTATGTTTCTGCAGTTCTTGTTGTTGTTCTTCTCTGGTGGAAAGAGATTGGTGAGCAGGTCTGAATGCACCTCAGGTGGGAGACTTGACTGGGTCAACGGGCCATGGCTTTGGTGGCAACCAATGATTGAAGGACCTCTCATACGGGATTCCTGGATTGAGGGACAAATGCAACAAGGGAAGAGGAACTTTTCTTTTAAACAGAAAAACATCCAGAAACAAGAACCTCATTTTGCCATTTTCAAGGCACCTGTTATTTCCTATTCCTGTATCAAAAAATACAGGTCAAAACAGCACAGAGCCTTGTGGCATTATAAAGGCTAACACATTTACTATAGCACTTGTAGCACACGTTCTATCAGAGTGAAACATATATAGTCCTCAAGAGACTAACACGGGGCTACCTTCAGGTATTGTGTTTCCACCCCTCCAGGATAGGCCTGGAATCTCCAGGAATCAGCATCAATCTCCAAGTGCAAGCAATGCAGGAAGCCCTCACTTAAAGTTGTCAATAGGTTCTTGGAAACTGCAACTTTAAGCGATATGACTTAACGAAACCAAATTTTACCATAGGCTAATTGATACAGTATATGTAAACAAGAGTTTACGGCATATTCCTGGTCACAGAAACATTACAAAACTTCTAAATAAAAACCCAAAACACTCCTAATATTAAACATTGAAATAAATGTGAGCTTTCTAGTCCAGAAAAAAAACCCATGCAGACATTGAGAGAACGTTCAAACTCCACACAGACAGTAGCCCGGGCCAGGAATCAATTTCTCCACAACTTTAAAACAAAACGACTTATAATGAAATGACTTTAAGTGAGGACTTGCTGTACTGGAGATGCTAACAGGGCCTCCTTGTCTTGATGATATTGTGTTATGTTGGAAAAGAAAAATCTCCAGGAATAGCTTCTGTCCAAGCTGGCAATCCTACTCTCAGTGGCGTCGCCAGGCGCCCCTGTATCTGGGGCCGCCGCCCCCCCCCCGACGCCCCCAATAAAACTGTCAAAATTTTAGGTTTAGGTTTCGAAACCTATTTTTGACAGGTTTTTTTAGGGTTTTTTTTGTTTTCCGGTGGATTTAAGTGTTAAAACGTGTATGTGAAAGTGTATGTGTGCTTTGCTGGCACTTACCTGTAATATGGGGCGTTCCAAGACATTCCAGCGACGATCTTCTTCCTGCGCCCGGGCACAGCTTCTCCCTGCGCCCGGGTGCGGACTCCGTAATGCCCCCAGCAGCGGTTTCCGGAGTTTGCGCATGCGCAGACCCACGGAGTTTCCAGGGACGTCCTGAGCATGCGCAAACTCCGGAAAGCGCTGCTGAGGGCGTTACGGAGTCCGCGCCCGGGTGCAGGGAGAAGCTGTGCCCGGGCGCAGGAAGAAGATCGTCACTGGAACGTCCTGGAACGCCCCATATTACAGATAAGTGCCAGCAAAGCACACATACACTTTCACATACACGTTTTAACACTTAAAATCACAAAAAAACATTTAAAAAAACCCGGGAAAATGAAAAAATCATATGCAAATTTCAGGAGGCCCGCGCCCCCCCCAGAGCCTCAGCGCCCCTACGCCCTGGATCCCACCACCCCACCGCCCCATATCAGCCGACGCCTCTGCCTACTCTGGAAGTGCATCTACCGTATATACTCACATATAAGACGATCTCACTGATAAGACGAGGGCAAATTTTGATCCAAAAATCTTGGAATTTGCTATGACCCTTTGATAAGATGAGGGTAAAACTTAAGGACTTGTGGGGTCAGATCCTGGAAAAGCTCAAATGACTTTACCAGTAAGCCCAGGGCCATCCAGTGTGCTTCTGGGTCAAAGAAAGAAACTTGCTCCCAAATTTCAGTGTTCTGGCCAATGAGTACAATGGCACTGGGAAAATGGGCAAGGATTTCTTATGCAATTCAATTATTACTAGTATAATAACATTATATATTTAAGATGTTAACAGTGCAATCCTATGCATGTCTACCCAGAAGTAAGTCACATTGTGTTCAAGGGGACTTAATCCCAGTCAAGTGTGAGGATTCATATGTTAGGATTGCAGCCTAAACAACTTTGCAGACTACCTTTAAGTATACTCTAGCTATTCTGCAATGATTCGCCCTCTCCCTAGAGTCCCTCACACACACAAAAAAAACTTCTCTGGTGATGCATCTGCTAATACCAGTTGTCCCCATTTCCTCCACAGACCTCTCTTTAGATGGCATAAGATGAATACCCCTATATACCTATAGGGCCAGCCCAAGACCTCCTGATGCCTGGCGGCATGCCAAATGCCACCCCCCTTACCCAATGATGTGCCAGTCTCTTCTGCTCCCCCTCTCCAATGCTCTAGCTCAGCATTCCCCTCCCCTCCTTATATTACCTCTTCCTCTCTGTTCCCCCTCTTCCTTTTCCAATCCAGGGAATGGAAGGAGAAGGAGGAACAATGGAGGAAAATAGGAGGACAGAGATGAGTTCCCCCCACCAATCTGCTGCCTGAAGCAACCACTTCAATTGGCCTCACAGATGAGCTGGATTTGCACCAATATGGTACCATGTCTCCCATTTCCTCCAAATCCCTCCTTTTCTATGAAGCTGTTGCCTTAGGGTGGCCAGGGCCCTCCTGGGTAGCCCGATCCTGTGTAAGCTTAGAGTAAGCGTGTGCTCCGCTGTTCGAAGCCATCGCAAACATGCTGTAAAGCATGTTTGCAACGACTTTAGAGTAAGGGCTGCCGACATGGAGGCTGGCAGCCCTTACTCCACCACCCTCCAGACCCAGCATCGACTGACGGAGGTATGTCCTGCACTGGACGGTGCAAGGGTGGGGGGAGGGCGGGGAGAGGTGTGGAGGGAGGGGCCAATTGGCCGGCCTGGCCTGGGAGGGGGGAGGGGATATCAGTGGCACGCTCTGCCGATATCCTAGGCCCATTCCCGGGCTTGGCCGGTCTTACACAGCCTCCTCAGATGTACGCCAGGCCTGGACCTGGCGTACATCTGAGGAGGGCCATAGGGCCCCAGCCAGCTTGCACCCAGAGAAGGAGATGAACGTCCCCTTCTCCCGAGGTGCTCCTGGGCTGCCCCAGGGGAGGGGGCAAGAATGGGATAGGATGCGGTGGTCGGCCATTTCAGCCGGCCGCTGCATCTTACACAGGATTGTGCCACAAATCTGTGATACAAGAGGGAAGACCTGGTGATGTCACGTGATTATAGACCAATTCAAGGAGGTGGAATGGCATGGATGGGGTCAGGGAGGGGATGGAAGTGGTGGAGGACCACTGCACTTTGGGCGGCTCTCCAGGGTCGACGACGATGGCCCTTCAAAACTGGTCTGAAGCCAAACACCTGGCCTCTGAGAACCCTGCTTTAGCTTCAGTCCTCATCCTCTCCAAATAAAGCAGCACCTCTCTCATTCCTTCCTTCACTGTCAGCTGCGCATGTAGATTGCTAGCTATGTGTGGGGCAGGGAACCGTCTTTTGCCTTTTTAAAAGTAGCTTCTGTTACTCTGTAAAACACCCTGTACACTGAGGGTAAAAGGTAAAGGTGACCCCTGACAATTAAGTCCAGTCGGGGTACAGGGTATCAAAAAAAAATAGATCAGTATTTATGTTTAAAGACGTGAGCCACACTTTCACCAAGGTCAATCAATGGCTTGAGTCCAAGCTACCCAACTTCCTTCGGTTTGCATGCTCAGCCAGGCAGCCTGAGAGAACCCCCCCCCCCCATAATCTCTCAATTGAGATTTGTGCAGGATTTCAGGCCCTGGTATATTTTGCTGCTTCTAACACAAAGGAAGGAAGAAAAGTTTATACCGAGCGCTACTCCAGCACACGTTGAAAAACATATACTGTATTGCCTTAAGATTTATGAGGGAGGATTCGTCCTATAAATCAGCTTGTGTGTCCCCCACCTTAGCCTGTGTAGAAATTTAAACACCTGCATCTGATTATCCTTATTTTAAACAGGAAGAAAACAGGCTTGCACTTTCCAGACAAAGAGCCTATGAAATGTAATTGTATCGTGTATCTTGCATGAGAGAGAGAGAGAGAGAGAGGGTGTGTGCATGCGTGTTGTAGTAGCCACTAACTGGAACACATTAATAGTCATTACCATAGCTGCCCATACAAAATTGAAAGCTAATCTTTATCTTTCTCTCTTTAGCCATCCATCATCTACCTACCCATCCACCTACCTGTCTCCCCATTTGCATACATATTCACAGGATGTCTGTGATTCTGCAGCAATAACCTCAAATTCTGAGACTGGAATCAATTAACCAGACATACACACACACACATTTATTCAGTTTGCATGATCTATTTGGAGGGCACCGTCTCTTTTTCTTTTGCTTAGCAGATGCTGGATGTTTTGGTCCTATTGCTCAGAAAAAGTCTGAGTCCCCCTTTTGAGGGGAGGAGTGGGGAGAAGAAGGTTGTTTCTCACAAATTACTGGGATGCAGAGGCAGGGAGACATGACCGTGAGAAGGCAAGTGGAAGGACTGGGACCCAAATGAAATAGCCCCACTTTACTTCCTACCATTTTTAACCATGAGGAAACCATAAGGACTAGAAATCTAAGGAATAAGCAACGAAATAAAATGTGGGGGGAGGAAAGGATGACCTAAATGTTAATAACTAATGCTACTATCTTATACACACTTTCCTGGGAGTAAGCCCTATTGAACATAATGGGACTTACTTCTGAGTAGACACGCATAGGATTGGGCTCTAATGCATGTGCATGTGTAATATGTATTCAGGCCCAAGCTCTGTTTTCTCTCTCCCCCCCCCCATCACCTCTCTCTTCTCCCCACCTTCCATTCCGCCCCATTGCATACTGCACTCCAATGTCAACTTGTGAACTTCCTTGGTCAGTATGCTGTAGTGATGGACTACTGACGAACTAGGAAGCCATGATGCTCATCTTGAGACTATCACTCGCTCTCAGCCGGATGCACCTCATAGGGTTGTTGTGAGGCTAAATGATGAATGAAGCCATCCACCCATGGCTCTTTGTACCAAGGGTGGAATAAATATATAATAAATAACTTTGCCAGACTTACGGTACATATAGCGGATAACTTGGTATGCAAACTCTGGCTGTCTTCAAATCACCTTGAGTCATAAAGCCCTTGATTCCTTCAAGTACTGGAGCATCTCATTGTTATTATTAATCATTTATATTGCACTTTAAAATGCAAACTGCTTTATAGTTGTTCTCTCATTCACTCACAGGTGACCTTAGGGAAGTTGAACTTGAGTCTGGGTAAAGTTTAGGATATTGTTAAAGGAGGAGAGGGAGGAGTAGGCCTTTATTATAGATACCTTATCATCGGCAGTGTGGTTTATCATTGAGTGCACAATCACCAAGGAACCCATGTGATCTAAGCAGATCATGCTCCGGCTGGGCTGTAACTGCACATCAGTGCTCAACCAAGCAAGGGTATGTAGGCAGTGGTCCACTGGGGTGTGGAATGGTGTCAGCACAGAAGCCAAAACACATCATCATTACATGGTAAAATTAGTCTTGGAACGTATCATGTCAGAGTGCAGGTGGGGATTGCATGTTCCCTCCTGGAAAAAAAATACCTTTGCAAATAAATAAGCAGTGTATCAGAGAAGGCTAGATTCACCCTCACATCCAGTTTGGGTGTCAGGGTCAAGCCCCTAAACGGCAGGGAGTCAGGGTCCACCTGCAGTACAGGGGCCAGAGGCAAGAAACACAATGCAGCAGTTAAGTTCCAAAGGCTGCAGTCAAAGATTAAAGGAGAGAGAGAGCCAAGTAACATACAGTGGTTTACAATGGGTGAAGGGTCATGTTCCAGAAGGTCCAAAAATCAGAGATAGGTAACCGGTCCTAATCCAAGGCAGCAATACAGGCTACTATTCTACCATATGGTACTAGCATAGAATGACTGTAAGCATAAGGGTGCTGGAGCCATCACTATAGTGTACAACCCCTGGCATCTCTAGGCAGAACTGAGAAAGACCCGTCTGAGACCCTGGAGAGCTGCTGCCAGTCTGTGTTGACAATACTGAGCTAGAGGGACCACTGGCCTGACTCAGTAGAAAGCAGTTTCATTTGTTCTAGTCGTGTATTTATAGAATACTGCTGTATATGGATGCTTAACACCTGATATTTAGTGTACATGTAAAGCAATGCTTCCTTGGAGGAAAGCATGCAACCTGTGCCTGTGTGCAAAAGTATATGTATATGTATGTATATCCCTGTGCAGTGGCCAGAGAGTGACCTCCATGGAACACCAGATCTAACATTTTTTTAATAACTGGATTTTTTTTAATATTAAGAAGCCAGAGTGACTCGCTGGAGCAATTCTATTATTCATGTGCATTATTAGCAGGGAAAGGGATCTATAAATAGCACATTACAATCCCCCACTGAGGTCAGGCACAAACTCTCTATTGAAACTTCAAGGTGAAGAAGAAGAAAAAGGTTCTCCTCTTTGGAATAAAATGGCTATATCTGGAATGATGACTCCACCACTAAAGCTGGTAGAGAGCTATGGTTAAATGGAGGAATCAATCCTGAAGGTCCCAGGTTCAAGAAAATCTCACCTCAACCGCAAATGCACAAGGAGGTCTTTAGGCAAGCCACTGTTCACTCAGCCTCAGTCCCCTATCTGTAGTATGGGACTAATAATCCTAGCCTTCCAGTACCAATTAGAGTACCAGAAAAGCAGGATATAAATCTTTTAAATAAATAATCCTGTAGGTTGTGAGAGCAGTTGTTGAATTGTAGTTAGGTAGTACATTGAAAAGCAGAGAGTTTCAGGATGGAACTATACATTACAAAAGCATGAGGGGGATTTCTTCTCAACTCCAGGTGTATCTTGTAAAGGTAATGCAGGGGCTGGGCTAATTGGTTTGTGGGAGGGGGTGCTTAACCCTTTCCCAGATGCAAATGCTCCCACCCCCAGCCACTTTTAAATGGTTTATCCTCAGCCAGACTCTGAGACCAGAAGTAAACCTGTCTGTGGGGGAAAAACATCCTTGGAAACCATTTATAGGGAGAATAAAAATGCACCTAGATTTAGAAACCCTGTGAGACAATTATCACAGATACATGTGGGGGTGGCTATGATTTTATGCTGTGCATAACCCTGTGCACTGATAACCCTGTTCTTCTAGAACTAGTTTTGAAAAGTGGCACAGCTACATTAATTTAGCTGAAGTACTCCCTAAACATAAGGTTCATTGCAGAGACGATCCGGGGGGGGCGCTGACCCCACGCCCCCACGTGACTCGTCAGCGCACGCCCAGCGTGATGATGCGCGCGCGCCCAGCGCGGCTCGTCATGCCTCCCCCCTGCCATTTTTCAACCTATTTTGGAGCCGAAGCAGCTCCAGGGCGGGCAGGAGGGCCCAACTCCAGGGCGAACGCGGCAGAGGGGACGCGCCCCGGAGGTAAGCGCGCCCCTTCGCCGCCACGTCTGGTCCCCGCCCAGGGGCCCACCGCACCAACCCCCGCGACGCTTCTGGTTCATTGGATCCAATAGAACTGTTCTCATTGCCAAAAGGATCAACTTGCAATACTAGAAGCCCCATGTTGTTTTAGTGGACCTCCAGTTTAATCATATGTTGATTCTTCAAGATAAGGAAAAGATAACTTGGAACTGGCAGGGCACCTCTCATACCTTCATATTTATTTTATCTAGCATGATTTTCTCAGTCTTTTGAGGCAGGGACTCCACAGCCCATCCACAGCCCATTTCAGATGTAAAATGACATCAAGTTTTAGCGTTATGAGAACGCATCACAGCAAACATGCTCACTCACCCCTTCCCTCCTCCTTCACATGCAGTTAGGATCTTCCATGGTTTGTAACAAACAGCTGTTGTGTCCCAAATGTTGCACCCCAAACTTTACTCCTGGGGGAGCAAACTAGTATTCCCTTTAATTAACTCCAATAGTCCGCTTTAGGCAAAGTTAGCAATCCTTTCCCCTTTTAATTGCAATTGTGTGCCAAAAGAAAACACTGAACTTCAAGGCAACTATTTACAAGATTTATTACTTTCCCAGCAATAAACAATGTCCATTAGCCCGTCCTGGGCAGATAAGATTCTACCTAGCTAACGAGAGTAAATCACTGTAGAAAAGTCCAGCTCGTTACTTCACAGCGGTAGAATCTCCTTGTTGCCTTTCTCCCATCCAGCAAAGAGCCTTGTAGCAAAAAGTCCAATCAATCCAGGTCTCTCCAACCTTCCAGTCGGGCAGAGCGTCCCCCAATGCTGGTCAATCCAGGTGGGTAGTCCATCCAGGTGAGCAGTCACTCCGGTAGAGTATCCCCGTCTGGAGCAGAGTCATTGTCGTTGCTCGGCAGTCTGGCAGCATGTCCCCGTGACGAGCTGGCAAAGCTCCTTCCTGCTCCTCCTGCTGCTGCTTTTATACTGTTAGTCCCCATCAACTCTCTACTGGCTACAGCTGTGGGCTTACAATCAATGCCCTCATTTTTATTTCCCACAGCTGTGAGAGTTCCAATCAGTGTTAATTGAGTGCAGCTGCGAGCCACACCCACTGCATTCAAAGTCCCAGCTTCATCCCAATTAGTAGCAACACCTGTGGGCCACGCCCAATTGCTTGCAGGTGTGCTTCCACCCACGCAGTACTGGGTGGTAACCCTTTGTGTCCCAGTCCTGTCAAACAGGCAATCCTTTAATCCCTTCCTCCCCAGACCTGTCAAAACAGGGGACCACTGCTAACACCGCTAACTCCTCGCCGATCTTCTGTTGTTTGTACACACCATGGTCCATTAGAAAACCAGGACATCAAGCTAAAAAAATCATATTTAACTAACAGCGCAATCCTGTGTAACTTTGTACGGCCGGCCTAAATGGCCGGCTGTTGTATCCTAGGGCCATTGCGTCCTGCACCGGCATGGCCCAGGCTCACCTCAGGGAAAGGCTTCCCCCAGTGTAAGTGGCGCGGGCCGCAATGGGCCTCCTCGGATGCACGGCAGCTCTGAAGCTGGTGCACAACCGGGCAGGCCATGTAAGGCTGGCCTGGGCTGCGACGGGGCATAGGGTATAGGCACAACCTAGTGCCAATATTCCTGCCCCCTCCCAGCCCAGGACAGCCAATGGCCCGCTCCCTCACCACCCCTGCCCGCCCTCCCCACGCTCCCACCTGCCCCCTGCACCGACTGGCACAGCACTCACCGGTGGCGGCCGGCGCAGGTCCAGGTACAGTAGGTGGCTGAGTAAATGGTGTCGGCCTCTGTGCCGGTGCTGCTTACTCTCTGGGTGCCGAAAATATGCTTTCCGGCACATTTACAATACCGTAGGGCGGTGGAGCACTCACTCCACTGGCCTATAGTTAGGCAGGATCTGGCTGCCCATATTATACATATGCGCAAACCACAGTTTCCCATATTTGTACAACACTGGAAACCACAGTTTGTTATAAACTGCAAGCGGAAACTTCCAACTGCACGTGAAGGAGGAGAAGGGAAGCAAGGAACATGCCAGCCTAAGGTGTACCATGGCACATTCCCACAACACAAAGCCATTGTTTAGCATCTGGACTGAGCTTGTGTGTTACTTGGGCTTTTTCTGCTCCTGCACTTCCTCTTTATCTCTCTTCTGAATGCATTTCGTTTTTCTTCTATTTCTTCTGTATTCAGCCTTTTGTCTTTTCTATCTCTTACTATATCTGGCTGTGCTTGTTGCAGAAGCCTACAACCTTATTTTCCTCTTTCTCTTCTATAGGGTGGGCTCAGGTGAGCAAGGGTCGGGAGGGAGATTGCATTCTTGGGCCATCTCTACTGTTATTTGATTGTGTATATTTTTCTCAAAGCCAACAAAAATCTTAATAAGAAAAAATATACCGTATTGGTCTGAGTATAAGACTCACTTTTTTCTCCTAATTTAAGTTTTTAAACTAGGGGTGCGTCTTATAATCAGGCTGTTGCAATAATGCCAGTGATTTAATTAAAAAAATTTAATAGCACCAAACTTTAAGGGTGCGTCTTATAATCAGGTGCGTCTTATACTCGGGACAATACGGTATATAGGGAAAGTGTAGTCCATGTGGGTAGGGTCAGGCATACTGCTGGTCTAAACTGTATATGTTCGCTGGAGAAGAGTGAGCTCTGAACTCCCTGTGAAGCAGGAGGGGCCCCAGCTCAGCAGCAGAGCATGTCCCTTGCATGCATAAGGGCAGGTCCTTTTGGGACAGGGAGCCATTTAATCATTTGATTTTGTCTGTAAACCACTTTGTGAACTTTTTGTTGAAAAGCAGTATATAAATACTGTTGTTAATAATAATAATGCCTCAGGTTCAAATCCTGGCATTGCCAGCAAAATGAGCTCTCTGAGTAGCAGGTCAGGCAAGCTCTCTGCCAGAGACCTCGAAGATCTACTGCTTGACAGAGCAGTGGCGTTGCTATGCCCCCCCATGATGTCACCACCGGAAGTGATGTCACCTTTGCCACTGCTGCAACTCGCTTCAGAGACGCAGGGCGGGTGGGGGGGCCAAACACATTGCCTTCGCCCACTCTTCCCATCGCCAAAACAGCACGGTTGTCACCGTCCCCCGCCGCTTCTTCACCCCCTGCTTGTTGCTCGGGGGAGGGGGCCCTCCCCCACCTGGAAACGCTTTTGAGCCAGAGGTGACAAGGCTTGGCTAGGTAGACCAAGTCTGATTCACTGTGCAAAGTAGCTTCATGTGTTCAGGAGTAGCAAGGACAAGAAGATTGTCCTTGCTGTTAGGTATGGCTAACCAACTTTCAGGCATTTTTAAATTCCCCTTCTGCATCTTCAAAGGCCAGATTTAGGCATGAAAGAAATGCATATCGATTGTCAACTCTGGACACACAAGAGATAGATTTGGAGAAGGGCTAGATTGTGTCCCACACAGGCGCATCACCAGGACGCGCGTCACCGGGGAGCGGGGCATGCGCGTCACCCTTGACGACGCGGCCCCGCCCCCGCGCCTGATGTCACGCGCATGCCCGGAACACCACTCCCCCGCGCGCCGTTTTTGGCTCATTTCAGAGCCAAACGGACACGAGGGCGGGCGGGCGGGCCCAGCTCCACCGGCAAACTGTAAGTGGGGGGGTCGCGCATCACCCCTATGCGCGCGACACCCCCCGGCGGCCCGACCCCCGCACTTCCCCCTGTCGACGCCCATGGCCCCACATCACATGTGATTCCCTTCTCCTAAGTTAGATCCTTGCTTCATCTAGTCCAATTTGTCCACCTGACTGGCAGCTGTGTGCAAAAAGATGTTGTCCACACCTCTGTCATGTGAAATCCTTCCTCTGAAGATGCCAGAAATTGAAGTTGGGTCCTTCTGCATGCAAGGCATGTGCTCTAATGCTAATCCATGGCCATTCCTCACATGCACACCTCACTGGAATCAAACTGGTTTTCCCGTCCACACACATTTTCAGTCTTTATGTCGAGTTGATGGCTAGTTTGCATTTTGTGAAGGCTGATATGCTACATTCTAATTTTCAACAACGATTCCTGTGTTGGGGACCAATGGTTCAGAATACAGCAAGTCCTCACTTCAAGCTGCTTCATTTAAAGTCCTTCCATTTTAAAGTTTATTTATTTATTTTATTTACAATATTTTACCCCGCCTTTCTCCCCAAAGGGACCCAAGGCGGCTTACAACAAAAAGAAAATACAGTGCCAAAAATACAACACAACGATAGTCACAGTTTTAAACAGTAAAAAACAGCTAACGAAAATAAAAACAGTATTTAAAAAACAATTAAAAAAGAGTACTACATTTAAAACAGAGCATAAAAACAGCAACACCCCCACCTGTACCAGCATGTATAAGGGATGGGGTTGGCCCCAAGTTGATGTGGAAATGCCATAGGAACGTTTACGTTTATCAATTAGCCTATGGTAAAATTGGTCGTTTTGCTTCAAGTCACCGTTTCCATGAAGAACCTATTGACAACTTGAAGTGAGGACTTGCTGGTACATGAGATCATCTCTCCTATGAACTTTAGGGGGGGAGGGAAACGTGTCAAATTCATCACATTTCAGATGGACACATTGCGTCCTTTTGCTGCTGTAAATACCATCACCGCTTGGGTACCTGCCTGGAAGAGAGAGGGCTCCCTGCATATTCATTGGTTTTTGCAGGTGGGGGTGAGGGGGTGGAGAGAAAGTGCTTTGGTTCAGCGGATTGCAAGGTGGAGATCAATAGAAAGAGACAGATTGGAGACATGTTTCTATCACCCGTAATGCTAGCTCAGCAGTCTTTCCACTCCCTGCCAGGTTAGGTGAAAAGCAGGCCGCATCCAGCAGCTCTTCCTCTCTTACCAATTCAAACAGGTCTCTAATCCCTCCAGTGGAGGATAAACAGCACTGAGTCACGCCAAGGATTAACCACACAAAGATCTCTAATGTATTCAAATGCACTTCCCTGATACCACATCATAACCAGGGGTTACTAATTAGCAGTGGACAAAGCCACCGAGAATAGTAATGGTGTCATTTTAGAAGCATTTTAAAAAAATCAAAACATAAAAGCAAGAAAAGAAGAAAACAAGAGGCTATTTCCTTGACTTTTTTTTTTCCTATCATTCCTGAAAAGCAACATTCACAACATGGGAACAGCCCCTGCAAAAGAGAAAGCCGGGGAAAGGGAGGAGATGCTTTTTCTTGTAAAAGGTGACTTTATTGGCTCTTGTATTGTGCCATTTTCCTTTCTTTATTACCTGCTACCAGTTTTATGTTAGCGAGTAACAGAAGCAAAATTATTTTCCAAAGACATCGTTTCTCTCTCTCTCTCTCCCCTCCCCATCTCTCGTTCTTCTTGCATCCGCATCTTCTCTTAAACACTCTATTAGAAAAATATTGCCTCAGCAGCTGGGATGCATACACCGGTGGGGGGGGGGAAGCAATGAGCAGGATGGTGTGGGAGGCGTGCAATAAAGAAGAGAAGGCACCAATAAAGATTAATTATCTAATTAACAGAGATGTAAAAAATAGAAGGAGAAATAAATGCCTTGCCAACATTTGCTTGGGAGGTTTATTCTCTTCTCCCTCCCTCTTCCCCCCACTCTCCCCCCCCCCCTTGTATCATTCGGTAAGTCAGTAGAAAGAGCGCAACGTTTGGAAAGGAGGACGAAAGGCTCTGAATACAATCCTGCCAGAGGTCAGAGCTTTGAAGCTCTATTGATTTCAAAGGGAGACACTTAAAGATGGGTAGTAGATGTAGGTCCAAGGACAGCAACCAATCTGCTCTGGAAATAATCTGGAGCGACAGGATTGATTTCCCAGATGTCCTCTCTGCATGGTCAGAAAACGAAACCAGACTATGGACTGGGTCCAGATCAAGCCATTAGGTCCTGGCATGCAATGATGACGTGCCATAGTTCTCAGTGGCGCTAGACACAGTGTGTGTGTGTGGCGGCATCCAGGGCTTCCAGACCTTTGTGACCAGGAGCGGATATGCAGCTTGGCTGGCCCTCCCCACTGCCAGTCTGGACAAGATGCTAGGAGAGCTGCTGAAGTCAGGTCTTCTTCCATTGTTTTCTTGCTTAACTCCAAACATCCATGAGACGACAGGGTCATCTCCAGGGAGCTGTGTTGCATTTTCATGATCTAAATTTCAGCCCCAAACCTGTTAGTTGCCCCATGGGGAAAAACTAATACAGGTACTTGCTGTATGATACCTGAATAGTTTATCTCATGGGTCAAATAGCAGCACTGAGGGGGATATCATTTAGATCAAGAAAATGGTATGAGGAGCAAGGCTTAAACACCCCCTTCTGCAGGACCTGCTCCACTACCCTAACCCAATCCCTCCCTCTGCTCAGTTACGTTTAACAAACAAAGACACGTTTTACCTAGGTAAAGGTATCCCCTGCTCAAAAGCCAGTCATGTCCAACTCTAGGGTGCGGTGCTCATCTCCATTTCTAAAGCCGAAGAGTCAGCGCTGTCCGAAGACGCTTCTGTGGTCATGTGGCCGGCATGCCTAATGGAACGCTGTTACCTTCCTGCTGCAGCGGTACCTATTTATCTACAGTACAGACAGTACTTGCAATTTCTTGCTTTCGAACTGCTAGGTTGGCAGGTTGCGTTTTACCTAGTTTGGCTCAAAGTAATGCAAAGTGAGGGGGGGGGGACTGGGGAGTCTTGAAAGGGCCCAATCTAGATCCATTTCAGACCAGATCAGGACTTCAGAGAGTCTGAGCCAATCTGAAAGTGATCTACTGATAGTTGATTCTCCAAATCTGGATATAATGGCATTTAGCATCTCTAGATGCTGTCCGTTTGAGATCAATGACATCTTAAAATGTTTTACAAACTCTAGCTTCTTTACACAGAAGTCAACAGAATGTTTATATTTGGTCAATGGGCCTCATTTCCGACCACATTCACAAAACAACAATAGTAAATCAAGAGTTTATTGCAAATGCTGGTTTTTATTCTGATTTCAGTTACCAAGTGTAAATCTAACACTATCAATAAGGGACCATAAATGGAAGGGACAAGCAGTTTATCAAGCTAAACTACTTATTCCAAGGCAGTCTCATCTACGCACCAATCCCTCAACACACCTCCATTAACCCATATATTGGGGGAAGAAGATGGACCACATTAGAACAGTAAACGTATCATGCATGCAACCCAAGACAGATGCAGCTTGTGCCAGCAGCAGATGACGGGGCGGGCGAGGTGGTGGGTTCAGAGTCTGTCACTCACTGCCTCCCTCCCTCCAGCCCACCATGGACTCCAGCTACATCATTGATCCACTTCCTGCTCGCTCAAGCGGGAAGCAAATCGTCTGCTTCCTTACCATGCTCCATTGTGCCGGTTTTGCAAACCTAGAAGTGCAGAACTTCCAGTTTTATTTACAGAGAGTGTGCAAATGAAGGAGCTCAAAGCTGCTATTTTCAGCTTGAGGGGCAATGGTGGACCCAAAGTGGTGTTGGGCGGCATTCCTGGTCACACAGCTCCATCACGTACCCTTAAATTTGGAGAAATTTTTATTTTCTTTATCACATTGGTACCCCAGCCTTCCTCCAAGGAATCTCAAGATCCTATATATAGATGTGAATATCCTCACAACAACCCTCTAAAGTTGGCCAAGTAGAGACAGAATGCTAAAAGAGATTAGCAGTAGTCCCATGTGATGGACTGTTGCTGGGCTGACCCATCTCCAACAATAATGGGTGGTAAAAAGAACATTTGTGCTTCCCTACAGGAAATATTCCTTACACACACAATACTAGCATAACAAGACAGACAGACAGACAGACAGACAGACAGACAGACAGACAGACAGACAGATGAAAAGCTTTGCTGGATCAGGCCAAAAGTTCGTCTAGTCCAGCATTCTGTTTCCCTAGGAAGCTCACAAGCAGGAGAGACAAGACATACTTCTCCGTCGCTATTGCTTTCCTGCAACTGATATTCAGAGGCACACTGCCGCTGAACCCAAAGGTAGCACGGGGCCATCTTCAGCACAAGCCTATGCATGCCTACTCAGAAGTAAGTCCTGTTCATCTCAATGAGACTTACTCCCATGTAAGTATAGGATTGCAGCCCTTGACTAGTAGCCATTGGCAGACCTGTCATCTACGAATTTGGCCAATCCCCTTTTAAAGCCATTCAAGCTAATGACCATCACATCTCCTGGCAATGAGTTCCACAAATCATGCACTGTGTGAAGAAGTACCGTATTTATCGGCGTATAAAATGCACCGGCGTATAAGACGCACCTTCCTTTTGGCCCTGGGTTTCAAGAAAAAAAGATTTAAAGCATTTTTGGGCCACTTGGCCACTTACTGCTTGGCTGCTTAATTAGCTAATTTACATAAATTGCACAAAAATACCAGGATCTCTTTTAAAACACACAGCAATAAGACACATGAACAAAATGCACCAGAACATAAATCCCAAGTACAAAAAAAAACCCAGACTCAACTCTTTTTCCCCCCAACCCACCCATGCACAGTTTCCAAAGTAAACATAAATCCCAAATACAAACCCCCCAGACTCAACTCTTTTTCCCCCACCCCACCCCACCCCACCCCACCCCTACAGTTTCCACAGTAAAAAACATAAAAGTACCAAAAAACCAGACTCAACTCTTACCACCTTACCACCCCCAGACTCAACTCTTACCAACTCTTAAACAACATAAATCCCAAATACAAAAACCCCAGACTCAACTCTTTTCCCCACCCCACCTATGCAGTTTCCAAAGCCTCCCAACTAGGCCTAGTTCAGAAGCTTACCCATGCTGCATTCATTCAGCATCCGGAAAAGCAGGCCCTCGGCAGCTCAGCTGAACTGAACTGAGCTCAGCACCCTCTGCTGGCTGCTGAGAAGCTCAACTCATGAACGTGCATAAATTAAACCCGACAAACAGCTGTAGATCGGATAGATTAGTTAGGGAAGAAAGCACAAGGGAGCTCTCAGGCTCCGGAAAAACGCAGTAAGCCCGAAAATGCTTTAAAACGGGCAAGGGGGGGAAAGGGATTTTTTAGTATTGGCGTATAAAACGCACCCTACTATTTTGGGTCACAAATGTAGACAAAAAGTGCGTCTTATACGCCAATAAATACGGTACCTTCTTTTGTTCATCCTAAATCTCCCATCAACCATTTTCTTTGAATGGCCCCTGGTTCTAGTATTGTGAAAGAGGGAGAAAAACTTCTCTCTGTCCATTTTCTCTACATAGTGCATAACTTTATACGCCTCAAGCATGTCCTCCCCTTTAATTGCCTGTTTTCCCAAGGTAAAACCTCCAAATGCAGCCTGTAGCCTTATGTCATAAGGATGGTATTTCAACCCTCTGATCATTTTTTGCTTGTCCATTTTTGCACCTTGTCCAACTCTACAATTACCCTCTTGCTCTTGAGATGTGGCAACCAGAACAGTACACAGTCTGCCAAATGTGGCAGGAATACACACACACACAACACAGAGAGAGAGAGAGAGAGAGAGAGAGAGAGAGAGAGAGAGAGAGAGAGAGAGAGAGAGAGAGAGAGAGAGAGAGAGGAAATCGAATATTGGCAACCTTATTCTTGGTCTGTTTCCGGATGATTGGATTGGATATGAACTCAAAGTCAGAAATATATAGGGTTGCCAACTGACCAGAAGAAAACAGCCTGTCCTGTTCCTGTATCAGAAGAATGCACTGCAGAGATCAACTACTAAAGCTTTTTCACATGAGAAGCAACATAGCAAATTAATTTTGTGTGAAACACAGCACTTGAACTCACTGCACTGCCTTTGATTAGGGGTTATTTACTGTACCTGCAAATGGAATCTGGCTGGGTGCCAAAGACTGTGGCTTCTTAGAGCTGCAGTGATCGCCAAGTTGTTCATCCTCAGGGTCTGGAAAGCTTCAGTTTTACAACACCTTGAAGTTTGGATGGAAGATACGTTGGAATCAAAGAAAAAAATCAATTTCAGTCAGTCAGCAAAAAGCTACAAAAAAGGTATTTGAATCAACACTTCTTAAATTTATTTGAAACTTGATCTTGAACTTGGTCAACACTTCTTAAATTTATTTGAAACTTGATCTTAAAACATTCTTGGATTCTTAGGCTAAATAGATTAATCATATAAACCCCTCTCCTTTCCATGTGTAGTGTGTAGCTGCTGCTACTGCTTCTCTCTCTCTCTCTCTCTCTCTCTCTCTCGTGTGTGTGTGTGTGTGTGTGTGTGTGTGTGTGTGTGTGTGTGTGTGTGTGTGTGTAGATAGATGGATGTCTACATCTGTGAGCTTGCAAATGGATTACTGACTGAATCCGACATCAAATTCCTGGGATATAAGAGGGGGGGGGTGGATCGGGAACATAAGTCTTTTGTCAAAGTCTAGCTGTTTCATTCTAGCTGCATATGTTCTTGTTAGTTTTTTAGAGAAAAAGGCGACAAAGGAGGGGCACACATTGTAGAGAAATAGAGAGCTGTTTTTCTCCCCCTTCTATCACACTAGAACTTTGAGTCATCCAGTGAAACTGATTGGCAGGAGATTGAGGGCAGACCAAAGGATATATAGAGGTTGCTGCCACAAGACGTGGTGGTAGGTAGTCACTAGCTTGGTTGGCCTTAAGAGAGAATTAGACACATTCAGGGAGGACAAGTTGATCAATGTGCTACCTCCAGGTTTGGTGGTAAAGTGCTTCCGAAAACGAGTTGCAGGGGGCGGAGTAACAGTGGGACAGGGTGATATAGGTTCTAAGACTTTCATGACCGGGGGAATCTATAGAATAAAAATTCTATAGATTTTTTTTTTTAATCCAATCCAATCCAATTGAAAATCTAGTATACTGTATAACTATAATAAGTGGGAAAGGGGCTGGCCCATCCATGAGGCAGACTGAGGAGGTCGCCTCAGGTAGCAAGTTGGCAAGGGGCACCCATCTCCATCCACCCACTTCCCTACTCCTCCTCCCACTTCCTAGATTGGAAAAGAAATAGGGGGATAGACTAGAGGAGGGAGTGTGGAGGAGAGGAGAGTGGTACACTAGAGTGTTGGAGACACACTTCCATTCCATCCTTTCTTTTACCAATCCAGGGAGTGGGAAGAGCAGAGGCTGGCACATCACCAGGTAAGGGAGGGCTATATTTGGCCCACTGCCACAAGCCACTGGGAAGTCTTGGGCTGGCCCTAGAAAGGGCTATTTCCCATGTCCTGATTCTGGGCTTCCCATAGACATCTTGGTTGGCCACTGTGGGAAACAGGATGCTAGACTAGATGGACCTTTGGTCCGATCCAGCAAAGTCCTTCTTATATTCCTAAGTTGCAATTGTTTAAAAACGCAATAAGACTTCTCACACACACACACACACACACACACACACACACACACACACACACACACACACACACACACACCATTTTACAGCAAGATGTAAGTGTTATCACCTGTTAATATCTGTACATCAAGCTGCTGTTAAACGCATAGGTGCAGGGGCAGATTAAAAACGTTGGCTATCCTAGGAACAGAGTACCCAAGATGACGGAAATGCTGCAGTCCACTCACTCCCGTTTGTTGCACCTTTTTCATTCTCTTGTGTATAGACAATCCTAGGCAACAGTGGATGTCTCAGGTGAACAAATCCTTTACAGTATGGCTGCTGTTATTGGATCCAGTTGTAGCGTTGAACAACATCTCTCTATTTAAGGACACTTGGGCCTCACTGACATAGACATTGCAATCATTAAAGTAACCGTAGAAAAGATTGAAAGCTGACATTTGATACACATATATGCTCGAGCACAAACCAAGCTAAAGCACTGATGAAATGGAATTTTCAGACAGTGGATATTTTCCCTTCACAAACTTGAATCAAAGCAGCCTCAAGATGACTGTGGGTATATGACAGCATTTGGGGTGAAAACTCTGTGCTTCTCTATCATATTTAAAATAGAACTTTTTGCTCCCAGTGCAGGGACAGTTTGTATCCCTCTCTGGTGGGGGAGATGTGACAGTTCTATTTTGGATGTGGTGGAGTACAGCAGGCCCAAAGCCACTCTCAAATTGTGGAGGGAGGGAGTGATTGGAATATGGAGAGGATGCAAGTCATTTCTTTAGATGGGCCTTTCCTCTCCAGGTGAAGGCTGTGGGTGTTTGGAGTAAAGCCTTCTCAGTGGTGGCATCACCACTGCAACAGCCTTCCCAGAGTGACCCACCTGGGTGACACGTATCTATCTTTCCCCAGCATTTTAGGGACAGGGGGGTCTGGCTCAGTTGGTAGAGTGGCCGCCTCATATGCCTGGAGATCTGAGGATGGCAGTTCGAGACCTGTCAAGAGCTGTTGACACGCCGCTGACAAGCTGCAGAAGCCTCGGTGGAAGAGAGAATTCTGCAGCTGGCACACTGAGTGGGAGGCAGTGTTGCCGTCAAGTTGATGCGTGGGAGGCGAATGCCAGAGAGAGGCCAGACTGTGAAGGAAACCACCTGGAATAAGCGTTCTATGCAAGATGAGAACATTTGTAATATGTAAAATCCGCTTCTGTTTAGATAGCCTGCCTATGTATTAACCACCTTGAATTAAAGTCGGAGGAGAAATCCGATGACCAGAGAAAGGCAGTATATAAATACTGGTGGTATAATAATAATAATAATAATAATAATAATAATAATAATAATAATAATAATAATAATAATAATAATAATAATATTTGAAAGTCACATTTCCTGCCAAAATGGCACTGAAAATGTCTTACAAGTTCATACAACTTGTCACATTCAGCTTTGCCACATAAACCATTGCCACATTCAGCTTTGTTGTCTTGTTTGGAATGCATTTTCCCAGGCTTTCCATTTTTAAATGCTGGTATTTTACGGAGTATAGCATTTTTCTGCTGTGTGCAAGTGGTCATATTGGTTTTAGTTTTATGTGTTTTTACACCACTTGTGAAGGAAAAGTGGTTCAAGTATGTCATAAAGACATAAATAAGCGAAGAAGTCAATAACTTCTTTGGTTTGGGGAAATCCCACCGATTATGACTGTCATCATTTGCAGGTGACACAATATTTCCAATGCTGAAACTGTAATAAAATTATGGAGCCTTCACTGCAGCAACTCCAAACCGGATTAAAAAAATATTTACTGTATTTTTTAAAGAAAGGAAGGAAGGAAGGAAGGAAGGAATCAGCAGCTGACTGAAAAATATTCTCCTTGGTTTCTGGTCACTTTCTCATGCCAAAGGACTGACTGTTAATGAGCAATGATATGCCTGCTAAAACCTCACTCTTATGTCTGCACATAAGCCTTCTGCACATAAGCCTTCCTTTTCTTCTTCTTTGAAATCCAAATACATTCCGCCTCCCACCTGTCACCGCCAAAGAACCCACATCAAAACCTTCTCCTGTTGCCTTGCTTTCCTCTCAAATCCAGCGCTAAATTATTCCTTCCCAGCACCTAATCAATCCCACCCTCCTCACACGACATCTGGCACTCTCCCCACCCAGACCCAATCCTAAAACAGAGAGCCTCAAATTAATGGATATTCTGCACATCTCACTGCCATTTGAAAGCAATGGGCCCTTTTTAATCTGTTGCTTCAATAAGGAAATGGGATCATTAAAAGCACTTGTGTGGTGTATAACTTCTTTGCATATTCCTCCAGCCAGATGTTCCACAGTTGTGGATTTCCAAAATATACCATTCCGCCCTGTTTGACTTGGCTACATTAAATCATCGACACATTTTCAAACAGCAGCCTGGGCTTAAAGTCTTTGCAAATTTTCACACCCGAGGCCCTCAAACTGCAATACCAGAGTCTCAATTGACTTAACTCTTCATCACGGTGGTCATAAAAGCACCTTCTTCCATTCTTCATTCCCCAGGGACGGATGAACTGCACTGACAACCTACTTAAGGGCACATGAGGGTCTTCATGCCAGCTGGAGCTGAGGTTATGTGTATCTAACTTGCACTACAACAACCTTACCTCCTATGATGTTGTGTTTGGCTCAGGGCCAGTTTAGAAATGACCTCAACTGGCCTGTGAAGCATGTGGGTCAAGAGGATTTGTGTAACACTGACAATGCTGTGAAGCGGTTGTGTGATCCAGACCCACCTTTCCTGGGAAGCCCATTGCTTTCTCTGAAAAAACATGTGCTTAATCCTACTATTGAAATCAATGGGACTACAAGTGTTTACTTTTGTTGGGATCTAACATCTCCAACCACAATGAGGGCATTTTCACAAATGAATCCTAAAGCAGTTCTTGCCTCCATTGGTTTGTAATCAGAATGTTGCCCAGGATACTCGTTTGCATGATAAACACCCTCTTTGCACAAAGACACTCTGAATACCTGTAACTGTATTTGTTCCCTTTCGTTTTTGGGTTCCTTTCTTCTTCCATCTCTCCCGTTCTCTATCTCCTTTCCATGCTTAGGTCCTTGGAGAGGGTATGGGGGTGCGGAGCTTATCATTGTAACATTACATCGCAACAGTAATTATTGTAAGTAAAAAAACCTTACAGTAATTATTGTGTGTGTTATTTATCTTTAGACTTTCCAAATGACCTTTCTACAATTGGTCCTCAAGATGGTATACAAAACATACATATGAAACCACATATTGGGGGGCGGGGGAAAGACCCAAATAGTGACAATAGCATAACTAACTGTATTAGGACCAAGGAAAAATTACGGAACCGTGAATTAGATCCCAAGTTTCACAAGGCTCCTCCTTTAGGTTCTTTACTAAACAACAACTAAAGAGAGGAAAGGGGAGGGCAAGGAGAGACCCTTGTAGTGAGCATGGTAGAACCACAGTTTGCAATACAACGGGTCCCCGAGTTACGGACATCCAAGTTATGGATGGCCATGTCTGTGCTATTGCACAGACACCGTTCATATATTGTTGTGCTTTCGCACAGGCCTGAAAGTGCTGAGCCAGCAAGAGTGGGCTGTTTTGATTTACATATTGGTAAGTTCTGACTTCTTGACAAACCTCCAGAATGGACATGTCCTGGGGACTTACAGCCCAACCCTATCCCCCATCAGTCTGATGGAGGTGCATTGCATGCTATGATGTGTGTGTGTGTGCAGAGGAGTAGCCAGGGTTTTGGGGGGAGGGTCTAGGCGCCGGTCATGTGATGCAAGCAGGAAGCAACACAGTGCAACATGTTGCAAGGCAAAACGCTCTAAGCCCCCAAATATGCCCCAAGACAAGCGCCCCCAAAAGCGGAAGGCAGCAGCAGCACCCTGTGTGTGTGTGTGTGTGTGTGTGTGTGTGTGTGTGTGTGTGTGTGTGTGTGTGATCAGATGGCCAGTGAGAGGTAAGAAAAAAAATTATTTACCTCCCTGTAGGCCACCTGATCGTTAATGGGTCCCCTTGGACATATTGTTTTGCTAGCATACGTCGGAGAAGAGGAAGGTGGCAGGTCTGGGGGATAGGGAAAGGGGGATAGGGTCCAACATGTGTGACTGCCACTCCCTTTGGCCCCTGAACCTCCCCCTGGTTTGGCCCACTCTCCATCTGATCCTCCCCTGAACCGCCCTCTCTGCCACCTTACTTGCACTGGCAGAGCATCTGGGCGGTTCTGCCGCATGCTTGGAGCCTCTGGCCATTTCCACTGGCTGCTCCATAGTGCGCAATGGCAGTGCAATATTTGCACCATCACAAGGTAGATCCACTGCCGTAAGGGGCCCATATAGGATTGGGCCATTAGCGCACCAGACATTCTTAAAATGGTGATTCAGGCTCTTTGTAGAGTAATTAAGGCTGCAAGCAATCTTGTCTACACTTACTTGGACATAAGTGGGTCACACAGAACACAGTGGGTCTTCCTTCTGGGTGGTAGAACACATAAGTGGGTCACATACAACACAGTGGGTCTTCCTTCTGGGTGGTAAACATTCATAAGATTCCAATATAGATTAGAATCTAATCTAATCATTAGATTGTACCTAGGGGCAAACAATCATAGGTTAGATCCTCTTCGGTCACCCAAATACACGGGAACAAAACAGTAAAGGCTGCTCTCCCTCTGAAAATATAAAAGCCAGAAGTAATTTACCAGTAATCTTTCTTTGGCATGAATGGGAACTCATGGTCCTTTGTAAGGCAGGCTTCATGCTGCTGATTCCACTCTGGTAGTGGTCGTCATCTGAAGGCCAACCTCACTTGCAGTGGTACGTTTGCAGGCAGTAGCGTGGTCTTTTAGCACACTACGGTGAGAATTCAAGAAGTCACTCTTGCAAAAGCATGCTGAAAAAAAATCAGTGCACATGCCAAGGTCCGAGAGTGGTGCTGGTCTTCACACCATCAGGTCTGCAGGCTGCACCAGTGTCTGGAAAACAGTAACTATCTTGCCAGAGGTAGGACTGCTACTCTTGAAATACAAAATTCTGTGACCAGGGAGGGACTGAGTGAGCTCTTGGATCAAAGTATGAAGTCTAGAGCAGGTCCCATGATGAGTAGGCTTACCAGATCTCCAACCAGGACAGAGTGCTAGACCTTTAGGAGAAGGAATGTGGGCAGGTGCATCTTGTTAAACCTTAGAGCACAATCCTAGGCATGTCTACTCAGAAGCAAGCCCCATTGAGTTCAGCGGGGCTTGCTTCTGAGTAGACATGCCTAGGATTGTGCTCTAAGGTTTAACAAGCTAAACCTGCCCACATTCCTTCTCCTAAAGGTCTAGCACTCTGTCCTGGTTGGAGATCTGGTAAGACTAAAGATGAGCCAAGTGTACAGTCTGGTGGTTTTTAATGGGTCCAGGGAAGAATACACCAGAGTTTAGCAGATCTGAGGCCAAGGGGTCCAATGTTGGTAGGGTTGACAGATCGGAGGCCACCCCAAATTGGAAATTCAGGAAGTAAGTCTGGGTGATGTCACAAGGCAGAGCTGCTGATGTGACATTGTTGTGTATGAATGACCCCAAAATCTACTGTCAGGGTGGAGCTCTGCATGGGTGGGGGGATTGTAATTTTTAGAGGAATTTTCTCAGTTTTTCCAGTGGAAAAAATTGCAATATTTTCTGTTTGAGTGGGAAAAAATTTACAAGTCATATTTTCAAATGATATTGTTGCAGCCAATTACACTGCTACAAAATTCCTGCTACCACATCACTCCATCATCTCTTCCTGTCCTTCTAGGCCATTTCGAGGAGGTACTGTGGCACGCCAGCAGCTGCACACACTAAATTTTGAACAGAGGCAGTGGTGGCTCTCCAAAACTCTGGTTCTCCATAATCCTGAGATCTGGAAGCCTAGCTAGAGAATCTGAGACAGCCCCCCCACCAAGACTCGTATGAAAATGGTAAAACCTGCGTTCTAGCAACCCTAGATGTCAGAGTTATAAAAACTGCAGACATTCAGGTCAGTGACCTGTAGTTACATTCAACAGATCTACTCCCCTCCCAAAAATTACTTCTGCAGGCAATCTTGGGGTTGAGTAACCAACTTGGAAGCCTGCTGAGCTGAGCTTTTTTCTGCCTTTCCAGTCTTACCATGGAGAGCCCACGTTTTTGATATCAGTTTACCCACTGCTAAATCTCATGTGTGCTGCCTGCAGCATGCCTTTCTGCAGCAATCCGAGAGAGGCAAAACACCCTTGTTGGTTTGGGCACAGATGTGCAAGCTGGAAATCTTGGAGGAAGGCTATGCTGAAACCTGCATATTGTTTCACACCTCCAGCAGTGAGAGAGATCCCCTTCCATATTCCTCCTGGTCAAGCGATTTCTTGGATAATCTTTAGGGCCCATTAATAAGAAAAGACAAGTGTTTGGAAACTGGTCTATCCTGAATGAACTGCTTTGGGGATGTTTCAGGTGGCAATTCTCTTCACCCAAAGCCGCAAGCAAAACATAAACTCAACAACAACGAAGAAGACAATGCACTATACATTACAATGTGTTATGTCATTGCTGTTAACCCTGGTGCTTGGCCTTGTTCCGCCTGAATTTTACTTTACTGAATTTTGCTGAATTTTACAGCCTGAAAATGACTTGTGATTGGTTTGCAGTTCCTCTTAACTTCCTGTTGTTTATTGTCCTGTGTAGTACAAATGTTGCCCTACATTTTTCTCTTTGAGAAGCGTAATGGTGGATAGTTTGCTTTATTCTTAGGGCAGATTCAACTGACTGATTTCCCCCAATCTGGTAGTCGACATAGGGAAGTCCATGTGACGCTGGGGTGCCTGAAGGAATATACTGTGAAATAAATTCCTACTCTTTTGAAAAGTGACAAAGCTTTGCATCAGAGACCACCGTGCTGTTACGGAATTAGATAATGGCCACTGGTTGGGTTAACTTTTTTCTCTAGTAGATCACTGGCTGAAAACCTAGAATTTCACATTCAGAGATTTGGGCTTTGAAGATTTCTTTACTGGGTGCATGGATTTTAGAGTTTGGTGATGAAGAGGCTGTCAGTTGGCTGTCACATTTCAAGGGCGAAAATGCCTTCATTTTTCAGGCAAAGTCTTTTTTTAATTCAAACATTCATTTTTTAATGCTGAAATTTGAATTGGAGAAATATGCTAAATTTTCAGGGCACAGAACATTTTCTTACTGCGTTATCTTTTGATGGTTCAGTCCGGATTGTAGCCTCCCTTCTTCCTACATTTACTGGGGGAATGAGATTGTATTTCTGCCGCCCCTTGGACATGCCTGTCCCAGATGCCATCATGCCCCACCCAATGTCTGTGCCAGGGTGCAACATTTAAATAGGATGTGCATGAATTTCAGTGCTTCTAGGGAAACAGAAAGAGAGAGTTTTACCCAAACTGGGCCAATGATTAGTGAATGTATGAGCAGTACATATTAAATGTCAAGCATTGGGCTTAACCACAAGATTGCAAGGCTCCAGAATCTGAGCTCTGAGAACACTGGACAACACACAATTTGCCTCTGAAATGAAAAGAGCTAATCTTTACTAATTTCGATGTGCTGAAAACGAAAATGACAATACAATCTGTTGATTGGCTCTGGTTTAGGAGAAGCAGTCCGCATTGAGTACATAGCTGTTTTGTAAGTGCCATCAGGCATTTACCAGTAGGTGTCTATGGAACTATCTATTGAGGATCTCTCACAAACCATAGCCAATTTTGCATTTTCACTGTCATATTTGTGTTCAGCACCTCAAAATCTATAAGAAATTACTAATTTACAGCGCAATCCTATCCAATTTACACTACCGGTGTAACCGTCGGGGGAGGGCAGGGTGGGAGGCTTTGGAAGGGAGTAGAGATTTAAATCCTCCTTTGGAGGGGATTAATCCCCTTTCCGTTCTGGGACCTCCCACTCACTGGCGTTGCTGCAGGGGGGCGGAGCTCTAAGTTCTGCCGGGGTCGGACCCTCCGTTACACCAGTGCACGAAGCGGCCCCGCCCCCTCGCCTTCGGAACCATTCAAGGCGGTGAAAGCAACGTGCACTGCGCGTTGCTTTCACCGCCTTGAATGGTTCCGAAGGTGAGGGGACGGGACCGCTTCGTGCACCGGTGTAACGGAAGGTCTGACCCCGGCGGAACTTAGAGCTCCGCCCCCCTGCAGCGACGCCAGTGCTCCCACTCTCACTGCACCGCTGGTTACACCAGTGGTGTAAATTGGATAGGATTGCACTGATAATCTTGGGGGCATGACCTTTGTTAAAATTTATTGTCCAGTGGAATTAACAAAATTCTTAAATTTTGTTCTTAAGTGGTATGCTTAAAATGGGTGGCCTCAGGGGTCAGCCAGCTGGACATTGGTCAAGGGCCCACCAGACCAGGCCAACCCCGGAACCCTCAGTACTTGGAGCAATGGTAGGACCCAGTGCACCTAGGTGAGTGGGAGGCATTCCAGGGATGTGGATCAAGTCTCTGACTCCAAGTCTCAAGTCAAGTCCCAAGTCTTTGCCCCCAAGTCCCGAGTCTTTGGTTGTGAGTTGCAAGTCCCTAACTATTTAATGGAGAAAACGGGTTGAAACCTGAATAAAATTCAATTTGTTGTAAAAGGCTCCAAGTCTCGAGTCGACTCTTTCACACTTGCCGAGTCAAGTCATTGATGCAACTTGAGTCCAAGTCAATAGACTCAAGTCTACATCAGTGCAACTTTCTATTACGTTTAGACGAGTGTTCCCTAAAGGCTCACAGGCAAAAAAAAAGGGGGTTGTTGTATTTTGAAATCTTGAATTTGAAAGAAATATGTTCAATCTCCTGAGATTTCACTAATCTCATGATTAGAGGCCTGAGTCATTCTTCACCTTCATGATCCTTGAAATGATGTGCAGGCCAAGAACACAGCTGCAATTTGTGAATGGTTCAGATGACCTCTCTCCAAGAAAGCTTGAATTGGAAAAACATGTACAACAACGTTGGAGAAAATAACTCATTCAGATTAGTGAACTCACGGAGTGACTGAGTTAAAGAGGAGCTATTAGCTCGCATGATAACCTTCACCATCTGTATCTGGGTTCAAGTATCTCCCAGTCCACAGCAGTGGAGTCTCGGTTCGGTTTTCTATCTCACTTCTGCCTTTTGGCATGCATGATAAAAGGCTGAAATATCTTTTGCATTGCTCAAGTATTATGCTAATGGAAATGACAAAGCTCCCATCAGTAGGTGGGCAAATACAGTATGCGGATTATTATATATGAAAAACTACATTAAAAGGCTCTTATTTAGGCAGCAAATCTGAGTACTCGGAAGTCAAGAAATGTTAGATTTACAGCAGACTGGGCAGTGCTACCTGCATGGTGTATGAGACTGAGGTCCCATTGAGAAAAATTAGCATGCAATCACTCTGCCCACAACGGACCCAAGTCACAAAGGATGACTTGCTTTCTAGATGTGTCCTGCAGCTTTCCCTGTCCAGTTTCATCTTACAGTCTGGCGTCTTTCCTAATTTTGTTTACAGTGGGCCCTTCATACCTGCAGGGGTTCCGTTCCTGGAACCCCCGTCGATATGAAAATCAGCAGATGTTCAAGTCTGCGTTTGGGGGAGGGGGGCAGGGGAATGTGCCACAGTACCTGATTGAGCAACCGCACCGCACCACACCACCGTCCACTTCTTGCCTCTTGTGCCGCTTTCTAAAGTTGCAAAGTGCCTGTTAAAAGAAAAAACTGCAACCGGATGCGAATTCCAGTTGCGTGTGCTTCCGGTCATGGTGGTGTTGTTTTTTATAGGCACTCTGCAGCTTTAGAAAGTGGCGTGAGAAGCAAGAAGCGGGCAACGGGCTGACACAATTGCTCAATCAGGTACTGTGGCGCCTCCCCCTGCCCCCAGTGGGGTCCCTTCTCCGCGGATAGCAATGCGCAGATAGTCAAATCCACGGATGACTAATCTGCGGGTAAGGAGCACCCACCGTATAAACTACTTCATTCATTGGTTGTAATTAAGGACACGCATATACTTGTCAAAAAACCCAAACAAACAAACAAAAAGGAAGGGAAGGGAAAGGCCAAGAGAAATGGGAAACCAACCATAGAGGTAAGCTTGCTTCCCACAACTTTGACAATATTTTAAGAGTAGAAACAAAGTGGGAGGGCTCCTTCGTCACTCCCCCCCCCCTAAGGTTTCGTACAGCTTAAGACTTTGATGATGTTCCTAAACTGACTGCCCAGTCCGCCGATGCAGCCGCACTGGTGGAGCACACGCTGCGTCCAGTGTGTGAGTGAGGGGGTGTGTGGTGTCAATCAGTCAGCAGGAGGTAAGTAAGGTAGGTAAAAATATTTTCTTCCTCCCCTGCCTCCCGGTAGGCTGCCCGATCACCTATGGATCTCCTTATGGCAGCCATTTTGTTGGCATACATCCAAGGAGAGAAAAGGGAAGGGGTGGCCTGGGAAAGAGGGGATAGGATCTGGAGGGTGCTGGTGCTGCCAAGGATTGGGGCCTGAATATCATCATCAGAACCTTTATTGGCCTAATTAAGTTACATAGAATACAGCATTAAATTATTTATTTATTTAAAAAAAATTATACCCCGACTTTTCCTATGCCAAGGCAAATGCCCAAGGCGGCTTACAACAAGTTAAAATACATAATTTAAAAACAATACATAAAGTAAATTAAAAAAACAATAAAATCCACTGGGGGGTGACAATGTAGAGCAGAATATACTGAGGCACTGGGGGCAGACAACAACCCATCACCCAAACGCAAGACGAAACAGAAACGTTTTGAGCCCCCGCCGAAAAGTCATGAGGGAGGGGGTGGTTCTCAGATCCCCTGGCAGGGAGTTCCACAGTTGTGGTGCCACAGCAGAGAAGGCTCGCCCACGTGTTGCCACTCCCCTAACTTGTGATAGAGGTGGCACTCGCAGGAGAGCCCCCTCAGATGACCTAAGAGAGCGGGCCGGAATGTATGGGAGAAGGCGGTCCCTCAGATATCCTGGACCCAAACCGGGAAGGGCTTTAAAGGTCATTACCTTTACATAAAGGTATTACATAAAACAAAAAAAAATCCCCCAACATTCTAAATATCAAACACAAATTCTGACCATTTTTCACGTTCACATTCAGTGCACACACAGTCTCAACATTTTCAAGGGGTCCAGTCCCCATGTTCATTTTTAAAATGCACATATGTACAGTCACTCACGCGAAAATGCGCATGCACCTACAGAATATGCATACAATGTACTGTAATGTGTCAATAGCCTTTACTGATCTTTGGCCTCCTCAATTTTTGATATGTGTCGAATCAGTGAAAGTTAAGGAGAATTGGACTGATTGTAAACCCCAGGGAAACTTCATTTGGCATGGTACCCTGAGCTACTGCCATGTACCCAGGTCACAGAATATGTGTCGCTTTGAGCCATTAGCATAGCTAAGTGTGTTCTACCCATTTGTGAAACGGCTGCACATATACAGAATTTGATGTCTGGCTTGAACTGTGGCATCTTGAGTTTGCCCACCGCTTTCCCGATGCTTCCTACTTCATTGGCTTCCTGCCCTGAAGAGGCTGTTTGGGGAGCACTCGACATTTTTCAGAATAGTCCTTCCAAAAGCCCAGAGCCTCTTCCTACAGTAATTTATATTTGCATGGCTTCCTCCTGAGCATAGATAAGGAGCTGACTGTGTTGCTGAATAATGGGGAGAAAGGAGATGGAGACTGGCAGGCTGTTTATACTTTTATGGGGAGCAAATATAAAGGTCGCTTTTAGGGTGGTGTAAGATCTATGCAGTCCTTGATCAAACATCTTCATACATCACATTCAAGTGGGTTTCTTTGCCAGGAGGAGGGATGGTGGTGGGGCAGCAGTTGACCCCTCGCCCACCCACCACAGATGGCCATTAAGCCACACTTTTAACCACACAACTGCATCTGACATGTGAGAGAGCTCACCCTGGGGTACTATGTGGTCATCTGCATGGACTCTCTTTCAAAGCAATTTGGGACGTGCTGTTTCAGAAAAAAAAACCCAAGTAAAAAATACCAATGGGCACATGAAAAGTCACAATCCAGAGTGTCTGGAGGCTAACAGTATGAGTGAACATTAACATGTTCTCTTTCAGTCCTGGCTTGTATATTTCTGCCCCTGTTCTTGCAAGGAGCTTAAGCAGGCGGGGAGCTACTCATGAGTAAGGCCTCAAGAGGATCTTATTTGTGACTAATTCTTCTGCTGTATTTTGCAGGGGCAAATTGCACACTAATGTAGTAGATTAGAACAACATCACAACTTTCCAAGACAGAGGGGAACATGGGGGGGGGGGAAGCTTATCTCTCCTCCCTGGAAAAGGAGTGGGTGTTGAGATCACACCCATCTTCTGTTAATCCAGAAAGGTGGCCATGCTAATTTTCCCCCAATCATCTTTACAAAGCAACTTCAGGAGAGCGGGTCTCCTGATAATAAGATGGTGCTCAAGTAGTTGCCCAGGCCCAGGCACGTGGTATCAAACTCTCTTCCTGAGCAGCCATGGACGGCCTTCCGTTTTAAGGTGTCTATTTTTGTAACTAGAATCCCTTGATCCAGTCATATGCTTTACATCTACAAAGTAAACCCGTTTCCTTTATCGACTCTTTTTCTATTGCTACAGGTTACAACTCTCACTGCTGCATTTTGAACCAGCTGAAGTTCCCAAGCACTCAAAGATGGCACCATGCAGAGCACATTGCAGCAGTCAATCAAGGCAGAAATGGCATTGTGGTGAAAAAGTGTGGATGCAGCCCTTGGGCATTGACTCCATGGGGAATCTGGCCCTCCCACTCCTATGAGTTTCACACTCCAGTTGTAAGCAGCAGATCCTGTTTGCTCTTCTCACTCAGAATATCACTGTCATTTCCGTCTTTTTCCTCTGTTTCTTTGTCTTCTTGTGTGTGCAGCAGCACCAACGCGATGAGTTCTCAGTCTCAGCTGGCTCACCGAGAAGCTCGCCTCATATAATAAACAACAACAAAGAAATGAACCCTAGGAAGGGAAGATGCCTCCAGGAAGATAAGGGCAAAGGCCTGTTTCCAAAGCGTGACAGGAAAAGCCCTGACAACGTCATATTTCTATCTCCCCCCAGAGCCCAGATGTTCCCGGACAGCTTGACAGAATCAGCAGTTCTGTGCAAAATAAACACGCCAGCCAGAAAACGCCGAGATCAGCAATTCTTCAAATGATCTCTGTTGGCTCAGAGTTACTCCACAAAGATGATTATGGGCAGAGGAGGGGAGTGTGGCCTCAGAACAGAGGGCTGATGCTGTGGTCTCCAACATGGGGAAACAGAATAACAACAACAACAACCCCCCGGCCATTGATTTTATTTTATTTCATTTTTGAGAAACGGGTCTTTGGGAGGTGCTGGTTCTGCATCTTTTCATCGGTGATTGCAACCACTTCAGACTGAGTGGGGTTGTGCGTTTGGACACACTAGAAACTCCACAAGAAAGAAATGAATTCTCACACATAGAAAGCTAGGTTGGAGATAGGAGATTGGGCTGGCGCATTACTTTACACATGTGATTGGGGCTGGCATGCATTTTCCCCCAGTAACAAGCACCCAGATTGTACGTTTGAGGGCATGTTGATCAGGGCCATGGCTTGCGAAGAGAGGGTTTAACTCCCTGCTGCCCCATGCTCTTGAACCGGGTCCTCCCCACTCCCGGCTGCTATTTGCCCTGGAAGGAAAGTTCTCACTGGCGTCAGGTGGAGCTTTTATCTTCAGGTCAAATAGTAGCTATAATATAGGTAAAGGTGACCCCTGACAATTAAGTCCAGTCGTGTCCGACTCTAGGGTGTGGTGCTCATCCCCATTTCAAAGCCGAAGAGCCAGCGTTGTCCGAAGACGCCTCCGTGGTCATGTGGCCGGCATGACTCTCCTTGCTGCAGCGCGTAGCATGCAGCTGGAACACAGAGCGCTGTTTACCTTCCCGCAAGCGGTACCTATTTATCTACTCGCATTAACATGCTTTGGAACTGCTAGGTTGGCAGGAGCTGGCCAAGCAACGAGAGCTCACCCCGTCGCAGATTCGAACTGCCGACCTTTCGATCGATAGCTCATGGTTCAGCGGTTTAATCCACTGTGCCACCTATAATATAGGCAGCCCCAAAATGGGTTGTGTCCATGGTGGGGCCGAGAGCTAACCCTCCCTTCCTGCTCCTGCAGTCCCACGCAGTATCCCCAACCTTGTGCTTCAAAAGTAATGACTTGTGGCCCTTGGCAAACTCTCCAACATTTTACAGAGGGAAAACAGGAATGCTCTTGTAACACTCCTGTTTTTATATGAAAGACCATTGCCTGAACCACCCCCTTCCCCATTCTTACCTCTTACTGAAAACTCTACTCCACCTTCTGTAGTATATACCTTATTTTTCGCACTATAAGACGCACTTCCCCCCCAAAAAAAACATAGGGGGGAAAGCGTGCGTCCTATGGTGCGAAGCCTAGGGGTGGGGGTGCTTCGGGGAGGCCTGTGGGGGCTTCGGGGAGGCCTGCGCGAGCCCCCACAGGCCTCCCCGATGTTTAGTTCGGCCGAAAACAGCGATTTTCAGCTATTTCCGGAAATGGCCGAAAATCGCTGTTTTCGGCCGAGGTGAACACCGGGGAGGCCTGCAGAGGCTCGCGCAGGCCTCCCCGAAGCCCCCACAGGCCTCCCCAAAGCGCCCCCAAGCCCAGGTAAGTAAAAACCTTTTTTTTCTCTATTTTATGCTCCATAGGATGCATGTGTCCTATGGACCGATGCATCCTATGGAGCGTAAAATACGGTACTCTGCAATTGCCTGCCTTTCACCAAGTCAAAAGCCGGAGGGGTGCTTGCTCCAGTGGTTAAATGTATACTAGAAAAGGAAGCAAGGAAAAGAGAAGGAAGCAAGAAAAGAGCCCTGTGCTACCTTAATGGCTTGAGATTGAAGACTTGGGCCTGGGTTCCTAACGAAGCCTTTGCCAGGGCAACCAATTGACCCAGAACTGTAGAGAAAATGCCTGTCCGTAAATGCTAGGATGTCTTATAAACTAGCTATTGCACAGTGGATGCACACTTTGATCTGGGCCGTTTGTCTGCATGATGATGCAGCTTGGCAATTGAGGGGTGTGCGTATGAGCAGATGGGTCCCTCAGGACCTCCTGACCTAGAGTAAACTGCCCCCTGAATATGTGTAGGATTCTGTCTATGAAAGAAGGGAGGAAAACGCTTCCTAGGTATTTTATAAATCAAAGCATGGAAATTGCCATTTCTGCTAAAACCCAGGAGCAAAAGGACTCATGCCTTGGACAAAGGCTGATGCCACTGTGAGAGTGAAAGACTCTGTAAACAGGCCAGAGAGAGGGACTAGAAAGAATGTCTGGGCTATAAACGGAACCTTTAAGCTTTGTATCTTAATTCTTTAACAACCCAATCCTGTGTAACACTTGCGTAGATCCACCGGTGTAAGTGCACTTATGCCAGTGTAACTTGCCGTACACTGATAGACGCAGGACAGACACCGGTGTCACCTCCCTCAGATGCTGCACATGTGCAGTTCGGATGTGGGACGGACGCTGCAGCAACTCCGCTGGTGCAAGGGGCATTCCGGGGGTGTTTGGACACCTCCGGAATGCCCCCTGCGCTGGTGGGGTTGCGCTGATGTCCATCCTGCGTCCGTTGGCATATGGCAAGTTTGTTCAGTCGTTAAGTCGTGTCCGACCCTTCGTGATCCCATGAACCATATCCCGCCAGGCCTTCCTGTCCTCCACTATCTTCCTGAGTTCGCTCATTTTCATGTTCGTTGCATCGGTGATGCTGTCTAACCATCTCATCCTTTGCCTTCCCCTTCTCCTTTTGCCTTCAATCTTTCCCAGCATCAGAGTCTTCTCCAGAGACTCCTCTCTTCGCATTAGGTGGCCAAAATATTTGAATTTCAGCCTTAGTATCTGTCCTTCCAGGGAACAGTCAGGGTTGATTTCATTTAGGATTGACTGATTTGATCTCCTAGCAGTCCAAGGGACTTTCAGGAGTCTTTTCCAGCACCACAGTTCGAAAGCATCTATTCTTCGGCGCTCAGCCTTCCTGAGCAAGTTACACTGGCATAAGTGCACTTACACACCGGTGGATCTACTGTTACACCAGTGCAAGAGTTACACAGGATTGGGCTGCCAGGCTGTTAAAGTCAGTCTAAACTGAACTCCCTTGTCTTAAACAGTCTTGGTAGTGTACATGGGAGTCAAACCAATCTGGCAGGGGGTAGATGATGAAACTAATTTGACTCAATGTTGCACACAAACACACAAACAAAATCCTAACACCCTGCTTCCTTGAAAAGCAATGTGGGGAAGGAGGAATTTGTAGAGGAGAACCTGTGCATGTGTGAGGGATGGGTGTGTATGCACACTTAACCCTGTTCATCAATTTTCTGCTGCAAATTCCACCCCCTAGCCTAGCTGCTTTCTCATACTGTGTTGTGGGAAAGAAACAGACCATCAGGCAATGATATTGTATGCATTTGCATAGTAACCTAAACATTTGCTAGGACTAGGAGAAGCAAATTTGATTTTGGTGTGCTGAGAAGTGCTGTGGATTTGGGTGCTGAACAGGGGTGCAGTTGAGGGGGAGCTGGGGGGGGACCAGAGCACCAGGACATCTCCTGTGCCGAAACGGTGACATCAGCAGCAGCAACCCTCAAGGGCTGCCTCTGAAATTGTTTTCAAAGGACCTAAGCTGAGAAGAAGCATCAAGCCCAGCAGGAGACAAACTAAGGAATTTGCCTAGGGAAATACGTCACTATTTAGGCTATACCTTTGTTGAATTAAAATGCAAACTGTGGTGTTTTGTGTTTTTATTCACACGTGCGAATTATTAAGTATCAGGTTTAATATCATTATATTGCAGTCTTCAATGCAAAAACATCAAATTCTTCAATTACAATAGTCGCTTATCAACAAAAACAAACACCTCTACTCATATGACAGCATGCTCCTCCATGAAGAAATATTTCTACACATAGCAAACTAGCATGTCAGGAAAAAGGCAAGGCTTGAATTCTTCTCCCTGATATCTAGCTTTCTATGTGCAGGGAATAATTTTGTATGAAAGACCATGCAGTCATGCAAACCCACATCTGCAAGACCGGTGGTAACATCCTATGACATGTGTCCCGTCCCCATCATTTGCTGTTGTACACCTAATTGGAGGAGAAATAAGCTCTGAAGCAATTCCTATTGATGATGCCCATCAATCAAATGGGTGTTGGGTGTGGGTTGGCAAGCATCATGAGTTGCATAGAGATTATCTTCTGGTGGGAAACTGTGGGATTAAAAGTCTTAAGAAAAGGTTTGTGCGACTCAGATGCTTGACACATTGCCTAAACCTCTCAAAACACAGCTGTTTCAATGAGAGGCCCCACTTGAACCACTTTGACTTGTATCCTTTTGTTTTTTCTCTGGGATCAACTTTGCAAATAACTGCCTTGGCCTCCATTCTCAGCCTTCAATCCCTCACAACTGCCAATCTGCCTTGAGAATATCGTTCAGGAAGCACATTCATTCTTCAGCCCCCCCCCCCCCCAAAGTCATCATCCCATACCACGAGACTCTGTACAAGTCCCACGTGTTAAGATTTTACTGCTAGATGTTAATGATTATATTATAGAGACTGTCCGTCTGTGAAGGAGTTTGATTACTCTGACCCCCTGGACTAAAACTTGGAGAATTGTATAGCTCTCAAGTATACGGGTCTTGGCCACCCCAGGCCCAAGCATACGCATCAAGGCCCTGCGGCAGAAGCTTTCTTTTTGAATATGATCCATTCTGTGTCAGTTCATGCTTCCTGAATTTGATTTTATCCCAGGAAATCAAAGGGGCTATTTGCCTGACTTCTCCAGCAAGACTATTATAGTGAATGGTTTAGGGCCCTGTCAAGGAAGGACCCAGAGCCTTAAAAGGGATTTCATTTTAAATCCCAGGCCCGACATGTATCGGGAAGATGTGTGGGTACCACCAAACCATATCCCTTCCCATGTCTCCTTGTTATCATATACTTGGCAGAAATAGGTCAACTCCAGTGGCAGCCAATGAAGCAGTGCGGGGGGGGGGGGGGGGGCAAGGAAACACTAACATGATGGCATCACATTGCAGATAGTTTTCAACCACCTGCTCCTGGGAAGTAGAGGACAGGGGTGGGTTGGCTGGTAGGATTGGACAGCACAGTTGTTGCCGAAGGACATCTGCCCTCCTTGCCACAGGATGTGGTGATGGCACCTGGCCTGGATGCCTTGAAAAGGGGATTGGACAGATTTATGGAGGAAAAGTCCATCACAGGTTACAAGCCATGATGGGGATCCGCAACCTCCTGGTTTTAGAAGTAGGCTATCTGCGGGTTAAACCACTGAACAATAAGCTGTCGATCGAAAGGTCGGCAGTTCGATTCCCACGACGGGGTGAGCGCTCGTTGCTTGGCCAGCTCCTGCCAACCTAGCAGTTCCAAAGCATGTCAATGCGAGTAGATAAATAGGTACCACTTGCGGGAAGGTAAACAGCGCTCCGTGTTCCAGCTGCATGCTACGCGCTGCGGCAAGGAGAGTCACGCCGGCCACATGACCACGGAGGCGTCTTCGGACAACGCTGGCTCTTCAGCTTTGAAATGGGGATGAGCACCACACCCTAGAGTCGGACATGACTGGACTTAATTGTCAGGGTATACCTTTACCTTTTTATCTCTAATGCCAGATGCAAAGGAGTACCAACACCAGTATACAGGTATCTTGTTGTTGTCTTGTGTGCTCCCCTAGGCATCTGGTGGGGCCACTCTGAGATACAGGAAGCTGGACTAGATGGGCCCTTGGCCTGATCCAGAAAGGCTCTTCTTATGTTCTTATGAAGCTAGCACAGGAAGCAAGAAGCACAGCTTTCCCACTGAAGCAAATCAAAAGGATGATGGGGACATAAACTCCTCATAAATTACATTCATACAGCATTTAAAAAAAATCTAGCTATACACCTACTTCCTGAAAAAGGTATAAAACCACTCCAATATCTTCAAGGGGGAAACTGTAAATAAATTACCAGCAGCATTTTACATGGTTAGCAGGTGCCTTAAACAGGGGTGTGGGGGCGGAGGAGAAAGGGGGAGAGGGGGTTGCAGAGAGAGGGAGGGAGGGAGATTTGTTTCTAACAAATAGATTGAGTGTTGGTGGATTTTTTTTCTTACTCTCCTTATTTAATAAAAAAACTAATCATAAGTCAATGGCATAAATACTGAAGATGACAGCGCTGTTAGTTTATAGTTACAAATAGATAAGGAGATGAATGGAGATATACTGGTGTCTTTTGAGAATAAATAGCAAGCAAGCTGCTGTAAAGTGTGGTGAAACGACAGCCGTGTTTTCACTATCCCTGCTCATTCGCCCCTGGAAAAGGGGGTGGGAACTGTATGCAGGAAAAAAATGCCCCAAGGGGAGGGGGAGAGTCCATTTTTGATAATGAAAGACATAAGGAGCTCACTCAATTTTTTTTTAGTTTATTGAAGAGGCTTAAAAAGCAACTTGATTTGCATCCAAATTCCGTACTGAGTAATACAGAATATGGCAATAAGAATACATTAAATCTAGTCAATTTGTCTAATACATATACACACAAGTCACAATCCATCCAATGGAAGAGTTTAAGCAGATGCTTAACCCTCCCATTGAAGCCAATGAGACTTAAACATGCTTCATTTTGACTCAGTCACGCCCATCATTTTTGTGCTCTTTCAAAGTTCAGGTTCTCAACAACATTTTATGTTTAATTCTCATCCTCTCCTCAATGTACTTCAAGGACTGGGATAGCAGAAGACAAGGAAAGATGGTGCGCGAGCCAGTATGGTGTCATGACGTTAGCCAGGCTCATGGCATGTGGCGAGATAAAGGCCCCCACCCCAGGTATGATTGGGATTGTTGCCATTCTTTCCAAAGCAAAGAGATATTTTTTGGATTTTCAAGTCCACAGCTGTAAATGCTCACTGATTAGATCCCAGCCTCAGAGACCTTTCGGAAAGTAAAGGAAAAAGCAAATGGAAACAAAGAGGCCAAAAACGTGACGTCCCACCAACGACGAGGAACCTTGTGAACCATTGCACAGTAAACCACAACATTCGGTTGCCTCCCCACTGCCAAGTGGGAGCAGCCTTTAGCCAGAAATATAATTGGGCCCCAATCCTACCCCTCACCAGTTCGCACAATGCAGCAGCACCAACAGAGCGTGTGCGTGCTGCATCCTACGGTGGGGTGTGTGTGACCAGACAGCCCAGGAGAGGAAAGTTAAAAAAAAAAAATTACTTACTCCCTGGTAACCTGCCTGATCACCAATGGGTCTCCTTGGACCAAAGCGCTATGGCTGGCAGCCCAGTCCAGCATAGGATTGGGCTGCCCCAAATGTTGAAGGTGGAAATAGTGTAATAACAACAAAAACATACCCCACAATCTGCCTTGAGAAACCACCATCGTTGTTCAGCACCTAAGTGCTTTCAACTACAACCCAAACTCAATCCATTTTGCTCTAATCAAAGTATCCTGGAGAAAGAATATTTCCAGGACAGATTCTATATCTCAGATTTAAACTGGGTACTTCCAGCTAGCAGACAGACAGCAGATGTAACAGAATCCTGTAACAGAGTAATCTATTCCCACATTTTTCAGTAATGAAGGGACCATTTGTCTCTGTTTTGCTGTGTAACACTAGACATAAAATTACGCCTGGTCATTCCGGTGTGAAATCTATGAAGCTTAAAGTGACACCCCCACTGGATCTGTTGGAAATAAGCTCCATCTGCATGTAGAGGCACCAAGCAGTTGATTATGAAACTAGGCATTCAGAGAAACCTTCCAAGGACCAATGTTCCAACAATTCATTCCTTTCAGTATGTACAAAAAAAAAAAAGGCATGGAGTCTGCCTTTTTTCCTTCTTAATCTGTGCAGTGTCAACTTCCATTCCACGGACCTAGCTGTGCTTTTGCCTGCTAGAATAGAGACTTGGGCTGAGAGGCGCACTCTCAAAAATACATGTATTTATTTATTCATTAAATGCATAAACATCTGCAACGGGAATCATAATTTTTACAAAATATGTAAGAAACTTGTTCACATCATGAGTGCCGCTGTCATATGCATCATGTAATTACAATAAATAAAACATGTTCTTATTCACTCATACTACAAAAAAACCACTCTGATTAGTATTAATGTATCTCCTTTTCATAAAAGTAATCAGTGGAGAGCAATGTCTACACAACAACTCTCCCTTCCTTGCTTACCATTCCTTAATCGCACATAAGGTAAAGGTAAAGGTATCCCCTGACAATTAAGTCCAGTCGTGTCCGACTCTAGGGTGTGGTGCTCATCTCCATTTCAAAGCCGAAGAGCCAGCATTGTCCAAAGACGCCTCCGTGGTCATGTGGCCAGCATGACTCTCCTTGCCGCAGCGCGTAGCATGCAGCTGGAACACGGAGCGCTGTTTACCTTCCCGCAAGCGGTACCTATTTATCTACTCGCATTGACATGCTTTGGAACTAAGTTTCTGCAATATTCTGCAATTTTTACAAGCCACTCCTTCAAGGGTAGCAGACTCATTGCACCAATGTTTTGCTACCAGAATCTTTGCAGACTTGGTTAATAGCACTGGCCAGTAGGAGACATGTACATCCAACCAGTAACTGTGCATGCACAACATAGGTCACTGATGGTGCCTCTGAGAGGGGGGTTAAGGGGGTACAATCATACCCGGGCCCAGGGCCAAAAATGGATCAAGAAGGGGGCCTAGGAGCAAAAAAGGGGGTCCAGGAGCCAAATTTTAAATGAAGGAAATGGGCCCCAAAGAAACTTTGTACCCCCTAATAAAATTCCTCTGAGTGGCCTTGATCACTGAAGACATGTTTGAAACAGCTTTCAAGGCAATGCACAGTACTCCAAAGAGAAAACAGCTGGATTAATCCAGGTGTTGATTTAATACCAGATCAGGTCACTGTTTTGAAGTGATTCCAAACATGTCATTCCAACTCCCTGCTCTGGTCATCATCTTGTTTCGATAAAAGGGGTGATGTTACTGACTGGAATAGTTTTCTCACAGAATGTGTTGGATATGCACCGTCATTTGGAGTCATTAAAGGCAGGCTGGATACCTTCTTATCCATATGACAGGTTGCTCTATCACAGATGTTGAGCTTCATGGAGGAGTCTATGGGTGGGTAACTCTCCCAATTGTTATTCCAGAGAGTAAATGGGATTATCATAAAAGACCCCTTTTGCCCTTACAAGTCATAAAGTCAATACAGTTTTCCTTCTCCTGCTGTTGGGTTGCCCTGCTAATCTATACGCCTGGTAGGTTGATGGTTTTTCAAAGCATACCACGGCCTCTTGGATCATTTTACTGAAAGCATTTCCTTAATCCTCCTGCATGTTGTAAAGCCATTTACACATTCTTCCTTGATGAGATTCAGGCCCCTGTCCCACCACCAACACCAGAGGAGTCACCTGGAATGTGCTGGTCCCTGGTGACCATTTGTCATTTCAACTTCTGGCCAAGGAAGCTCTTTCTTGGAAAGTGCTGGGCATAACATCAGCTCCTGTTGACGGGCTCCAGTGGGAACTGAAGATGCCTTGAAGGGATGTGTTCCCATTCCCAATCTGACATCCATCATATGTGATAGGTATCAACACGGTCATCAAATCTCTGTGCTAGTATCCCAGGCTTATGATCATATTCTCCAGGCTTCTTTGGAAATCAGGAAATGAGCGAAGGGAAGGTTACCTTTTCACAGGATGGAAAGGAGGAGGGAAACTTCTATGGCACAATAGAATCAAAACTGCTTGGGTAATTCATATCTCAGAGTGGTCTTTTGTGTTATTGTCAGGGCCAGTCTAAGCCCATAGATGGCCATTCTCAAATCTAGGCTTGAGATTGTTCTCCAACCCAGGATCCCTGAGGTCTGTTGCTACAACTGGATCAAAAGGATCTGAGCAAAAGGGTCTGAGATCCAAAAACTAGCCGTTCAGAGAAGGCAGAATGTTGACCAGGCACAGAGTGAAGGCCAGGCTCACAGAGAATTTAACCACCATGAACCCAAACTCAGGCTACAATGCTATACAATCCTAGTATACACACTTTCCTTGGAGTACATCTCACTGAACACAATGGGACGTACTTCTGAGTAGACATGCATAGGATTGTGCTGTCAAAAACTGGCTTAGTGGGGGGGGGGGGGTTTCAGGAAAGCTGAACCTGAATCGCAAAATCTCTTGGTTGCCTTCTTGAACTGCATTAGAATCAAACCCCTAAATACAAAAATTGGCAACTGGTTCAAAAAAAGTGGTTCAACACTCAGGCACTCAGCTTGCAATTTTACAATTCATATTTTTTTTATCATGCTGTATGTATTTCATTTATGAAAATCTTTTTAAAATTCAAAAATAAACAATAAATCCCCCCATTACATAGTTATCATGGGCTTCATTTTACAAAGTTACATTATAAAGACAAGAATTTGATGTTATTCTACATGAAACATATCTAAAATGGTTGGAAGCGTATGAACCAGTTCCGAAGTACTTCTTTAAGGCTAGTGTCTGAACCAGAAAGGAACTGGAGAGTAAATCTATAGTGATGAACCCAAATGTTTAATGTTTTGACATGCTCCTTGGCCTGGCTAGTCCAAAAGCTTCATTCTGCCTGCCAGTCCCAGGGTATGACATTGCACATGCCAAGCCCTTCTGTGTCTAAAGAAGGCTCTGAAGCTTGAATACAGGCAGCATAAGTAGACCACCAATTGGCTCAGGGCATGAGTAGGGTTGCCAGTTTGGGCTGAATTCCTGGAGATTTTGTTTCCCCAACCTGATGTCATGTTGAAAATTCCTGGAGGCCCTGCTGAAACCTCCAGGATGGCTTTCAGTAAACACCTGGAGATTCGTGCTGATTCCTGGAGACTCCAGGCCAATCCTGGAGGGCTGACAACCCTAGACGCAAGATTCCTGGAGCCTTGGAAACCCTGACATAAGACAGCAAAGCTCACTGCGCATTCAAGACAGAGCTGGTTCTATTTTGCAGCAGAAGCTGCATGTGAATGGTTGAGTCTGGGTGATCTCAGGAACCTGAAACATCCTAGACTCAGATGGACTAGAAACCAGAGACAGAGTCCACAGATAAATTGCGCTTGGGTTTTCCCACTAATCTAAGTTTTACAAGCTGAGCTTTTCCAGTGGGTGGTAAGCAATAAATAGTGGAGTTATCAGAAGAGGTCCCGTGCATGCCACTCTTCTTCTCACATAGCCCACATGATCGGCAGCTGTATTGAAGACCACCCATGCCGTTGCTCAAGACAAAAAAAAATGCAGTCTCCCTGTCATTGGTATTAGCAGGCATTTTCTGTAAGCAAGTGTTGCTGTCACACACAGGCCAGAGCAGGGTGACACACAACACCGTTCTGCCACGGAAACTAAGCAGGGCTGCCTCAATCAAAGAGACCACCTAAGAACTATAGGTAAGCCACTCTGAGCTCTTTGGAGAAAAAAAGTGGGTGAGTGAAATAAATACATCCAAATAAAATTGTGCTTGGTCCCAACAGCTGTTTTCCTGGCCAAGGCAAATTCAGTGCAAATTCATACTAAAGAGGGGACTGCCTCTGAGCAACGTACAGAGTGCGTTTCCCCCTTTCTCCACAGCAGAGTCTTTTAAAAAAAAAATGTCATCATCAGCACATGCACTTCTCATTTGTGCGAATGTGCCATAAATGAGACCAAATGCTGGAACCGGGATGCATTCATAATGGGATGCATTCCCCATGTTTTTTTATAACCCAGATGAAGCACCCAGTACATGGGTATCATTGAAGCACAACAAAGCAGAATTCTCAATGATTTGGTGGAGAAAGTAACACAGAGCGACTGTGTTTTTGTTTGTTTTTGCTTCATTTTTTTTTTTACTAATTTAACTGAGATTTCCCCTTCTTTGATTCGAGTTGTGATATGTCTTTTCTTTTAATTGGCCTTGTAGGCAAGCAGAAACTTAGGATCACTTCATTGGATATGTTGAATTTTATTATTAAAATCCAGACTGCAGTTTGAAGGCACACCTGTGTTTCTTTTGTTAACATTCACTCAGGGGGCAGAGGGTACATTTGCAGGGGGAGAATCATCAGGTGGAAAAGAACTGCTTAACCCTTTTGGCACCTGCCTATTCCCAGATGTCTCCCCCAAACCATTCTTACAGCGCAATTATGTGCACGTTGCAGCGGCCGGTCTAAATGGGCCTCCTCGGATGTGCACCAGCTTTTTAGCTGGCATGCGTCTAGAGAGACCATGTAAAGCTGGCCCAGCCTGGGAAGGGGCATTGGATATTTGCACATCCCAGTGCCGATATCCCCACCCCCTCCCTCGCCACCTCAGCCCACCCTCCCCACGCCCTCCTTCCGATCAGCCTAGGACTTACCTGAGTTGGCCGGCGCAGGTCCTGGGCAACGGCAAAGTGAGCAGCTCTGGCCTCCGCGCTGGTGCCGCTTACTCCTGAGGAGCTGCAAAAGTGCTTTACGGAACTTTTGCAACTCCTTAGGCTCCTTAGGCTGGCAGAGCGCTCTTTCCGCCAGCCTAAAGTTAGGCAAGATCGGGCTGTTAGAAAGCTTTTTTCCCAGCCAGGCTCTAAAAGAATATGTAAGTCTGACTGGGATGGAAATGGTGGGGGGGGGGGAGCTTGGCAAGGGTGGGTAAACAGATGTAGGAACCTCAACTACTGCATTTATGTTATCTCAGCAAACTCAGGTTAGGACACATGCATTTGCCAAGGTAACATGTTCTTCTGCAGTCAACTTGGAAATTCTGATTTTTATGAATCAGGAAAACATGGTAAATGTTTGAAGGCCAGCGTTGTGGTTTCCTAAAGAAAATTCCCCAATGCTCAATCTGAAGTCGCATTTTATTGTCATGATCCGAAATAGCTGTTGTCATTACCATGCTTATTCCTGCTGCATGAATGATGTGGTTCATCCGGGAAAAGAGAGAAAAAAAAGTCCTTTTAAAACTCCAGTGAGCTGCAGCTCTTCTTACACCCCAGCTGGGCTTCTACAGGTTGGGGTGATGGCAGAAGACATAAGGTCAGTGGGATCAGTTTGGTGAGGGTCAGTTTCACTGGACATGCCCTTATGCTCTGTGCACTCCGGGTCACATTAAGGAGCAAAATCTGAATGGGCAGCAGAATGGACATATTTGCCTTTCAAATAAATAGCACAATCCAATACTTTGGTTGGTCTTGAATTACACTTGACAATGCTGCACAGGTGGTGGTGGTGGTGATGTGTGTGGGGGGGATTAGCTTCAGCAAGGTTGCTACGATGTCAGACTCTAGTCTGGCCTGTTAGCCTGTTTGGAGACATCAAATACACTGTGTTGCTGGCTCCGCCTTTTTGATTTGGAGAGTGATTTGAGTGCTCCTCCTTTCCCATGTATGTGGCCAGCGGGTGGCGCAGTGGGTTAAACCGCTGATCTATGAGCTGTCGATCGAAAGGTCGGCAGTTCGAATCCGCGACGGGGTGAGCTCTCGTTGCTTGGCCAGCCCCTGCCAACCTAGCAGTTGTGTGAGTAGATAAATAGGTACCGCTTGCGGGAAGGTAAACAGCGCTCCGTGTTCCAGCTGCATGCTACGCGCTGCGGCAAGGAGAGTCATGCCAGCCATATGACCACGAAGGTGTCTTCGGCAATGCTGGCTCTTCGGCTTAGAAATGGGGATGAGCACCACACCCTAGAGTCGGACACGACTGGACTTAATTGTCAGGGGTCACCTTTTACCTTTCCCATGCAACAAGTGTCTCAGTATAGACCTATAAGACTGTCATGAATCAAGGGCTGACCTATGTAAGCTTGCAATGACTTCAGCATGGGGCGGTGATGTGGTGCACTTGTCTAAAGCCTTTCCCTCCTGCCAGGCACTGAACAAAGATAAGATCAGAGACAAGTCTTGCCTGCAGGTGTTCAGTCTAAATATGACAGCTACAAAGGGAAACAAGGGAAGGGAGTAAGTATTTTCACTTGCTATAAGAAATCAGAACATAGAACTAGAAAGTAAGAAATAGAGAGGGAAGCGCAAAAGGAAAAAGGGAGTCTTGATTCTGAGAAACTTCTTGAAGCAAGGAAGAGAAATGGCTAAATGGGAACATATAGGAATATAAGAAAAAACCCTGATGGCAGTATCGTAGGAACAGGGGGCGGTGGGACCTCCGTGACACGCGGGGGGAGGGTCAGGCCCTGAGCGGCAGGCGGGCGGGGGGTGTCAAAGCGGCCGTTTTGGTGGTGTGAATTGGGCAGTTTCGGCAGCGCAAGCAAACGGCGGTGGGTTTGGCCTGTGACTCTGTGTGGTGGAAAACCGGCGGTGGCAGTGACATCACTTTCAGCGCAGGGGGCGGTCAAGTCAAAGGCTTATCTAATCCAGCATCTTGCTTCTCACAGTGGACCACCATCTGCCTCTGGGAAGCCCACAAGCAGGAAAGGCAGATTTCTCTCCTGCCATTGCTCCCCTGCAACTGGTATTCAGAGGCAGCCTGCCACTGAACCTGGAGGTAGCTAGTAGCCAATGATAGTAGCCATCATGACTAGTAAGTAGCCAATGATAGATCTGTCCCCCATGAATTGTTCAAACCCCATTTTAAAACCATCCAAGCTTGTGGCCATTGTTGCTACATCTCATGGCAAACCATTCCCCAGACCAATTCAGCATGATGTGAAGAAGAATTTTGAAAGAGAGTTGTATGCATGAGAAGTAGTGAAGGGCAAATGTGGGAGAGAGCACACAAAATATTAGAGCATGTTTTAAACGGCAAAACCTGTGGAACAATGTACACCTCAATCACAAGATGATACTGAAGACCGGCATGGCACATCTTTAGTCTTGGTCACCTTTAACCTTGGAAGATGAACTATGGCTCGGTGGTAGAATACATGCTTGGCTTGCAGAAGGCCCCAGATTCAATCCCTAGCATCACTAGGTAGGGTTGGGGAAAGCGGCAGATCCCTGCCTGAAACCCTGGAGAGCTGATGTCAATGGAGATGGAGCAGTGGTCTGGCTCCATATAAGCCAGCTTCATATAATGTTTCCATAAATGTTCCACTTCTGAATATGGTGTCAAAATGTGGTCTGGGAAGAAACAAACCTTTGTTTTGAAAGGGATTGTGTCAAGGCATCCTTAACGGGGCTCATTGCATTGTGTATTGAAACACTCTCAAACTCAATGTAACCTCCCAGGACAGCCATCCATGAGGTGATGCGGGTTGCATCAGCGGCAGATTACAGGGGGGTGAGTGAGAGGGCAGCAGATTCAGGGTGCCCTTCATTCCAAGTCTTCCACCACCCTCCTTCTAGCCGCAGACTCGAGCCACATTGATCCACTTTCTGTCTGCTAAAAATGAGCAGAAAGCAGAATATCTGCCTCCTTACCGTGCTCCTTGCACGGTTTATTCAAATGCAGACGTTGAAGTGGGACTTCCGGTTTCATTGATGGGGACTGTGGGAATGAAGGAGCTCTTTTATTCGTTCTGTCCCTTTAAATCAAATGGAAAGTCCTGCGCTTGCACTTCTGCATGTGAAGAACCCATGTGAAGAGCACAGTAAAGGACTGCTTTTTGTTTTTGTAGCGTAGAGGCAGCAGCGGCAGACCTGAGGTGGTACTGGAGCAGGTCATGCTGCTCCATAATAACCCCCAGATTTGGTGAGGACCTCTTTGGGTTACATGAAAATCCCCAGGGGTAACGTCAGAATGGGTGGTGACAGCATTGTCCTTGTTAGGTTCTGGCTCAAGTTGCTCTGTGGCATCAGCTTCTTGATTTGGTTTTAATTCTCTTGCTCAGCATCACAGCCCAAAAGTCCAGACCGAGGAGAGAGATTTGTCTCCTTAGCAGAACAGTCTAATCAGTTCAGGTCAGTGTTTTCTCCTCCTTTGCAGGAACCAATCAAGCGGTGGGCTCCTCCCAGGAGTAAATGAACTTTTCCTGACATTTTGGAAGAGACAAGGACAGCTACTTTTATGAGCTTCCCCATCCCACGCCGGTCACAGCTGAAAAGGTTGTTGTTCCGCCTAACAAGGAGAAGAAAAACACGTTGGAAAGGGCCAGGTGACCTTTCCAAGCAGCTCTGCTGAGTATCAGCACTATTGGAGATCTTATATATATATATATATATATATATATATATATATATATATATATATATATATATATATATATATATATATATATATATATAAAAGGACTGAAGAACTTTCTTGGCAAGTCCATTTCATCACCGTATAGTCTCAATTGCAGAGGCTAAGAGAAGACGGAGGGAATACAAATCTAGATTCATTCTGCTGCTCTTGCCTCTGGAACGGAGCCCACAGCTGGAAGAAGCTGTACCTTGTTCTAATGAAGAAACCAGAGTTTTCCTGGCAAGCACAACTACTTTCCTGAGAAGCGTTTGTATGCTGGTATCAAGAAGTCGGTGCAGGCAGAGGTGCCGTCCCTAGAAGGGAGTTTGGTGTACTGCACCTCGAAACTCAAAAGTCCCTTATTATGGCAGCCTACGTTTGCAAGTTCATAGGCAGCTGCAGCAAGTTTGGAGATTTCACAAACTACACAAGGGGATTTGCTCTCAAGGATCGCAGCAGGCCAAAGAAAGCCAAGTCAGTTCTACTTTCCCTGAGGGAAGGGTTTTTTTTTTTCTGATACTCATAACGTTTAGCATCATGTAGCCATGCGGCACTGTCATTGCCACTCTCAGAGGTAGTGTATATGTGGCTCCCCATCCTGGGCACAACCGTGGTGGTACGTCCCTTTGTTCAACTGCCCCAATTGTGCCGACTGCAGCAAGCAGCAGCAGCATCTCCACCTTCCACAGGTTCATACAATCCTGTGATCCCAGCTGGGCCACAGTCTGCCAGCTCTGAGTCCACTTAGGTACTGACATATGTGGCAGGAAAGCCCACTGCCTGTATTCTCCCTGATTGTTGCATCCTGACTCTTTTTCCCTTTCAATGATCATGATGATGATGATGATAAACCAATATTTATATATAGCCTTTTCTTTGGTCATCAGATTTCTCCTCTGACTTTAATTCAAACATGGGCAGGCTTTCTAAACCCCAAGGGGTTTTTACAATACAATAATATGTTCAAATCTTTCGTAGAACCCTTTATTCTAGATGTTTCTTTAACAGTCCATCTCTCTTTCTCTCTCTCTCTCTCTCTCTCTCCCTCTCTCTCTCTCACTCTGGCGTTCGCCTTACCACGCTTCAGCTGACACAGGCAACCTTGACTCTCACTCAAGTGCAGCTGCAGTTCCACTCCCCCACAGAGGCTCTGCAACTTATCAGCTCGATGTGCCGGCAGCTCTCCAACAGACACAGACACTTCCGGCCGTCTTGAACTGCCGTCCTTCAGGTCTTCAGGCATATATGAGACGGTCGTTCTACCAACTGAGCCAGATGTCCTGCCCTTGAAGCACAACACAAAAATGCCACAAAGGTATGAACTACTGACCTACTACTATGACACCCTGGTGCTGTGCAATGGCAGTTCCTGTCCGACACTTACCAAAAATTATTTTACTTTTTTATTTAATTAGAACATTTATACTTCATCTTTTCATTCCCAAAGGATTATCAAGGAAGCGTAAAAAATAATTATGTAAACAACAGGAAAATAACATTACATAAAACCAAATTAGGAGCAAAATCAAAAAGGCAGAGGAGGAAGGCCAAACCAGCTAACAGCAAGAACATAAAAAAAAATGCCAGCTGAATAAGGTGAGTCTTCAGTCTACACTTAAAAGCCAGTCATGACTGGGTCAGTTGTATTTCCCTGGGGAGGGAGTTCCACAGCCTAGAGGTGCTGTCACTGAAAAGACCTCGTCCCGTGCCCTAGTGAACTGCACTTCAACAGACAATAGAATGTGGAGCAGATCCCCTAGTGAAGATCACAATGTCTTAAAGACTGCTTTGGGCCTCAGACTAGATATCCTGGTATAATAATAATAATAATAATAATAATAATAATAATAATAATAATAATAATAATAATAATAATAATAATGGTCGCTGCGTAATAATGATTTTAAAAATTAATGCAACAAATGCTCTGGGGAAACACTGATCAAATGATACATAATGTTCCAGTTCAATTCAATCTTTCTCCCAAGGCACTAAATAAAAGAAGGCTCCTAAGCCTATTATTTCAGTCATACAACTAAAACCAGTTGATTACAGGGGTGGTACCCCTTTGATGTTGATTTTTTTTTTTTAAGAATAAAATCATATGTCAGGTCTTTAGCTGAAGGACAAGCTGTTTGGGGATCAGCTTGGGGGAAATGAACTTAAGGATGATGTCAGTTTGGCCTCTTTATTTTGAGTCGTGTTAGCGTTTAATGTTAATACAGAAGTGATGTATGCTTGGGGATGAATCATGAAGGTCTGGAGATCAATTTGTAATGTAAATTGCTGACATGTTTAACTATGGATTTGTACTATGAATTTACATCTGCCTATTCCCATTTTGGTTACGTTTCCTAGCTTTGATGCACTTTGATTTTTAGAGTAAAAATATCATCCAGTCATAATAATTTTAATTTGACCATTGCCTGTCTGTCTGAATATTCTCTCCAGCACTTCCAGTTCCGAGCTCAAGTGCCAAGCCGTGAAGCACAGGAAGGTCCCATGTGGCCAGGCCATTAAGAGCGCTGGAGCACCAAGACAAGGTGGGGAAGATCTCCTTCTCCCTTGTCCACCCATCTTCAGTGACAGTAGCTTGGAAGGAATCTTTCATTACGCTCCATAGTCACAATCCAATGTGCAGTTATGCGCCCATGCATTCTGTTGGATTCGGTGGTGATTAAGCTTGTCTCTCTTGGCACTGGATTGCGGCCTATAAATCTACAAGAGTCCACCTCATGTTTCTTAAGGCATCAGGTAACAATGCCAGTATCAAGTTACTACCCCAGGGGACTTGCACGGAGCATTTAGTTACAGAAACACACCTGTAGAGCTGGATAAACATTCCTGGAGTATTTGCACAGCTGTGGCAAGAGCATAATCATCATAATTCAAGCCAAAGTACCACAGCTTGGATGACGCTTAAGGTATGGATTTGGAACTTAAGTTGAAGAGCAGACCGCAATGACCTCACCATCTCACCGGCACAAAGAGATGGCCAGTCTAGGCTGAGCTGCTCCATTTGCGGTAACTTCACCACAGGGTCGAAGCTTCAGATCATGTGGGAGCACATATCGATTTTCGACAACATGGGCATCCAACCTGCAACACACCGAGAGGGTAATTTGGACCTTTGCCTTTGTGAGGGAGAAGCAGGTATGAGATGGTAATGAAGGTCTGAGTTTCCCATTTGGCAAAGGGCATAAATCTCACCAAAATGTCTCAACTGTGTAAGCAATACAAAACTGGGGAAACAGACCTCAAAAAGCTGAACCGGAGAGAGAGGCTATCATTACATATTGACTCTGGTTTTCTTTCATGGAGATTATGGCAGCAGATGATTCCTTGGCAGCAGTCTCCCATTCAGGCATGGTCCAGACCCAGCCCTGCTTAGTTTCAGCAAGATTGCCACCCTGTGTGCCGGCAGACCGAGATTTAAAAGAGCTTATGGCAGGGATGTGGATCAAGTCTCTGACTCCAAGTCTCGAGTCAAGTCCCAAGTCTTTGCCCCCAAGTCCCAAGTCTTTAGTTGCGAGTCCCTATTTAATAGGGAAAACGGGTTTAAATCTGAATAAAATTGGACTTGTCGTAAAAGGCTCCAAGTCTCGAGTCAAATCTTTCGAGTCTTTTACAATCACCAAGTCAAGTTCGAGTCAAGTCAGTGACACAACTTGAGTCCAACTCAAGTCCGAGTCAATAGACTCAAGTCTACATCACTGGCTTATGGTAGCATGATTCATTCATCCACACTGGCCTACTAGTGCACATGGCACCTGACAGGGTGACATAACAAGAAGAACTTCCTAACTGTAAGAGCTGCACTGGAACAGTCTGTCTCATGAAGCGGGTAGGCTCTCCCTTGTTTTTTCAAGCAGAGGTTGGATGGCCACCTGTCAGGGATGTTGCAGCAGTTGCCTTCACTGAGCAGGGGGTTGGACTAGATGACCTCTAAGGTTACTTGTACGTCTAACATTCTGAGCCTACAAAAAAAAAAGGAAATGGGATGGTTTTATTTTAAATTAGGTTAGATTTTCCTACCCTCGTTGAAAAGCAGTGGGCTGATTTTTGGTCCTTCTGAAAAGATGTGGGATGGCATCTCCCATCCCACTTAAAGCACTGGTTCTGGTGTAAATTAACAGGCACTGAGAACCAAATGGGTGAGAACAGCCATGTGAACCTTCACTGTATACATCTTAATTCACACCAAGTGTGTGTGTGTGTGTGTGTGTGTGTGTGTGTGTGAGTGAGTGAGTGAGTGAGTGAGTGAGTGAGTGAGTGAGTGTGTGTGTGTGTGTGTGTGTGTGTGTGTGTGTGTGTGTGTGTGTGTGTGTGTGAGAGAGAGAGAGAGAGAGAGAGAGAGAGAGAGAGAGAGAGAGAGAGAGCCAATGTATATTTATTATTATTTTATGCCTTTGGAGAAATATAGGGCCTGACCTCTCTGTGCACCCTTAGCTGCAAATCTTCTGTTATGACGGCAGCCAGTGTTCCCTTGGTGCCTGAGACGCAAGATTACAGTCCATAAGTAGCCACCAATTCGTTATACTGCTTGGCATTCTTTATTTGCAAAGCTCTGTATGGAGAGTAACAAATTAGCCATTCTAACATGTTTGTGAGGTGCCTGTGCACTCCTTTGTAAGGCTAGGGAGACCAAGGCCAGAACAGCACAGAGGAAGGGCTGGATCCAGAAAAGAGAGCAAGCTGGTCAAGAAATAAGCACCATACACTCTGAAACTACTGATGCAGTTAGCTAAGAATGTAAGAAGCACCTCGCTGGATCCGAACACGGTCCATGAATCCACCATCTTGCCTCCAACAGCAGTTAACTGGTAGCTCATGATGGGGAAAAAAAGTCTGGAAACACCTATCCCTTACTTTTTGTCCCTTGCCTGTGTCAGTCAGAGATTACTGTACTGCCAATTCAACATACTGTATTGCCAATTCAAACAAATATGGCAATTTCCTTGCCATGGTTGAGCCCAGAAACAAACAGAAATGCAAGTTTGTAGCAGAACCTGGCTACGGAGGGCACTAATTAGCTGATGCCCTATGAACGATGTCACCAAGAAACCGCTCTCTCCCCACACCAGGATGCAGTTCTGTACTTTTGAAATATGTTACTACTACTACTACTTACTACTACTACTACTACTACTACATGCTGGAATGGCCTCATGTTTTTTGCACACTCTGTGTACTGAATGGGGCAGTTCTCAGCGTGTGAGGGTGTCAATCTTTCACACTGGCCTACTAGTGCACATGGCACCTGACAGAGTGACATAACAATCAATATCAACAAAACTCATCCTCCCAAGCAGCTTACAGTCTAAAACAGGCAGAGGCAGTGGGGAAGCTACGCAGGGATGAGGGTGCGAGACAAGAGTCGGGAGGGAGGAGCCCTTTTCAGTTTTTTTTAATAATATATACAGTACTTATATACCGCCTTTCTTGGTCATTGGATTTCTCCTCCGACTTTAATCCAAGGCGGTGTACATGGGCAGGCTGTCCTAACCCCCCCCCCCTTGGTTTTTTTTACAATATATATAAATGTCCAATCTTTCATGAACGGCTACTTTCCAGGTGGTATCCTTTTTACAGTCTGACAATTCTGCTGGCTGGCGCCTCCCACACTGGACCGACGCAGCTGGAAGCTCTTATCTCTCCTCCTGGAGGTTTTCACAGCTTTTTGCCGGCGGCGTGTCTCAAACTTATCAAGTTCACCGGTCTTCGGGCTTTGAAGGCAGCAGCTCTCCCAACTGAGCCAGACTCTTCTTCCCATCTGACTCTTCTATTTGCACAAGCAGAGGGACATTATCATCATCATCAGGGCAGCAGGCTCTGCCCCAGGCAGCATGCGTTCACTTCAACATCTAAAACAAGGCTATGTTCAGTGGGTTGGGTTGGAGCCTGCTACTGTGAGATCACTAACCTCTGCGTGGTTTGTTCTACTTGGCTGGAATGACTGAAAAGAGAAGTGCAGTATGTGCAAATGTATACTTAAGCTTGGTTACAGACAGGAATGAGGATAAGCCAAAAGACACATGGAAAAGGTGGGTTTTGCAGACAGATGAAGGGAACACATAAGTGTTCAGGGAGAAAATTCCACACGTGGGGGAAGCAAAGGAGAACGGCACCGAGAGCCAAACTACACATTCATTGTAATACATAATTTTTAAAATTAAATCGCAGCTGGGGAGGGACTGAAATGTGGTGAAACAGCAGGGGAGGGAGAGGGCTGCCGCTTTAACACTTGTCCCAGCTGTGGTTCTGATTGGGATCAGGCCAGTGGAAGCTCTTTTTCCTATTGGCAACAGCATGTGGAGCAATCAGATCCTAATCAGAAGTGTCAGGGGCAAAATATTAAAACTCCCCTCTCCCCTGCCATGGTTTCACCGTGTTTCGGTCCCCACCAGCATACTATTTAATCAAACAAAACAAAAGAAGAAGGCAAAACATGCATTACACAGTCAGTGTATTTGTGTCATTTGGTCCTGAGGATGATAGAGTCAGAGAAGCAGAGGTCATGGGCATGAATATAATGAGAAGCAAGGGCTGAAAGATAAGGTGGGACTAAGGTAGCTTTAAAGGTAAGGACAAGGAGTGCGTGCTAGATACAGCAGGGAATGGGAAACTGGTGTAGGGGGCTGTGGAAAGGTGTCATGTACTATTTGAGGAACACATTGATTCCAAACATGCTGTTTAAGTTATAGGGCAATATATTGTAGAAGTCTTTGTAGCAGCATGCTATGCTACTGTTCTCCATGGGATTAGTATATGCCTATTTCCTTTGTATCCAGCATTCTATGTTCTGTTTGCTCTCTGACTGTAAAACAAGTGCATTATTTTCCTCTGCCAAATCATAAACCAAGTGTACCTTTTTTTCTGCCTTATATTGCAGAGTACATAACGGGGCAGTCAGTGGTGCAATTTGGTATCAGAAAAGTTTATAAGCCCCATACTACTCTGCTTCATTTAAAAGTCCAAAATGGGGTTCAGATCAGGTTTCCTCTGATCCTACACCCTGGCCTGTAATGAAGGAAAACCTCATCAGACGAGACCTGGTTTTCTAATAATTTAACATGATCCATTTCATTCAAATCACATTCTCAAAGGTATGTCCAAAGCCAACCTTTTCCAATATCTCACATGTCTTCTTTCCATTTGTGCTTCTCTGTTCTGGAGTTATGAGAACTAAGCATGTAAAGTATGTAAACGTTATTTTATTTAACCTGCAAAAGAGCAAAAGCTCTGTTTTGTGTCAGTTCTCAAAAAGCTGATCTTACTTATAATCAGTAATTAATAATATTATTCAGGTAACATCAGAACAAAAGACAGAAAGTAGAAAAGATGGAAAGTAACATCTATTGACCCATATATGGGCACTCTACAAAACAACAACAATAAATGATGATCCGTAAGAACATAAGAGCCTTGCTGGATCATGCCAAAGGCCCATCTAGTCCAGCTTCCTGTATCACACAGTGGCCCTACCAGATGCCTCAGGGAGCACACAAGACAACAAGATACCTGTTTCCTGCTGCCACTCCCTTGCACCTGGCATACAGAGAAAACCTACTTCTAAATCCAGGAGGTTGCTTATGGCTTGTAACCTGTGATTGACTTTTCCTCCAATGAATCTATCCAATCCCCTTTTAAAGGCATCTAGGCCAGGTGCCATCACCACAACCTGTGGCAAGGAGTTCTACGGATTAATTACATGCTGGGTGAAGAAATATTTTCCAGATCCTGGTCTATAAATACAGCAGAATGAGTTAGAAATGAGGCAATAGAGAGCGTGGAGCGTGAGCGTGGGACTTGTCACCACGCTCATCCTGCCTCCACCCGCTCATCCTGCATATCTGAACACATAGGAGATAAATATGTGAAGAGGGTTAATCTGCTGCATGTGTAGATCAGGACTTGGTAACCCTAACAATAGCCCTGTAAGGTAGGCTGATGATAAGTTGAAGAAGTGGAGCAATTTCCAGAAGGATAGCCCAGTTAGTCTGTTGCAGTGTGTGAAGTGCCACAAGAGTCTCAGTTGAGAAAAATGTAGGTTGCCTCAGTGAATTTGTGGTTGACATGAGATTTGAACTATGAACTTCCCAGATCAGACTTTTAGCTGCCACGTTAGACCAAGTCTTCAAAGAGGTAAAATTGGTAGATCTAGGTTTGATATACAGCTGTATGAAGCTCCTTCAGCTGTATGAAGCTCCTTTATACTAAGACCATAATCCAACTATTACTATTGACTCTGGTAGTGGTGGTTCTCTAAAGTCTCAGACAGAGGTCTTTCCCAGATATGCTACCTAAGCTCCTTTACCTGGAGATGACAGGGACTGTATACATGCAACGGCTGTGCTCTACTACCAAGTTACAGCCCCTCTCCTACAGACAAGGTAAAAAATTGTGCAGGCTGAAGACACCTGCCCAAGTCTAGCATAGGTTATGGTGCTGCTGCTGCTTCCCAAAGGAGTCTGTAAACCAGGCATAACTGTAACACCAGTGTGGGCATCCCAGATAATCGTGGTTCAACAAGGATTAGTAGGACCTACCTCCTTGTGTCTTAACCACAGGAATTTGCATTCCATAACAGCAGAGCATTTCCCTCCGCCAAGAAAAACGACGGGCGCTGGTTTATTTTGCGTGCAAGCCGGAGTGCCATGTTCACTTACAAACGGCTTTGCATTAAAAGTCAACCTTATTTAGTCTCTGGGAAATTAATGATTGCCGAATCCAAAAGGTCTCCCATATTTGAGCAGTCATTTGGCGTCTTGACAGGGCTGCGTAGAAAGAGAGCTAGTCAAATATGACAATTGGCTTGAAATATGTAGGCATCTAGCCCTCTGTAATATATGGACTGCATTCCCTGTAAAAATTATTTATTAGGAACTTTTAGTTACTGAGTGGCACTGTGATTTAGTGCACTCTGTACAATTGCTCCGTTTGCCTCTGGGACCCAGGGTTCTAATGCAACTTGCGAGACTGAACTTAAGTGATGCTAAAAAGTTACTGAGGCTGTCTCAGCTCACTTGAGGATGAACCATAAAACTGTCATAACCAGCTTAAATCAAGGACCTCTCGTGCACTGGGATTTCCATAGGACATCTTCCTACCATGTGCTTCAGAAGATGAACCACACAAAGAAGAGAGAGAGAGAGGAAAACACAAAGCGGGGAGAGGACTGGTTCAACTTAAATGACCATGGCAGGGCCAGGCAAAAAAGTGTTTTTTACTAAGGGCAGCCGGGGGAGGGGAATAAATCCAAGGTCACTTACAAGTCAAGTCTAGGCTGAAGCAGTACTCATAGGTGGGCAGAGGGATCTTGGCCCCCTTAACTTTTGCAGCAGCTCCCTTAGCTGCTGCTTCTGGAAGGTTATGGGGTACATGTTTTGGCTAAAACTTGGGGGAGTCAGGGGATGAGACACGCATTTCATTAAGGGCCCCTTGTCTATTCCCCAATGAGCTCTGGGCTTAAGCCCAGGAAAACAGCCTACAAGGTCCCCAGGATAGGGAATGGGAAAGGATCAGCATTGCCCACTGACTGAATAGAAGGGGGGGATCCTTCCAGGCTAGCTTTTCCCCACATTTAAGTCACTTCCTAGATTTGTTCATATGAAAGCCACACACTTTGGAATGGTTGCCAGAGTTTTACTTGGTTGGTTGGGGTTTTGTTTTTTTTTAAGTAAAAGTCACACATTACTCAAAACATGAAGTTTGATCCTAAGGGTGCCTGCCAGGACATTGAGCTCAGCCCCAGTGGGTCATTTCATCCACTGCTGCCTTTAAGAGTGCAATATGCATATGTGTAGCTAAATAAATAAATAAATAAATAAATAAATAAATATGGCACTGTGGGGCAGGGGAGCTGTGCAGATTGCCTGCATGGAGGGGAGACTGGCTATTCAGCCCATAGTAGAACCCAAGGCTCAGGTAACCATTTCTGACAGCACCAGCCACAAGTGGGACAACGACGACTTTGCTATTTGCTCTACCCCCACACACACACTCCAGACCCACTGGAGGAGTCTGCCAGCCAGCTTCCACTCTCTAAACTGCTCCAGGGTCCTTTCTTAGCTTCACCCCCACACACCACACACCTTTTATTATCAGAATTTTTAAAATCAAAATTTGACAGTCCTAGAAAGGTTCATAGCGGGGGGGGGGGGTCTGCTCTTGGCGCTGCATGGAATTCCCAGCCAGGAAGCAGAATCAACTGTGGGATGAAGTACTCCAGTTGGAGACAGCAAGGCATGGAGTCCGGACCCTGAGAAAAGGTGGAGCGCAGGAATGTCCCACCCCCCACCCACCCCAAATGGATCACAATAACATGACCCAGCTGTCAGCTTCAAGCCCCCAGCAGCTGGTTAAATGCTTTCTTTTATGCTGATGTTTTTGTTATTCAGAGTTTGTTAAATTTTACAACTGCAGCCTGTTAGCCAAATTTTGATGGAACATACATAGGCCTGACCTGCTATAGAAATTGTTATTATGCCTGAAGAACCACCCCACTCAGTCACTACTACCAGCAGCAGAGAAATCAGAACCAAGGCTACAAGTTCATTCCTTCTTGAAGCACGTAGGAATTTTACAGAGCCAGGAACAGGTGAATTGATGCAATATAGCATCAATGCTCCCTTTATCCATTTATATACTCAGGTCATTCACACTGCAGGCAGTGACCTCTCCAAGCACCCCTCTTAGAGCTCTCATCATCGGCTTCTGATGCAACTCTAGCAAACAGCCCCCGTGAGCCCTCCTTGTAGCAGTGCTACAGTCCCTCCTCAACCAGCTCTCTCCCCAAGCCATACCTGATGTATTTCTTCCCTTAATCGCAGAAATAATGTCATGTCACCAATATTTTATGCCGCTCGCTCCCTCTTTCCTCTTCTGCCGTGTCCATTGCTGAGAAAGCTACGCAGTTGCAGCCAGGATGCCGTTCCAGCCTATGTTTAATGACCGTGTTACCGTAAAGATGCTGATTCATTAATGACCACACTAATTAAGTGCCATAAATTTATTAATTCTTTGGGCCTCATTACATAACAGCCTGGAACTAGTAGCTGGGGTGTGTGCGCAGGTGCATGCATGCGTTGGAAAACAGTTAAGCTAGGGTTAAATAATCATGTCTTGCCAAGTCAAAGACAGCCTACTAGCCATGTATGGTGTCCCACCAGCTCAAGAAATCTCCTCTTTTTCCTAACTACCCCAAAACTGTAGTCAGCAGCTCACTAACTACCTGGCAGGCCACAATGCATGGCTTTGTAGGTCACAAGTTGTACAGGCCTGGGCTGGTCGCCCTTTATCTTCTAGCTGCTAGCTTTCCCCACTGCAGAGAAAGAAGTGTGATGCTCTCTTGGGGCTTGTTTGCTCCCTTTATCCTTATGTTACTTTCTGCTTGCCTCTGTTAATATTAGCTCAACTCCTCCCCCCCCCCCAATGGGGCTGCTTATGAGTACAACTTTAAAAACGTTTTTAAAAGTGTGATTTATTAAACAGTGTAACTTGTTAAAAACAATGACATCACTTCCTGCTTACTGACATCACTTTCGGTCCTAGGTCTTAGGGGGGTCCCGACAGATTGTCATTCTACAAAAGGGGGTCCCGGTGCTAAAAAGGTTGGGAACCACTCTTCTAGCAGGTATCCTTAAAAAGAGAGAAATACTGGGGCTCAAGTCTGCATGGATGCCCATCTTCTTTGGCCTGGACAGTTTCTTCCAAATCCCAGATGCACGGAGTGCTGACTGTGATCAGCCACTATGGAGGAAAATGCACTTTACACATGTTCAGAGGCCCTCTTTTTCATAGTGAGAATATAGATGGCCATGTGCCATGGTAATTACCCACAACATGCACCTAACTACTTAGAAAAGCAGGTCATCTGAAGAGGAGAATTTTACTATTCCTTGTTTCACAAGATTTCTGTACTGAACTGCCATAAGTTTTTCCCTTTCATCACTCCCGTGCAGGATGATCTGCACCTGAGATCCCAGGCAGGCCACTTTAAACATCTACATGGGTTCACAAAACTAGCTGATCAAATGGTTGCCTCACTGTGTTGGTGTCCTGTTTCTGGCATTAACCCATTAGGTGTCAAAGAGCGATCCAAGTACTATCTGGCTGGGCCTTCCCAGGGAGTCCTTATTCTAGGACACTCCAGACCTCATTCACAGGGCAGAATACCTTAACAGGGAATGCTATCCTTATCCTACAATGGCTCTATCAATCTTAGTTTTCAATAGACAGGCTGGCCAGCAGGCCTGCTATATTTTCACTTTCCTGTTCATCCATGGGAGAGTATATTTGTTACTTAGATGGCATGCACAGTCTTTGAGGCATGGAATAATCTGTCTGCCTGTGCTTCCCACTACCTCTGCACCCGTTCCCTTCGTTGCTTTCTCCCATTTGATTTCATCTAACACAGGGTGTATTTATCCCAAAAGGTACTTAACTGGAACTTAGCCTTCTGCTGCTGCAGTCTCACTCCAGCTAGAACCTACCACTCTAAGTAGAAGTTATGCTTCTTTGCTAGGCCAGGCTGTAAGTCACAAATGGATTGCTATCTAAGGGCTGTTTCATATTTCTGCTCTGCGTGCACCAGCAGCAATAGCTGGACATGAGGGGAGATGCATGTCCCTGTAGACACATGACGGACACCAGCTGGAGAGACACAATTGATGGGAACTTCCTGGTTTGTGTCTACCATATCTTCAGGTACCCACCTCTCCTTCATACGTTGTGGGACAAAAATTGATATACATGGCAGGTGCATATCACACATATAGTGTGAACTAATAAACTGATGGCCCAATCCGTCAGTTCCACCGGCACAGGCCACCACAAAAGCACCATAAAGTGCTTTGTGGCAATGTAGGGAGCCAGCATGCCAGCCAGGGTCTTCCCGCGCATGCCAGTAGAGCAATGGAGGTCCGCTGTAGCAGGAAAGTCCTGCACAAGGGGCAGAACGGAGTGGGAGGAGGGTGCAGAGGGGATTGAATGGGGAAGGCGGAGGACGGAACAGGGAGATGGAGCAGGGGATGGGTGGACTGGGAGGGGCAGGTTCAGCGGCAGCACGCACCAGATCCAACCCCAGTTCCCAGGCTGATCCGCCTGCACAGTCAACTTGGACTTGCGCCAGAGATATCACTGATGCAGGTCCAAGTTGACCCATAGCATCTGCTGGGGCTTACCCCGGGGCAAGGGGATAAATGTCTCCTTACCCCGAGGAGACCTCCAGCAGTCGAAAATCCCCTACAGGATGCAGCGTAGCCCATGCCGGCGCTGCTGCATCACCGCATGGGGATTTAGTTAGGGTTGGGCTGTTAAAGTGGTTGATGCACTCAAGAAATTCCAGATTTACATGAGTTGTGGGCCCCATGGGTGCCAGGCAAGGCCCTCCGAACATGGATCTGGAGCAGCAGAGGCAACTGGCAGCAGGCAGTGAGTCAGAAACAGATATGCAGGACCTGGGACAGCTCCAGGCTAGTCCAGGGGAAGTCCTATGTGACCAACATGGTTCTGGCACTATTCACACACAGACCACAGTGCCTGGGATCACCCCACACTGAAGCAGCTCCCAAGCTGCTAGAAGCGCATATCTGTCTGATAAAATTTATTGACCATCTTTCAGCCATAACAGCTCCCAAGTGGTTGAACTTGACAATGAACACAAATAACAATTTGCAATTAAACCAATTAAAATAATAAAATAAATAGATTGCTGCTGCAGCAGGAGACCCTGGATGTATGCGATGCTGCATCCTCCCCACCACCACCACCGCAAGTGCAGCACTGAGAAGTCAATGTGGACAGGGAGTTTTCAAAATGCCCCCAAGGATGTATTCGTACAGCTGTTGTTTCTCCAAGACAGGCTTCTGAAATTATCATATGAAGATATTTACATGAAGAATGGTATTGTGGATACACATTGAGTTCCTTCACGCACCCCACCCCCCTACGCATGCCTGGCAAGCCTCCAAAATATAGCTTATTGGGCACAGGGTAGACTCATCCACAAGGCCACCTTCCACATAAATCTTTTCACAAGGTGATTTAAAAAAAATTGATAAATCTGTCATGGGAATCCACCTTAATGTGCTTACTTTCAGTTCCCCAGCTGTAAGGGTAGACAAAGGGCAAAATGGGTGCAGTGCCTAGCAGTTAGCAAGTGGCACCCACCTCCCTGTTCCTTGCTTCATCCTTTTAACTGAGTAAACTGGGAATGAACTGGGGAAAGGGTAGTTCTCGCTGCCACCACCCAAAGCTAGAAGGATCAGACAGGAGGAGGCTGCCTTTGGAAAACCTCCCACTCAGGTTAACAAGAAACCCCAAAATCTAGGTAGGAAGCTACCTAAAACTCAAAAGGCGGCAGAATGGGGAGGCCTGGGAGATGTGGCAACTCCCCTCTCTCCCGAGTGAACTGAGACCAGGCAGGTAAAACAATGAAACTATGAGAAGTGTATTAAAAGGCTGCAAAATATGAGAGAGAGAGAGAGAGAGAGAGAGAGCAATGAGCATTATCAGGTTTCACCTGTGGGCTTGGTTATTGGAGGGTCACCTGCACCTCTGTGTTTCTCCTCCTGGATATCAGGTGGGCTTCATGGTTCAATTAACTGACTCCAAGCCTTGTTCTTTATTTACTGGTCAGTTGGGGAAGAAAGTGAAGATTAACAACAACAAAACAATGGTTGCTATATATCTGGATGACTCAGAGAAGCCCTTTTGGGATCCCAGAAGACTCTGAGGTAATAGACAGATCCAAAACAGTTGAAATCAAAGGGGGAAATTACCACATCAGCAAAAAAGGGTCTACTACTTCCTTTGTTGGATGAAGAAGAAAAAAAGCTACTTCTAGCAGCAACTTTCCACATAGGGAGTCATTTGTAGGTTGTAATGCAAACGAACAAGTAAAAAAAAGACTCTAAACAAGACAAGCCCCTCATCTGCAGTTTCCTTCCATCACAGAGACTGGCCACCCAAGAGCCAGAGAGATTTCATGGGGAGGGGGTGGTAGAGGGGTGGTGGTGGAGGAGGCGGAGCATAGGCAGTCCCCAGCTGTTCAGCATTTGGTTGGGTGAGGGGGGCTGTCCCCAGAGTCATTAGTCTCCAAAGGACACCTCGCCCTCATCATGTTCCAAGTAGCAAATCCTATGTTAAATTTAATTTAAAAACCATCTTTGCCTTAAATTTCAAAATAAACCTTCTGTACAATAATAATGATAAAGCAGGGAGCTGGCGCTCTGGACAGCAGAGATTTTTCTTGTTGACACCAAGTTTCCGATTAAAGGCAGGCAAACATAAATCCTTCTTCATAATTGCTGCACTTGGTTCAGTTGCATCCCTTAGCAAAATGGATTTTGCATCCTTCCCCCCACCCACTGCCCTCTCCCACAAGTACCAACCAGCCCTGTCCTTAGCCCTGTCGGAGAGCAGTTAAGGGATCCCATCTTCCTTACAGAGAAGTGGGGAGGGAAACGTGCTGACCTACAATGTTTCCTAGGCAGCTTCACACAGAATCTTTCTTTCTTTTTTTTAACACTGTGCAATTCCTAACCTCTGCTGGTTTAAATCCAGTCACCCCAATTGAATAAGGGAGATCCATGTGAGGAAGCAGCAGGCTTCTGTGTGTGGAGCTGCAGATCTGGATTCCACTGAACTGGCTGAATGCATCTTTAGATGTGGATGGGAGATTATGAACATTGCATATCTTTACATGGGACCATGAGTTCTTTATCATATTTTTTTCTTTTTTTTTAGTATAATATATGGGGCCACGAGTTCTTGCACACAAGCCAACTGGGGTCAGAGACCATGTCTATAGCAGCTGAAAGCCCAGATTGGTAGGTGTTTGCGAAACTAATCAAGCATGCACATGTGTGCGCGCGCGCGCACACGCACACACACGCACACACACGCACACACGGAAGGCACTTGAGGTATGTGTCTCTCAAACCAGGGCTTCCAGCAGCCACTCTATGACATCTTATCTCCTGCATTACCAGTTCTCTGATCCCTCAGCAAGCCGGGGAGATTAGACTTTGTGAATCAAGCATTGCAACTTGTGAATCAAGCATTGCAACTCTTCTAGGTTGCAATGCTGGTCTTCACTCTGTTGGCTAGACCACCACAAGCCAATAAAAACATACCAGACCCACCTCAAGACTAGCTCCTCAGTTCCAGCAAGTCACACAGCTCAGCATTGCAACCTTGCCCCACCACTCTGGTACCCAACTCTGGCCCATCCTCAGTCAGGTCTCCTGCCTCTAGCCCTCTGCTCCTCACATGGAGGCTGGTGTCACTCACTCATCTGCCAACCCGGACCTGCGCCAGCTGCCTCAGGTAGGTTCCTCGCCAGTCAGCACAGGGCCGGGCGAGCAGGGGCAGCAAGGGAGGGGGCCATTGACCGGCCTGGGCTGGAAGGGGGTGGGGATATCAGCACTGAGTTGCGCCTTGCACAACCTTCTCGGTTATGCACCAGCTAAAGAGCTGGCATGCATCTGAGGAGGCCCATTGGGGCCGTGCAATTTACACAGAGGGAGGGGACAAACATCCCCTTCCCCCAAGGTGAGCCTGGGCCACGCCGGTGTGGGCCACAATCTGCGCAGGATGCAATGGCTGGCCATTTAGTCAGGATTGCGCCGTTAGTCAAGCTAAATGAAGAAAGTGAACCAGTTCTTTTAACAAGCACCAGCCCTATGCCCTGATCTCACTAGTCTCTGTGGGAGGAGCGAGTTGTCTGTGTTCCTTAGTCCTCAGAGCAGTCTGCTGCAAAGCAGTTTCCTTATCAGCACAATGCTACTAAGACCGCTCTCATGCCAGACTCCACATAACTGAGCTTTCTTGGCCTTGCTGTTTTACCAAAGGGAGATAATAAACCACCTATTGGACAAATGGCTTTAAGGAGGAGTCAAGACCAAAATTAGCTTGCTGGGAGAGAGTAGTAAGAAGACAACATGGGCCTCGCTCATTCTGGGAGAGGAATGGAAGGGTAGATCAAGGGAAAGCACAGGTGTTCCTAGTTTGGGACAGCGAGTACTGGGAGGAAGAAGAACTGTCTGTTGTTCTAAAGAAAGAATAAAGAAGGCTGCAGATCCTAGAAGAAGGGGTGAGAGACTCACAATCCTGTCTGGGTCCTCCAAATGCCTACGGATAGCCCAGTAAAGAAACACCCCCCTGCTTTTGTGACGGGAGGCAAAGAAGGGCTCAGCCCATTCCCAATTCATAGCAGCTTTCAGCAGCTGCACCAGCCTCCTCACCCTGACGTTTCCGTGATGGTAGGATGGGGAGGAGAAAAGATGGGTGTCTCCAGAGTTGGTTGTTGTCATAGCAACCTGGCCTAGCTTGCAATGCTGGACAAACAGCCGTTTTCAAGGACGCGCTTCTCCATTGTCAGGCAGCCAGAGCGGAGGCTTTTGTACCAGCGCTTTCCCAGCAGGCCTTGCTGAATAGGTATGAGTTCATGAACCTTCCCGGCGGCTGAAGAAACAAACAAATATTTGACCTTCGACCTGCTGATGACGTTTCAACTACCCTGATTGGGGGGGGGGACCCTGCCTTGGCGATGAACAATGGTTTTATCTTCTTTGTTCCTCCTAACTCAGCTACACCCACAAACCCCAGATTTTAAACCCACTGCAAATGAACCTGAGACAGTGACTGCCGGCCAACCAAGATCTTTTCCCCCTCTTTGCTGACAGAGTTACATAGCATCAAGTCCCTTGTGACCAATATTATCGCTTTTGCAAGACACAGAGAGAATGTTATTATTTTTGTCTGTCAGGCCTCAGATTGGTCCTTCCCACGATCCTCTCCTTTGCCACTCAAAAACATAAGAAAAGAAAAACAAAATGTTCTCTTTTACTGATGAGACTTTTTTCCCTCCCTGATGCATGCACATTAGTGAATTATTGTGGGATTGTTACTAGAATTTGATAAACTGCTTTGTTTAGCATTGCTGTAAGATCTGCACTATGCACGAGTTCCCTTCCAATGATTCTGTGACTGGAATGTTGTGAAGAATCTGATACAGATTTGAATTCCAAAAACTCACTTTTTAATCAAGTTTCCAGTCCTCATGGCCATGGAGATGTGTCTGAAAATATCAAGGCAAGTCTCCAAAAGGCTCCATTGTTCAAGCAACAGGGTTTTGTGTCCTAGAATGGCTACAATGTCAATGGCTTACCTTCATGATTTACAAAATCTTCCGACATGTTTGGCCAGCCTCTTTCTTACCCACATCTGTTGTCTTACCACTGAAGTGCAATTCAAAATTCAGGGACATTCCCCCTCACACACACCGAAATGTCAGATTCACAACACAGTAGGTAAATCAAAGGATTTCATAATAGGCACATGAGCATTAGTTACATTAGTTTTCATTCTTTATTTTGGGTACAGAATTTGAGTTCCCCTGTTAAAGAATATGAATACGCCTGGCTATGATACTAGCTTGATAGTTCATAGCAGCAGGATGGGCAAAAATTCAACAGGTCAAGCTTTTTCAACATTGCACCTTCATAGCAGGAAATTTCACCTGTGGAATTTATGTCTATCGTGCATCTATGAAAGGCACAAGAGCCTTGCCAGGGAAAGGTAGCAACCCTAAGGGTTGGCTATGTATTTGTTACATTTGTATCATGCTTTTCCTTCAAAGAATTCAGGGTAGCGTACATGGGGTTATCCTACAAATATCATGTACAAATGTCATGGAAGAAAAGGAGAAACCATCACTGCAAAACAGACAATCCAAGTTTGCTTAGCTTTTTCTGATGGCAGCAGTTGCTCCCAGTGGAATTATGAAACTGACTAGACCTGACCAGCACTGACCAGACCAGACCAGACCAGATCACAAGCTGCTTCAGGTCCACACAATTTCACTTCTAAGAGAAAGTATTTTAAAACTTTTTAAAGTACTGAGGAGCATCAGGCCGAATTTCTGTGGGGAAGGCAGCTCTGCATTCTTTTGTTTTTGTTAACGAGGGCTACATGAGCGCTCATGTGGGTATGCGGCTAAGCATTCATCCTTCCATTAAACATATGAAGTTGCCTTATCCCGAGTCAGACCATTGGTCCATCTAGCTCAGGATAGACTACAGTGAGTCATAGTCATAGCAGTTCTCCAGGGGTCCAGACAGGGATATGCCAGGGTATGAAAGTGAGATCTTCAGCATGCAAAACATGTGCTCTACCACTGAGCTAAAACCCCTATAAACTACAACAAACTACAAACTTTTAAAACAAAATGTTACAGCCTAAATTTCAAAACAGCACTTTCTTAGTATTCAGACCACACACATTTATACATTTCAATACCACAGATCTGCTCCATGTATCTGAGGAGCACTCACGCCAAAGAGTAGATGTCTATTACAGCCTGGTGGCCACACTTAGGGGACTTTGTTGTGGTTTCCTGAAAGTTACCGCTTGAAGTGCTATGAACCACCACCACCCCTCTGCAAAACTGCTTTCCCAAGGACTGTGGCAGGAAGGCACATAAAAAGCAACAGTATGTGTCACAGGAAATTATGGTTGTGCAATAATATTTCTGGTTCCCTGAAAAGCTATCAAGCAGCATCTCTACACAAGCTTGAGTCTGGACAGGACAGAGATCTGTGATGGAGGAGAAAAGGGACATGGCCTTGTTCAGCTGACGTGCTTGGGATTCTGGTCAGGCTTAGCAGCTGGCAGACAAGAATAGCAGAGCCATTTATTCTGGAACAGCAGGTATTGTAAGGGCTTCCCTTCTTCCAAGAGATCAAGGAGCAGATAAAACTGCAGCAGAGGGCACTAGAGAAGGGAGGTGAGTGCTACATACTGGGTAATCCAGTTCACCCAAGATAGTGTAAAGATCGCTCAGGTCTACCCCAGCCATTGCAAGGATAGGTACACATCATATAGGAGACCCGTTTAAAAAGGAGTTGAATTCAGGGCTGGCTTGAGTATTGTTAGAATATGTGTCTCAAATGTTGTTCATGCTGTGTATTTAATACTAGATAACACTGTATTTAGCAGGCAGAAATTGCAGCTTCCTTGCTTTGTTACTACTACATCTTACATCATTATTATTATGCATGATGAATGAATGCTGGAAGTGATACTATTTGAAAGCTACGCTTGAATTATACATTGACAAAGATACATATTAAGGTACTGATACATTTCAGGACCTTAAGAGACCCATACTGTATTATGTCCATAATGGACCTGTATTAGTGTCCATAACGTTCCCTACTACAGCTAATAACAGCTTCAGGGAAGCAATTTGGATTGGGGCTATGATATGGGGGGACAGGGTTAAATCCCCCTCCTGTCCCATGCTTTGGCCCCTATTCCCACCCTCTATAGCATAAAAGAAAAAAAATGCATGTCCCAATAACATAACTCCCACAACTACTTTGGCCCTCAGTGTGTCACAACTTGCCAGAGCCCCCCCCCCCCAAACCGTGGCGTATTTACCATGAAAACGTATTCACCATGAAAAAATATGTACCGGTACTTGTAATTGATGATTTGGAACAATCTCATATAAAACTTTCCCTGAAAAGCTCTTCCTAGTGGCTTCTTTGCTCCTCACAACCCTTACCTGTGGAAGAAAATGAGTTGGGAGAGCACAAATCAAAATTTCTAAAATAAAGGGCACTTTGGAGCTGAGGTGTTTGAAATGAGGGACATCCATTTTACTCTGAGAGAGGTGGAAAGTGTGGAAATAAGGGACATCCATTATATTCTGTGAAACCATGATGCTTTGCTGTAAAGGATGACTCCTGAAAATGAGAAATGCTCCTTTAAAGAGGAGTATCTGGTAACCCCAAAGAAGAGTAACATATGACTCCAACTCTGAAGAACCAAAAGATTCCATCCGCATAAATTGTAGGAAGGATGGGATATAGACTACTCAAACTTTCTGATTCATGTCAGGAACTTAATTCTCCTTTTTTGAGGATGAGGATGGGGGGAAAATTCAGCTGCTAATTTGCCAGCTCTGCTCTGCATGAATCTCAACATTTTATATTATTCTCCATTTAAGGCATGAGGTTGAATAGAGCGCTCCAGGTCCAAAGCAAACAGACCATTCTGTGTAATGTATGAAATTGAGCAAAGGCAAGGATGTCACGTGGAAGACAAATGAAAACATGTTTGGTTCCCTACTTGCAAAAGCCCTAAAGCTTCCCCCAATAAGCTCCCCCAAGTGGCTCTTGCCCTATCTACAACTCACAGACAAAAGCCCAACCTTCATCAGAAAGTCTGTAACCAAACAGGCTGCACTGTATCTGGAGGGTACTTTAGAGGGTACTCTATAGGGTTCTTTGACAAAAAGATAGCTTTACTTAACTTTTGTGACAGATCCTTTAGCTATTTTAGAAGGCCATGATTTGGCTAAAATTGAGGGGGTCAGGGTTGGGGCTTGTGAATGCCATTAAAAGACTCCCCTGCCTTTCTCTCCGTAATCTCTGAGCATTGCTTTTAATACACTTTAAAGCTTCCAGCCTTTATGGATATTCTGCATGGGTTAAAAATCAGCATGCCTCATTCAGGCCCAGCCCTAGGGGAAACAGAGCCTGGAGCCTGTGATGCCTCTGCCGCCACCCCCATCCCCACTGCTGCTGCAGCCCTCCAGACATGGAGGAAGGGTGCGTGTGTACACAGACACTTTTTGCCACTGCCTCCACTTCAGTTTAGAAGCAGAAGAAAGGCAGCAGCCAACCCTGCTGGTCTAGGGGCATGGTTCTTGCTTTGGGTGCTAGAGGTTCTGAGTTCAAATCCATGGGATACTATGCAACAGGGGAGGGAGGCCCCTCACTTATGTTCTTATGTTGCCACAAAATGTGGTGATGGGCCACTAATTAAAGGAAGAGTGGCCAAATTTGTGGAGGACAGGTCTTTTAGAGGCTATTAGACATGATGTCTCTGTGTTACCTCCAGATCCAGCGACGGAAGCCTCTGACTACCAGTTCCAGGGGAGCAACGGTAGAGAGAAGTCTGCCTTTCTGTCCTGCTTAGCTTGTGGGTTTCTCAGAGGCAGCTGGTACACAGCGTGTAATTCATCTGTGGAACTCCTTGCCACAGGATGTGGTGATGGCACCTGGCCTAGATGCCTTTAAAAGGGGTTTGGACAGATTCATGGAGGAAAAGACCATCACAGGTTACAAGCCATAAGCAACCTCCTGGTTTTAGAAGTGGGTTTTCTCTGTGCCAGGTACAAGGGAGTGTCAACGGAAAACAGGTTATCTTGTTGTCTTGTGTTCCCTGAGGCATCTGGTGGGGCCACCATGGGAAACAGGATGCTGGACTAGATGGGCTTTTGGCCTGACCCAGCAGGGCTTTATATGTTCTAACCCACCCTATCCTCATCTTCTATGAGCAAGGAGGAGGAAGATAGAAGAAAATGAAGATAATGTCAGAGGTGGTCCTCTTCCTGATAAGGATTGCCATCACTGCCACTCACCGCTCCTCTTTCTCCCCCCATCTTTCCCAACTTATCTGCTTCCTCCTCCTTGCTCTGCCACTGCTGTGAAATAGTGTGGCAGAGTGTGGTGGGACCAGAAAGCCAGGAGAAGCAGGGGTGGGGTAGTGCTTCTTCTCCCAGCATCTTTGAATCTACCTCGCTGTGCTGCTCTATTCCAAACCGTAGAGTAGCAGAGAGAGGGGAAAAGGTAAAGGGGAAATAGAAGCTAAATAAGGCAACTGGAAAGGTGGCCGATGGGTGCAGGGCGCTGCTATCCTGCCGCCTGAAGCAGCCTGCCTCATCTTGCCTCATAGCTGGGCCGGCCCTGGCCTTGTTGTCTTGGGATTTGCATTGTTCCATGTTCATTCCTCATTTCAGGGTTCAGGGACTGAGATCAGTATATATGGTAAATAAACAGATACATCAGAACCAGCCTTACTATTAGACTACATTAGGTGACTGTCTAGGGCAGCATCTTTCATGCAGTGGAATTTTGGAAGCAGATGAGAGAAACTTTCCCTTCCCAGCACCTGTTTGGAACATATGTTTCGGAGAGTCCATAACAGCCTGAGTGTAAGGAAGGATGGAGTTCTGATGTTACAGAGAGGCAAGGAAAAATTCGGCAACTGGTAGGAAGAAGTGGGCAAGATATTCAAATTATTAAAACTTCGGGATGATATGTGGGCAAAGCCTGCCAAAAGCCAGAGGCAAGAGATATGAAAGGCCAAGCTAATAAGGGATCCCAGCATTGGGCTATTGGATGGTAAGGTTTTAAGGAAAATGAGAGCCTCATAGGATCTGACAAGCAACAGAGTCGGGCAAGATGGATGTGCAGTAGATTCTAGACCTAAGTGCTCAGGGATCAAGTTCAGGAGGAGAAAAGGGCCAAGATCCTTTTGCCAGAAAATCCTCAGACACTTACAGTACGCTCTAACATACATTAACGTCGGCCGAGAGTGGGAGGCCAGACTGCAAAGGATACCATCTGGAATGCAGTTCTTCATGAAAGATTGAACGCGTGCGCGCACACACACACTATATGAATATATATATATTAAAGCCCCCCATTAGGGGGTTTGGGAAAGCCTGCCCATGTAATCCGCCTTGGGTTAAAGTCAGAGAAGAAATCCAATGACCAAGAAAGGCGGTATATAAATACTGTATACTATATTATTAGTATATATATTAACCTCTTACCCAAAGAAGCAAGAGGCCAACTCCTCCTTCACTGATTGGCACGAAGTACAGAATAGATTGAAAAAAGTACTGTTTCATACAATACACGGTCAACTTATGGAATTCACTGCCACAGGATGTTTCAATGGCCACTAACTCAGAAGACTTTTAAAAGAGCTGGATAAATTCATGGAGGACAGATCTATCAGCGCAGCTATTAGCTAGAGTAGCTAAATGGAACCCTAATATTGAGAGGCAATATGCCGATGGCCAATGCATCCTGGAAGCACCTGGCCGGTCGCTGTCAGAAACTGGAGACTGGGTTGGGTGGACTCTCAGTCTGGTCTAGCAGGGCTTTGTTTTTACATTCACAGCTTTACAACCATCACAGCTTGGTGGCCAAAGGGCCACTCCATAACTTGAGGCAGCCTGCGATGGAACAATCCAAATGGTGTCACCATCACCTCTTCCTCCCTGGGTTGCAAAAATATGATAATCAGTTACATTGCTTACAACTTGCTACCCTTTAAAATCTGCAACCTGAAGCAGCCACCTCTCTCTCTCTCTCTCTGCCTAATGGTCGGGTCGACCCTGGGCGGCTGCTTGACGTGAAGAAAAGCCAAACAGATGGAATAGCAACCTTACAACCAGAACCAGCAGCCTATGGCACAGTGTGGGACAAGATGGATGAAGAGCTTAATCCAAGCTGCCACAAGGCAAGGCAGTGCTGCATGCATAGAACCATCTTCTGATGCTGGCTGGCACGTGCCAGGCTTCTCTTTTATCAGTGGTGCCTCTAAGCAAGGGGGGGCAGCACACCCCGGAGCAAGCACTGAGCAGGCCTGGCAGTGTCTTCATTCCTTCGACCTCTGCAGCCAGTTTCAGAGCCTCTTCCCAGCCATGTCTATTAAACCTGCCTCCAGCTCCCAAAATATCAGCTCATCTGCATCAACCTGACAGAGGAGGAATCACGGCTATTGGTTGCTCAATGCACATGCAAACAGTTCCCTTATCAGCACCCAAAAGCCCGGCCTGAAAACAATGCTTTCAGGAGGGAGCCACTTGCTGCTTATTTATGGGAAGGAGTTTTTTTGTTTGGTGTAATGGGGGAAGGAGGGGAGCTTCCATCCTAGACAGTGCAACTGGCCAGTTAGAGCCTTGGCTGGCACCGAGGCCTCCAAGATTTCCCTTGCCTCGCAACCTCCAGACGGCTGCAGTGATTGCTAAGCACACTTCAAGCCAAGGCCATATGGTTCTATTTCCACCTTTGGGGAAGTTAGACCAGTTGAAGATAAATGAGGGTGAGGAGCAAAGAATGCTGAGCTTTAAGGGAGATAATACAGAATCTAAAGTTGGGGGATGGGAGTCAGGACTCCTCACTAGGGCTGCCAGATATTAACCCGGAGAGCTGTGCTGTATTTTTGAATTTCCCCCATGCAGCGGGAGACACTGCAGCCATGACTTTTCCCACCTGTTCCTCTACTGATCTCATAATCTGCTGCCTCCCCTGCTGGCTATAATGAGCAGGAATCCAGGCATGCTGCAGGGGTGATGATAGGACAAGGATGGGGGGGGGGGGAGAACATGTGGAGAAGTTCCAGCTGCTGCTTCTCCCACTGTATTAGGAAATTTAAAAACACAGCACGAAATTACCAATCAGCAGCCTTATTTATTCAGTCAATTTCTACCTCGCCTTTCCCCTGCCCCAAAAAGGGGAGCTCAAGGCGGCTTACAAAACAATACATACAACATACAGATCAAAACAATCTACGAATACCGTAAAAAGAGAGTTTATATAAAATTATACAAAAACAGCAATGCCATAGAAGCAACAGAGGCAACAAGCAGCGGCATAAAAGCATAACCTAAAACAGCATGAAATGGCGCATAAAATAACGGTAACAACAAATAAAGCCGCCATCGAAGCAACCGTATAAAACAACATAGTGCAGTAAAACCAACATCAGCAGCATAAAAACTAAAATATATCAATTAATGATCCAAAACAGCAGAATAGCGGCATAATTAAAAGGCATTCCTGAAGAAAGGCCTTCGGGCCCTGCCAGAAGATCTCTAGAGAGCTCTCAAATCAAAAGGGAGGGTATTCCAGAACTGGGGTGCCAACACAGAAAAAGCCCTCCTTCTCAGAGAAAATCTCAGAAGGTGGGCTGGAATGTATGGAAGAAGAAGGCAGTCACTGGTCCCAAGCAGTAAACGGCTTGCACTGTGAATTGTGCTCAGAGTCAGAGAGACAAACTGGCAGCCAGTGTAGCCGCCCCAGCAGCAGTCCGATAGAGTTGAACTGCTGACTAGTCACAATGACCACGCAGGCCACCATGTTCTGTACTCGTTGCAGTTTCTGGACAGTCTTCAACGACAGCCCCACATAGAACATGTTGCAGTAATCTAGCCTTGATGCCACCAAGGCTTGGATAACTGTAGCCAGGTCCGAACGACTCAGGTACAGCACCACTATAAAGCTGATCAAAAGCTCCCCCCCCAGCCACAGCTGCCACCTGGCAATTCAAGAGCAGCTGTGGATCCAGGAGGACTCCCAAACTGCAAACTTGCACCTGCAGAGGGCATGCAACCCCGTTCAGAACCGTCCAGTATCTGCATCCTGGATTTCTGCCTATTTCCTCCAAGGATCTTGTCTGGTGTGGTCCAGTGGTCAGATTAGGAATGGGGAAACATGGGTTCAAAGCCCTGATCAGCTATAAAGCTTACTGGGTTACCTTTGGCCAGTTCTTATCAATGTAGCCTAACCTACCTCATAGGGTTGTTTTAAGGATAAAAAGAGGAAGAAACCATATGTGCTCACCTGAGCTCTTGAGAAGAATGATGGGATAAAAATTACATAGAGAGATCACAGTGCAACATATACTGTATTGTAGAAAATAAAATGACGGGATTAAAAGCCATGATCACAACAATTCTTTAAGTTAAAAACAAAATAAAACTTTGTTTAAAAACATTAAAAACAGTATTTAAAATCTTTGCAACGTTTCAATCGTCCTTTGACGATCTTCTTCAGGCAACAAGCACAGCAGGCTGTAAGATGGTAAACGTCTGTCTCTTGCATTCCAGTGTCTCTTGCATTGCACTCTGGAATGCAAGAGACAGACGTTTACCATCTTACATACAGCCTGCTGTGCTTGTTATCTGAAGAAGATCATCAAAGGACGATTGAAACGTTGCAAAGATTTTAAATACTGTTTTTAAACGAAGTTTTATTTTGTTTTTAACTTAAAGAATTGTTGTGATGAACACCACCATCCTAAACTTCCGGTTGGGAGGAATGGCTGGCTGACAGCTCTGTCGGTTACTCTACACCGACAGAGCACGTCTGATGGACTTAATTGCTCTACCCCTGGATTAAAAGGGTGTGCGATGAGATAAACCACATATCTTCGGATCGCTCCCATTACTCTCTCGGAGAGCGTAGGCTTTTCGAGTTTGTTTTGGTTTGAGCGTGGAAGAGAGGATCAACATCGAGCTCAAAAAATCAGCCGGAACGTAAGCCAAGCCCTCTCCCGCTTATATTTTTGCTTTGCTTATGCAAGTGGCAAGGAACTGCAATAAGAATTGAAGAAACAAGCTAAGATAACAAGTTAACTTAAGAATAGAAGATTTGTTGTGAAAAGGATATAATTTGAAAGAAAGACAAGATACTACATTGAAAATATTAAGTGACAACATTAAGTAATTTGTTGGTACTTACGGAAGATTGAATTAGCGAAGAAACATTTGGGGGAGATATCTACAAACTGTTGTAACGAGAGAAAGAGACTTGTTTTGCTTTTGAATTGTTTGTTTGGAATTCCTGTGGTTTGAAAACAGAACAAACAATCCCTTCCGGTTTGAATGTCACCACTGAAAAAATAATTATGTTGGTTGATATTTGCCGCCTGCACATATTTTAAGAAGTTGAGTCTTTATGGTTTTTGGTTTCTAAAGAGAAGGAAAAGAACTTGAATTGAACAAGTGAAAAAGTGCAATTTGATGAACTTATAAATATGGCTACAAGAAAAAGAGTCAATACATTAGAAAAAAAATCTCCTGCAAGGTCACCTGGACAAGAAAAACCAGTGGAACAACTGGAAGAATGCTTCAAAAGATGGGAACTTAAAATTGATGCCAAATTTGATAAATTTGATGCCAAATTGGGAACTTTGCAGGAAGAAATTCAAAAGATGAAGGTAGAGATGACGCAGGAATTACGTCAGTTGGATGTTGCTGTAAAAGAAATGAAAGGTGGTTTTCAAGAGATAAATACCAAGATGAAAATACAAGAAGATAAAGTGAAGAATCTTGAAATGGAGAGCTGTAAGATTCAGGATATGCTGGCGTTGGCTGAACAAGAGAGAAAACAGAGTTTCTTACGGTTTCGTGCAATTCCAGAACAGCAAGCAGAAGATACAAGAGATAGAATGTTACACATTCTGTCAAAATTCCTACAAATAGATCGAGACGAAATGGATCTGGAGTTGGATAAGGCATACAGAATTAATACAAGATATGCAGCAGTTAAGAAAGTGCCAAGAGATATCTTGGTGCATTTTGTGAGGCAACAAACAAGAGATAAAGTTCTACAGCAACATGCCAAATCGAGACTCAAGGTAGAAGGAGTGCACATTATTGTGCTAAAGGAGATTCCGCTGAGAATTTTGCAGAAAAGGAAAACTTATGCTTTCCTGGTCGAAGTGCTGAAGAAACAGAAGATTGTTTTTAGGTGGGGAAAATTAGAAGGTGTGATTTTTAAACTTCAGGGAAAAACCTACAGATTGGATACAATTCAGAAAGCAAAAGAATTCCTGGAAAGATTCAAGGATGGAAGAGAAGAAGAAGATGATGATGATGGGATGGACGGTGTAATGGCAAGCAGTGAACAGTAAAAATGGATTACAAATTTTTATCATGGAATATTAATGGAGCTAATGCTCCGCAAAAAAGAAAAAGAGTTTTCCATTATTTGAAAAAACTTAATCAAGATGTGATTTGCCTTCAAGAAACCCATATAAAAAAGGGAGATACAAAATTTTTGATTCAGAAAAATTTGGGAGAAGAATTTTTTTCAACAAACATCAAGAAGAAGAATGGGGTGGTTTTATATGTTAAAAAATATTTGAAGCCAGAATTAATATTTACAGATGATAAAGGAAGAGGAGTGGCAGTGGAAGTAACATTAGATGGGATAAAAACATTAATACTGGGGGTGTACACACCACATCAACAAAAAGGGGATTTTTTTAGATATTTGATGGATCTGCTGGCAAATTATTCTTATAGTAGTTTTTGCTTGTTGGGCGATTGGAATGGAGTGGTTTCTCCATTGAGGGATAAAGGTTCCGAAAAAGAAATAAAACATAATCAAGGGAAATTACCTAAAAGCTTTTTTGAAATGGTGGAGAATTTGGGGGTGTTGGACATATGGAGACAGAAAAATGGGGACTCTAAGGAGTTCACACATTATTCAGAGAGACATGAATCAAGTTCAAGAATTGATATGTTTTGGGTGTCAAAGGATATAGCTGTTAGAACCTCCAAAGCAGAGATTTTAACAAAATCTATTTCAGATCATAATCCGATATCGCTGGCCATAAGGAAGAAAATTAAAACTTATAGATGGAGACTGAATGAACTGTTATTACAGAAAGAAGAGATAATAGAAGAAGCTAAGAGTAAATTAAAAGACTTTTTTGAGTTAAATATGAATAAAGAAACAGAAGTAAGAATGGTTTGGGATGCAAGTAAAGCATTTATAAGAGGATATTTTATACAAAAAAATGCAGAATGGACTAAAAAGAGACAAATTAAGTTTCAAAAGATTGAAGAAGAGATGAAGAAGAAAGAACAAGAGTTGAGGACGACACCTGGTGATAAAAATGTCCTACAACAAATTAAAATTCTACAGAGTCAATTATCCCTGATGATAACAAGAGAAATAGAAATTAAAATGAAGTATGCGAAACAAAGATATTTTGAACATGCTAATAAACCAGGAAAATTTTTAGCTTATAAATTGAGGAAAGAGAGGGAGAAAAGAATTATTTCTAAGTTACAAGAGACAGAGAAAATATATACAGAACAGGAAGATATACAAAAATTAATTGTAAAATATTATACAAATTTATATAAAAGACAGAAGGTAGAATCAGTAAAAATAAAGGAATATTTGGCAAAGCAAAATTTACCAAAAGTATTGGAAGATCAGAAACTAACTCTAAATGAAAGGATTATGCCTAGAGAACTGGCAGAAGCGATAAAGAGAGTTAAGCTGAATAAGGCACCAGGTCCGGATGGTTTGACTGGGAGATTTTATAAATGTTTAGAAGATGTAATAAGTATTCCATTGCAACAGACAATGAATGATATCTTACAAAATGGAAAAATGCCAGATTCATGGAAAGAGGCGAATATAACTTTGATACCAAAAGAAGGACAAGATTTAAGTAGTATAAAGAATTATAGACCTATATCGCTGCTTAATAATGATTATAAGATATTTACATCAATTCTAGCGGAGAGAATGAAGAAGGTGTTGCAAAAATTCATACACGAAGATCAATGTGGTTTTTTACCAAAAAGACATCTGAGGGAGAATGTAAGAACTGTTGTAGATATGTTGGAACATTTTGACAAACGTATAGATAAGCAATTAGCATTAATATTTATAGATGCTGAAAAAGCTTTTGATAATTTGAACTGGTCTTTTTTATTAGAAGTTTTACAAGAAATGGACTTTGGGGAAAACTTTAATAAATGGATAAACTCAATATATGAGACACAAACTGCAAGAATATTAGTGAATGGTGAACTGACTAGGACATTTGAAATTCAAAAAGGTACGCGACAAGGATGTCCATTATCACCATTGCTGTTTATATTGGTGCTAGAAGTTTTGAATAGAAATATTAGACAAGATGAAAGAATACATGGAGTGAAGATTAAGAAAGAAACATACAAGTTAAGAGCCTTTGCAGATGACTTGGTATTAATGCTGGAAAATCCGTTAAAAGATATAGAGTTGTTGATGATTAAACTGAAAGAATTTGGATCTCTTGCAGGATTTAAAGTTAATAAACAGAAGACAAAAATAGTGACTAAAAACATGAAGATTCAAGATCAACTGAAATTGATGAATAAAACAGGATTTAAGGTGGAAAAAAAAGTCAAATACTTGGGAATTGTATTGACGAGTATGAATTGTACACTATTTCAAAATAACTATGTTAAAGTATGGAATGAAATTAAGAAAGATCTGTTAAGATGGGAAAAATTGAAATTGTCTTTATTAGGAAGGATATCGGTGATTAAGATGAATGTATTGCCAAAAATGATGTTCTTGTTTCAAACTATACCAGTGATTATATCTGATGTACCATTCAAAGAATGGCAGAAAGACATTTCTAAATTTATCTGGCAAGGGAAAAAACCAAGGGTGAAATATAAGATCCTTCAAGATGCAAAGGAGAGAGGAGGATTGGGATTACCGGATTTGAAAGTATACTATGCAGCATGTTGCTTTGTGTGGTTGAAAGACTGGGTGTATTTACAAAATAGAAGATTATTGGAGTTAGAAGGCTCTGACTTGAGATTTGGTTGGCATGGGTATTTGTGGTATGATAAAGTGAAAGCAAATTTAGAATTTAAAAATCACTATGTCAGACATGCATTATGGAGAATTTGGAATAGATATAAAATGAGGTTTTATGAGAAAATACCATTATGGGTAGCACCATATGAAGCGCATTTTGCTGGAAGTAGCGTGTCAAAAGAGAAAGGACTACTATACAGAAATTTATTAAGTTTTTCACAAGGAGACTGTACAATGAAATCAAGAGAAAAATTAATGGAAGAAGATTTTAATTGCCAATGGTTTGTATATGCTCAAATTTTGGAGAGATTTAAAGTGGACAAGAAGGCATATGGATTTGTAGAAGAAGAATCAATATTGGAGGTACAATTAAAATCTGAAGACCAGGTAATTTCAAAAATGTATAAATTGCTTTTGAAGTTTGAGACAGAAGAAGAACAGGTCAAAGAATGTACGATTCATTGGGCGAAAAATGTAGGTCATGTTATTTTAATTGATCAATGGGAACAATTATGGTTAAAACAGTTGAAATTTACGTTAAATGTTAATATCAAAGAAAATATGTATAAAATGATGTATAGATGGTATATAACCCCAAGTAAATTAGCAAAAATGTATGAGAAGGTGACGAATAGATGTTGGAAATGTAAAAATCAAGAAGGAACTTTTTACCATATGTGGTGGACATGCTCCCAAGCAAAGAAGTACTGGACCCAGATTCATAAACAGATTGAGTTGATTTTAAAGATTAAGATTCAAATGAAACCAGAAACTTTTCTGTTGGGTATGTGGGATGATCATGTAGGCGAAAAATTTCAAACTTTGTTTTTATATATGATAGCTGCGGCAAGAATTTTATATGCACAATATTGGAAGAATTCGGAGATACCTTCGTTGGAAGATTGGTGGCTGAAAGTTTTGGATTATGCCGAAATGGACAAACTTACAATTTTAATTAAGGAAAAGTCAGTTAATCTTTTCGTGAATAATTGGAAACCATTTATAGATTTTTTAAGAGAGAGAGAGAGGAACGATGTGATGATATGTGGATTTAATGAATAGATTGTGGGTGTTATTTTGGCTAAGTTGGAAATTATATATAGAAAATAGTGAATAGTATGCTAGTAGGATGTGACGCTTTGTGCTTGCTATAATTTTATGAATTATGTATTGTTTTTATGTTATTATATCAATAAAATATAAATATACCTAAAAAAAAAAAAAAAAAAAAAAAAAAAAGAATTGTTGTGATCATGGCTTTTAATCCTGTCATTTTATCTTCTACAATTATCACTGGCCATGAAAATCTCAACTCGTATATACTGTATTTTCCCTATTTCATCTTCACACTGTGGAAATGCCTCAGGTCTACAGAAAGACCCAGGACTCCAACACATCAGTGAAGCAGCAAAGCAATTTTATTCGAACACTTAGCAAGTGGGTGTCTAGCAAAAAGCAGGCACCCTTAACACCCCAAAAGCACACTATTTCATCCCTGTCCCATCCGCAAAGGTTGCCCCTGGAATGCCCCCCGTGCTGGCGGAGTTGTGCCAGTGTCCATTCCGCCTCCAAACTGCGCATGTGAGCCGTCCAAGAGGGGTTACATGCCAGTGTCTGTCCTGCGTCTGTCGGCATACGGCACACTGGCATTAGTGCTCTTACACCCGGGGGATCTACTGTTACACTGGTGCAAGAGCTACACAGGATTGCGCCCTTTATGTCTGTTCAGAAGGCCTTTCTCACCTTTTTAGACTTTGCTGCAGAATAAGCTTTAAGCATTAAACAATTATATGTATATAATACCGCAAAAACAACACTTATAATCTCTATTTCTTACAACACTAGTCCCGTAAGGTGGGTTAGGCTTTAGATATCAATGTACTATATTAATAAAAACATTTAATTAGCCCAATTCTGTTCTGAGGTAGTTTACTATCCCAGAGACATATCTGGGGAAAAAATGTAAATTAGTGAGTTTTTTTTCTCACCCACACATTGTTACGCAACATATCCAAAGTACAGCTAGATATGGTTTACCATTTATTTTCTGTGAATAAAAATACACTGATGATGAGTGGAAATGTATCCTGAATGTAATTGCTATTCACATATGGGGTATTATTTGTATCCCAGTCAGCATAAGTAATTGGGATAACTAAACCCCCCTAACTGATTTTCAATGCTTTTTGCAAACTAAAGTGACCGTGAAAGGTGTTTATATTATCATCTTTCCCACTTGTCTCTTAACATCAATGATTAGCCACAACAGAAAGTTTAGAAGTTGCAGATCAACTAGCTGGCTGCAAAGTCTGCATAGACTTAATTATATTTCTCTCAGAAAATCTTTTGATCATGGGTCAATCCATGTTTTCAAAGGCGGGAACTTATATCAGCAAGTCTGGAATAAGATCTAAATTTTAAACAAAGTGAAAGGCACAGAGATAAAAAGGGGGCGATTTGAAGAGAAAGAAGCCTTCTGAAGCAGGCAACCATTTCAGCAAGAAACAAACTAGCATCCAGAAGACATAAAAAGGTCTCGCCACTTCAGAGACCTACAGAAATGGAACAACGGTCCACAATCAGCACCTGATCTACTGCCATGACCATGATAAGCACCATGAAGGAGAGGATGTGCATCCACAGTAACCAAGAAGGCTATTACTAGTATATTGCAAGGATGGAAAGACTTTTGCTAGATGAGATGGTGGGCAAAAGTTGGACGTTGGTGTCTGCCATTCAGTAAACAAAATATCAGGCTCCCTTGATCCATTTCTCGTAAGCAGAACTGGGGTGAAGACAGCACTAATGGTGTGCAAATGCAGGCAAGTGAACAGGGTTGTGCTCTCTCTGCTGGTGCAAGCTACCCCACCTCTTTCCCTGCCTCCAAGACATCCCAACACTTCCCTTGAGGCAGCAGGAAAGACATCCATGGAGGCAGCAGAGATGATTTGGGGTGCTCTGGCCCCTCGTCAGGTGTCTTTTCCTTGCCAGGGCTACATTGGTCCCAACAGCCCCTGTGGGAAAAATACACTCTGTGCAGATCTCATTACTGGGAAACGTGTGCTCAGCTTCTTTCTTCTACAGAGGCTGCTGGGTCCTGTAGTCCCAGTGCAGCCCCAGTAGGGAAAAATGCTTCACCAGAGCCTAGTGACCCATGCTTCCTCCGCTGCCACCAGCATCACCTTCCCCTTACAATAACATTGGCTATTGTAAAGGAACAGAGTCTATCATTTGTGGATGTGGGTGGATCTAATCTTTACAAGGTGCAGGGTGAAATTTTTTAAAGCAAGTGAATGGACTTGGGACATGAATGTGGCCTCTTGGGAAGACTGCACAGACCTCGCCATTCCCAAAGTTGCTCCTGGCGCTGACTGTGGAAAGGGACTGCTCCACACAGACAGTGAAGTCTGAGCCTTTGGACTGCAGAGAGAGGATGAAGGGCTTGAAATCTGTGTTTGTGCAAGAAGTCCATATTTGTTGCTCCTTTAAACCGCACACATCTTCATTCAAGGTTACACTTTCATTGGTGGGATACGTTCCAAGTACTTGATAGACCCTGCTTATGCTCTGTTCTGCGACAGGGAAAAAACAATCACTGGTACTGTAATTATGCATCCTTGTGGAGGAGTCAGGAGAGGCATGGGGAGGACTTATTGCAGTGAGTTTTGCAAAGGACACAGAACCCCTTGCATTGAAGGGCAGGTGATGGTTTGTTTTATTAGCTCAACTAGTGGGAGGAAGGGATTGCTTGGCTTGGGATGTTGTGTGCTAGTTTTCATCATGGAGGCGGTTGTTTCAAATTGCTGGAACTCAGGCCTAGCCAAGTGACCTCTCTCTCTCTTGCACTTCTACAGCTCATTTCCTCCCCCATCCACATTCTACCCACAACACAAGCATCATTCCCAAACCAGCAAAGACAGTAGGAAGGAGGGGGAGAGGAGCAGGAGGTTCTGTAAGGAAGGACATGCAAGATCACTGGAGGAAAACAAAAATCCTATCAATCTAGGGGACAGCATTTTCTCCATTCATTTCAGACAGGCTCTGTGGTAGAATGTGTATGCAAGATACTTAAAGGCTGCAATCCTAAGCACACTTACTGCAGAATGACCCACTGCTTAGGACAGGGCTGCAAAGGAGTTTGCTCTAGTTAAATGAGCACTGTTGTCTGTGGGAATTTTTTTTTAATCAAAGAAGCCAGTTTGCAAAATAGGTTTAGTAAACAGAGCTTTTTGGAGGTAGGAGTGAGCTATAATGCCCCCTAGTGGCTGGATCCATAGAGAATCTGTGCCAGTAGACAAGGTGGGATTGTTGTGGACACTGAGAAACAAACCAAGCAAAGGATCCTCTGCTCACACACACTTGACTATAGCAGCGAGATCCCTTTATTTACCAAGCTTAATGTGGAAGTTCTGAGCATTTAGACTGTGGTGGGCCCACATAAATATGTCTGGGTAGCCCACTGCATGGCATAGTAGGAGCTTCCTAGCTAGGAAAAATCAGGCACAAGGGCTGCAGGCACAGAGCAAGGGAAAAAATGAATTGTTTCATACTTCTAGATCTTGGCACAGCAGCATTGCTAACTTTTTTTCTGGCAGGACTTCTGTATCAGTTTAAACAGCTGTGGGAAAAACAAATTCAACAGGTGAAGCTTTCCTCAAGTCAAGAAAATCTTCTGCCAAAACGTTGGGGGGGGGGGATTGGCAGCTCAGTGCTGGGAGCTAAAGCCTGGCAGAAGCAGCTGAAAATATCCTGAGCTAGTTGGACTCTGCAACCCACACAGATCCTGTCTCAGAACAGAATCTGTCTTGTGCTTGCTGCTGTGTTCCTACAATGCCTCCGCAATCTGTGTGTGTTTTAAAGGAACATGTCTTCCCAGGGATGCTATCCATTCCCAGCACTATCTCCTGCAAAACTTGGTGCTCTCCCTTCAAAGCCTGTTGCTTCATTCACTAGGTATTGGGGTTATATGGGGGGAGGGTTTAACTTTGGTGGCTGCAGTAAGAGTCGTAAACTGACTGCTCCTGTTATATGTCTGAGAGCACCTTGGAAGTTAGTGATAGCTTTAAAGAATAGCCTCTTAGAACAGAAATGGGATACGAACCCTGGAGCGGGTCTTGGCAGCAGCTTCACAGATGATACATACCTTGAACCACTTCCAAAACCCTTCCATGCAGTGATGCAGTAGGAAGTCACACCGAGAATGCAAGAGAAATTCCTTCTCTTGCATTTCTGGCTTTTCTACCTGTTTTTTTTAAGCATTGGAACAAAATGAGGAGCAATTCATCAAGACAAAGAGAAGAAGCAGAGAAAGAGCAAAATCTCAGAGAATGTTAAGCTAATTAGCAACTTCATTAAAACAGAGACTTGAACTTGGCCCAATCAATCCTTCTCTTTCTCGTGGCAAAAAAAATATTCTTAGCCTCTCCTTCCTCTGCTGATCCAAGGATCCCTAATCTGTAGCCCAGCCCAGCCCAGCCCAGCCCTTCCTCACTTTAAGATCTGGCCCTCTGACTCTCACTGCCTCTAGTTTGCTCCCTGCTGTCCATGAATCACCAAAAGGTCATCACAGAACAAGTTCCAACTGCAACTTGGCTGTAAAAGGCAGATACCATCTCCAAAGTCCTCATTTAGGTTCTCAGAGGGCCTCGCTTTAGCCTGCAGTGAAAAGCAAACTCCTGGTATTTGCTTGGTAGCTTATCCCCTCTAGCCCTCTTCCTCCAATGCCACCTTCTTGCTTCTCCGGAATTTCTTCCCACGGACCGGGGACGACGCCGACGCCATGCCCCCACGTGACCAGAGTGTGATGTCAGCTGCACGCGCCCAGCGCGGCTCCAATCACACCCCCCCGGCAGTTTCATTACCATTTTGGAGCCGTTAGGGCTCCAGGGAGGGCAGGAGGGCCGAAGACGGCTGAAGCGGAGCAAAGGCAAGTACGCCCCAACCCCAATGCGTCTGCCTCCCGCGGCTCCCCGTGGAGGCTCGGCCCGGGGCCCGGGCCCGAATGGGCCGCGGACCGGTGTTTGGGGACCCCTGCCCTAGAGCATCTGGAAATATTTCTTTAGGTCCTATCCCTATAAGGCTAAGCAGAAGCAGGGCCTCTGAGAGGATTTTTTTATCAGGGGGTACAAAGTTTCTTTTGGGTCCCTTCTCAAAGGGGGAGGGGGCAAAACAGGGCGGAGGGGAGGGCATCAATGGCTGGAAACATCTCTGGAGCCCAGGTCTACCAGGCTTCCCAATGCGGCACCCAGGTCTACCTGCCTGGTAGACCTGGCCTCCTGGTTGGTCCGGCCTTTGTCTTTCACTCTCCATGAGGCCAGCAGAGATCCCAGGAAAGGTCTAGGCCCCCTCCTTTGGCTCCTGGACTCCCTTTTTTGACCCTGGGCCCAGGTACAATTTACCCCCTTTACCCCACTCTCATGGGCCCTGAGCAGAAGAGGAACCATTAAACAATGGCACAAGGTGCAGAAAAGAAAGGGGGGAATTTGACGCCAGAGGCTGGCGCTGTAGTTGAGCTTGCGCTAGGTCAGTGCTTTTCAGAAAGTGATATTTGACAGCATCACTGCCGTGATGATGACATGAAGCTGCTCTGCCTGGTCCCACCCTGCTGGAAGTGGAAACGGCTGGGGCAGTGTTTGCACCCAGGGTCAGCCAAAGACCTACCCATGCCTGAGGTGACAGGCCAAATGCTGCTGCCCACTCTTACCTGGTAATGTGCCAGGCTCTGCTTCTCCCACTCGATGGATTGGAAAAGAGGGGGACAGAGCAGAAGAGGAAGTGGAGAGGAGAGTGGTGGGCTGCTAGAGCACCCACCACTCTCTTCTCCCTACTTCCTCTTGCACTCTATCCCCCTCTTCCTCTTCCAATCCAGCGAGTGAGAGGAGGACCAGTAGAGGCAAGTGGGGAGGTGGAGGTGGGCACCCCCCTGCCATCTGCTGCCTGATGTGACTCATGGCTGGCTAGCCCTGGGTGCAGCAGTGGGCAAGATGTGGCTGGGCACATCAAAGAACATCACCCTGGGTCTTCAAAAGAGAGCAGTTTGAGGAAGGAAGGTGGAGAGCGAAGCCTCAGCTGTAGGGCAAGTCAGCCACTCCTGTGCATGGCTACCTTCTCTGGTGGCAGTGGTGGAACCCACAAAAATGGTGACCGCCAACAGCGGTACTTGAAAAGTGGTACTTGTACTTGCTAAAAAATATTGTTGAAAAGCCCTGCTCTAAGTTCCCTTTTAGGCACAACACCGGATCACCTAGTGGAAAGGCTAATCCAAGAAATCATTTCAATTTTTATTGTAACTATAGCAATTCTTCCATCAGAGCTGGCCCATCCGTGAGGCCAACTGAAGCGGTTGCCTCAGGCAACAGGTTGGTGGGAGGAGCCTAAGGCTGTCCTCCTACTTGCCTCCACTGCTTCTCTTTCTCCTTTCACTCCCTGAATTGGAAAAGAGGGGGACAGAGAGGAAGAGGAAACATGGAGGGGAAGAGAGTGCTGAGTGAGAACATTGGAGAGTGGGAGGAGCAGAGGCTGGTACGTCATCAGCTATGGGGGAGGGGAGCATTTGGCAAGCTGCTTCAGCCATCAGAAAGTCTTGGGCTGGTCCCAACTTCAATCTTATACTATGTGGCCAAAGAATCACTGTCCATTATGATATGTATGACAGATTCAGGGCCTGCTGGCAAGCAAATGTTTGGCAGTCTCTTATAACCTGAGAATCAGCCCTCAAACCCTCTTCCTCTCGCCACCCCAACCCCCTTCTGAGCTCCCTGGGTGATAGCCTATGTAGCTTTCCAGCCCCTTCTTCTCATCCACAGCACAGAGTTCCTTCCCACACCAGCTAGGTCCTGTGGGAGGATTCCCCTTAGCCAAACTCATCTTCCACTTCCTTCTTAGCAACTGTGCTGATTGTCAGCATTCCACGACTGGAGCGGAGTCTACAAGTTTCTTTTGTCACACAGGGGAAGCTGGAAATAGCCTCTGCACAATGGCTCCTCCACACCACTGCTGTAATACCAAGGCAGCTGGAACTGGGCTAGATATTGACCATGCCAGGAAGAAGGATCACACACAATGGCTGGCATGAAATAGCAGTGGTGCCAAAAAGCCATCTTCTGACATATGTGGAAGAAACCACATAACCAATGGCCCAGACTCTTTCACTCACTTTAGCACTTAGAATGTTCCTAAACATTCTTTGACCCCATTCCAGTGTTCTTGGTACAGCATGGCTCCTGTCAAAAAAAAGGGGGCTGTAACACAGTAGCAAGGTACATCTCTAGTTGAAAGGGTTTCAGGAAGCAGGGCTGCAAAATTGTGGAGAAGTGCTGCTGAACAGAGTCAATACCATCGGGTTAGGTGGGCTCATGGCCTTCCTCGGTAGAAAGCAGCTTCTTATGTTCTTTGTTTTTGACACAGGCACTTGGTAGTTGGGGCGTGTTTTGCAGCCAAAATGCATGCAAGCACCATTCTTGTTTGCTTCCCGATTCATGTGGGGTGGGAGGGGGGCTCGTGCTGATTGCAACACTTGCAGATGAGCAGCATTTGCAGACATAACCAAGTCCCAACTGCATGGCAGACAAACTGAAGCTGTGGCCTCACAGCAGCTGGCTCACAAGTGACAGGCAACAGGCAGCCGACAAAATATTACATCACATGCCCAGCATACTACAGAGCCCATCCTGAATGCAGGCCATCATCACATAAATAATTAGCCATTTTCTGCCTCCCACACTTGGCCGTTTGACCCTCCGAGGCCACCACAACATCCCAGCGCCATTCCATAGCGTGGTCTAGGAACTCACATTCTGTGACACTGATGACCACATCCATAACAAGCAGGAGCCTCAGGGCTATATCTAATGTGCCCATAAACCTACTGTACAGGAGTGTTTTAAATGAAGCAATAATCACCGGTGAGCAGATCGCCCGCTTGCCCTTGCATTGGGTTTGATAGGTGAATAGAAATTGCTTATTAATTGAGTTCTTCAGTAACAAAGTCCCTGCAGCTGCTCATCTTTGTCCTTCTGAGTAAAATCCCAAGGAGTGCAGGCTGCAAGCCTTGTAGAATATTCATACCAACAACCTGAGTATCTCTCAACACTTGATAAAGGTCAGGTGCAAAGGCATCTGTGATTTTTTTGTGCTGACTCCATCCCCAAATGGCATTCAGGCCTTGCATATACCAGAGATGTATTCATACATCACTGTCATTAAAAACCCGGGTTAAGCTGACCTAGGATGTATCCACTGAAACTGCTGCTTCTTTGCAAGTCATTCGTAAGTATGCTGCGAGAATGGAGGGGAATCTCTTAGAGATGTCTATGCTGGGCAAGGCAAAACTAACCAGGACCTAGGAGATTGCAGACCTGTCCTTGGGTGATCAGGACAGGACTGGGAAGCAGGTGCACCAATTTCTTTTAAGTGTACAGCGGGTGGCGCAGTGGGTTAAACCGCTGAACTATGAGCTGTCGATCGAAAGGTCGGCAGTTCGAATCCGCGACGGAGTGAGCTCTCGTTGCTTGGCCAGCTCCTGCCAACCTAGCAGTTCTGTGAGTAGATAAATAGGTACCACTTGCGGGAAGGTAAACAGCGCTCCGTGTTCCAGCCGCATGCTACGTGCTGCGGCAAGGAGAGTCATGCCGGCCACATGACCACAGAGGCGTCTTCGGACAACGCTGGCTCTTCGGCTTTGAATGGGGATGAGCACCACACCCTGGAGTCGGACACAACTGGACTTAATTGTCAGGGGTCACCTACCTTTACTTATGTATAGTGAATTATTCCGGTGCACGTGAATGGACACTGCACGTGAATGGGCACAGCTGTAAAAAGAGTTTTCTGAGCAAGATCAAGTACCAGTCTGGCCAGGCCTCTGTTACAAGGCTTAGCAGCAAATGTGACCTTAATCATGATCACATCCTGATAAAATAGAGGATGAGGCCAAATGCCAGAAGAGCTGCCTCAGGCGTGGTGTTCCATGTTGCATGTATGATGACTAAAAGAGGAGGAGGCAAAACAGAGAGAAGCAGATGGGCTACTAAGCAGGTGGCAAGGGATGTGGGGGGGGGGGGGCTTCACAGAGGCTACATGGGCCAAGATCTCAGAATCAGATAGCGGGGATGCTGGATGGAGGTTCTAGGACGGAATAGCTATGATATTGGACAGGCTTATTGAAGGCAAGGTCATGAGTTAGATGGATGGGGCTATAATGTGTGTGTAGGACCTAGGAGATTGCAGACCTGTCCTTGGGTGATCAGGACAGGACACACTGACACACTGGAGCGCGTTTGGCCCCATGTGCCAGCGTCCTCTGGACTCCCACCAGCCCTGGTAAGTAATCCTAGAGGGTGGGGAGGGAGGCAGGGGAAGGGCGGAATGGGGTAGGGGTGGATGGAACAGGGTGGCGATGGGGGTGGATTGGGACCAGGAAAGGGGTGGGTTTGGCAGCAGCGTCTGCCAGATCCAAACCCCTTTCTTGGGTTCGATCCACCTTCATGGGTCTATACAGACTTGCGCCAGCAATACCGCTGATGCAGGTCCGAGTAGCCCCAGTGGGCTGCCATGGGCAAATGTTCCCCTACCCCGAGGAGGCCAGTCAGGGGCGGGGAACCTTTTCCCTGCCGAGGGCCATTTGAAATATTTCAAATTTGTTTGCGGGCCGGCTGTAAGGCCGCCCGCCATTTTTAATTAATTAATTATTTGGGGGTGCCCCCCATCAGCCTCCGGAGGCTCCGCGCTCACCGTCCGAAGCCTCCGGAGGCCGGGAGAGGGCCTCCACACGTCCTCCCGGGCTGCCGGCTCGGCCCCTTCTGATCAGGCCCTCGTCGGCGATTTCGCACATGCGTACAACGCCGATGAGGGCAGAGCCTCCGGGAGCCGGTTGAGCGGCCTCCCGGGAATCTCTCCGGGGGCCGGACCAGATGGCCTCAGGGTCTGGAGGTTCCCCACCTATACTCTGGAGGCTGAAACTCCCCCACAGGATACAGCAGATGCCCCATTGGTGCCACTGCATCCGCACCCTGTTTCCCCAACATCTAGTATTCAGAGTTAACTTTGCCTTTGGCTTTCAAGTCTGCTGCCATGGGATGAGCTAAGCTCCATGGATTTATGCAACCCTTAAAAATATATATATACTAGTGGTCATTATCACAACACCCTGCAACTTGGGTACCATGTTCCTAGCAGTTTTTGCTACCTGAGCTGTTCTGTTTCCCCCCCCCCCCCTTTTCTTAGCATGCTCACCTTTCCCTATAGGCAGGACGTGTTTAGTCAGGGTCTTCCTGGCTGGCTGGCTGCCAGCCAAGATTTTTACAACTACTGTGAAAGGTTTTATAGCATGTTTTATAACCTGCCATGAGCAGTCCTTATAAACAAAACAAAAGTGGAAATAAATACAGAGGAATGTCTGAAAGGATGTGTGGAACGGGGCCTGGGCCGGCTTTAACTCCTGCCTTTTGTCAACTGGATAACAACCGAAAGGTTATTTCGCTTAGCAGATCTTCCGAGTGAAAAGTTTCAGAAGCAAGGTCCCAAGGTGGCGTGATTAAAGAGACCAATAAAACTTGTCAGAAATCAAACCAAAGAAAGCTTCTGTAAAAGTTACACGGCCTCCCAAAAAGCTATTTAAGCTATAGTGCAAGGGGAGATATTAGGAAAAATATATTGCCAGCCAAGGTTGCCCAACTGCTAGGCAGCCCACCTCAGGCAGCAGATTTGGGAGTGCTATTAATGGGCAGCAAATTGTCAATTATTCAGTTTACTATTTTTACCATCCTGGAGATGGTGCCGTTTGGATTTTCTGCCTCAGGCACCAGCATGTCTTGGGCTTTCTCGGTTTCCAACTTTGCAAAGAGTCGGAGCTGACACAGCAAGATGTCAAGAAAAGGCCAGGCAGCAGAGCGATCATGGATGTTCAGGGATTGGGGAATGGATGTGGAGGTGCAAGGAAGGCAGCATAGGCAGGGGAGCCCTTCGTAAAATCCATGAGCCCCCCCAGATTATGGCCTTTCCTGCAGCTTTCTCAAGAGAGCCGCTAAAGGGGATCACAACAAAAGGTAACGGGCAGGCCTCCCCCTTTTAATTTGGCACCCTGAGGTGCCTGGGTGAGTCCTGGCAGCATCAAGGTGAAACTAGGCAACAGTGGAAAATATCTAAAAGAGCTGTCCCTACACATTTAAGCCTTTCCCACTAATCACAGATATAGAAGCTAGACTATGATTATGCTAGAGATGAAACAAAATTCTTTCATCAGTTTTGACTTTGCAAAAATATTATTTGTTTATTTATATCTATATAAACAATTATATCATTTACAGTTTACATTGAGTGAAATGACGGGCCCCTGCCCCAAGGGGCTTACAATCTAGATATTGGCACAAGGGAGACAGTGAGGGGAGGGGGATGGAGGCAGGGGAAGCATATTGCTTCACTTCCACATACAGTACACTTTGCTAGTTACAGTAGGGAAAAGGACTAAGTATACCATGCCTTAGTCCTTTTCCCTAGTTAACATTCCTATACTGCTTTTCCATTAACGCACCGATGATGGTTTAGGGGGTGTTCACAGTTTTAAATAGTAATAGATATTATGCACAACAGGGGACGGGGTGGTGGTGGAAGAGGTAAATAAGCAATTTAGATACCATGGCCTTTGCATGAGACAGATCTGACAGTGAGACGCTAGGCATGATGGGGTTAGCTGCAGCATTTAGAACTATTAAGGAGAGAACTCTCGACATCGAGCGCCAAGAGTTAATCAGTGCAGCTGATACAACGTGTTCTCCATTGCATCTCCATCTGCCTATAAAGTTTGGGAAGCTGTCAACTTATCTATATCAATTGCATAACCCACAGCTAAGAAGGGCTTTTATGCTGGCAAGGTGCAACGCTCTCCCTTCTGCCCTTTTATGGGGGCGGTACAAAGGAATACCTGTTTCAGCAAGGCTCTGTTCATGTGGCATGAAGTGTGTGGAGACATCTGAACATATCTTTTTATCATGCTCTCTGCACGAGTCTTGCTGTCAGAAACACCTTAACTCGATACTGACGTGTTTTCAGGGCTGGATGGAGGCAGATATTCTCCGAGCCCTTCTGTCAACAGAAGATGATGGGAGACTTGATAACATTGCAACTTTTGCTTCTGTGGTGGTGGCTACTCGGGAAATGAGTTTTGATGTATAGATTCATAGTGAGACAGTTTGGGAAGAAATTTTTTGTAGGATTGTGGTTGTTGTCATTGGATCTGTTGGGGGATTTTTGGTTGTTTGTTTGTTTATGTATGTCTGTTTTTTGATGTGCCAATAAAGGTATCTATTCTATTCTATGAGACAGATCTGGGAGAGGAAAAGCCAAGGAAAAGGAAAAGGTGACAGTTAGGCCAGCCAGGCCCACAGAAGGGCCCTCCCCATCTCGTCTTTCCCCCCTGAGGCGGCCAGGTGGGAAGGCTGCTGCTGATGGAGGCAGTTCTGGGAGGGGAGGAGCCAGGCTGCTGGAGGGGACCACCCTGTCTCACTTCTCCCTCTGAGGCTGCAGGTGAGGAAAATTGACCTCCCTCCAGCTGAGAAATATGAGCATTTTAAACTTCTTGCCAATCTTTTTAAGTATTTGATTTTCATAGGCTAGACAAGAGTGTGCCTCCGGAGCTCACATTCCCAGAACCAGGACCCAGCCTGAGGGAGAGTCATCTGAAGGCCATATTGAGGAAGAGGCTTTGACACTTCATTCTGCCCCTCAGGCCAGGAGCTCAGGCTTGTACAAAAAGAGCCGGAAAACTCTCACAAATGTAAAAAGTCAGTTGACAATTTTCCACCAGAGGTTTTTAAAGGGACATGCTGCTAAACAGCATATCATCCCCTCCCTCTACCATTTCCCCTTTAAGAAAGGCTCAGTACCTAGACTGCTTATGTGACCTGTGGGGGGGGGGTGCAGGGGCACCTCCTTAGGAGGAAAAATTAGCTTTGAGTGCACCCCTCTGGATTGCAGGCCACATACCCACCAACCTCTCAGCCCATATCTTACCTCTCAACCTCTCAGCCCATATCTTACAAGTGGGCAGTTTATAAATAACTGTGGGGTCTGACTTAAACGGCAAAAGAGGCATGCAAGTAGGGGGTGCTGCATCAGCCATGTATTTCTCCACACAGCCTTCCCCCTCAAGCACTTCCCACCCCCAGCTTATTTCTAGTATGTTTCCCAACTGATGTCAGGGGAGAGATTGCAGGAAAATAAACCATAGACACGAGAGGCATTAGATCAGGGGCGGGGAACCTTTTCCCTGGCGAGGGCCATTTTAAATATTAGAAATTTGCTTGAGGGCCAGCCATAAGGCCGGGCGAAATTTTTATTTATTTAATTAATTTTTGCCCCCGCCCCCCCCCCCCATCGGCCTCTGGAGGCTCCGCGCTCACCGTCCGAAGCCGCCGCCGGGTCCGCGCGTCACCTCCAGCGTACCATGCCGATGAGGGCAAGAGGGCAAGAGTTTGCCCTCATCGGCGTGGTACACATGTGTGAAATGGCCAACGGCCTGGTGAGAAGGGGTCAAGGCGGCAGCTGGGGAGGACATGCAAAGGCCCTCTCCCGGCCTCCGGAGGCGACGCGTGGACCCGGCGGAGCCTCCAGGGGCCGGTTGGGCGGTCTCCCGGCAATCTCTCCGGGGGCCGGACCGGATGGCCTCAGGGGCCTGATCCGACCCTGGGGCTGGAGGTTCCCCACCGCTGCATTAGATGAACCCGTTGCCCATTTAAACTGGACCTGATCACTAGCGGCTTTGTTCATTTGTTATTTGCATTTATATCCCACCCTTCACCATATGGCCCCCCAGGGCAGCTCATAACATATTTGACTGTTTTTAATTAATTAACTAGCAAAGAACAAATCCATTCATGTAGTAGAAGGAGCAGCAGTCCTCATTGATAATTGCAGTCTACATGCCAAGCAAAGCAAGCAGATTTTCAGCAGCCAGGGGTGGGGGGTGGGGAGGCTTCCTGCACGTCTTGTGGTACAACATTCCAAGACTGGGGGACCACCACAGAGAAGACCCCATATGCATTATGCCAATCATATCCTTCCCCCCCCCCAGGGGGTGGCACACAGAGCACCCTCCCAAGCTATGCTTTTACTTATGATGGGGCAGACCCACATTTAAAGACATACCGTAGGTCTGCAACCATCACACAGAGGTTGGACCTTCAGTCATACCCAGATCTCTCAGATTCTGTATCCATTGTGCCATGCAGGTGCTATGCACCATGTGCCATGCATGAACCCTGGAAGATACAAAATATCCTTGAAAGTTTTCATGGTAATTTTTTTTTTCCTGGTTGCCGTTTCATAAATATGGTTTACCTAGCTGAAATACAAGGTGTGTCAGGCATTATATGCGGGCGTAACCGGGTGAAATCTACAGCTTGTGCTATCCAAGAGGTCAGATTATACCATCCTAATGGTCCCCCTGGTCTTGCAGCGTGTGAATTATCGCGGTATTAGGGGCTGAGAAACGAAGGCCCAGGGAGTTTAAATGCCTTGCTCAGGCTCCTACTGCGAGCCAACGATAGCTTTGGGAACAGTCTCCATGCATTCTGGCCCTCTGGTTCCCCCACTTGTTTCAAGCACCTTCGGTACAATCCAGAATGCTGCGCTTATTATTCAGGGGGCCTTTGGCATCGCAAACGTGCACTCGTGAAAAATGCGATGGAATTA